>CM062817.1:1254219540-1254717501 GCA_031772625.1 Pinus tabuliformis | reverse complement strand
TCAAGTCTGCTAAATCTATCCCTCCAGAAGGCTCCCCGGTCCCTTTGACGGAACATCCATCTACACCTCGCTCAGGGAAGAGAAAACAAAGTCTGTGAAGACGAACTCAAAGAATATTACGATCCGGTTCGGTGAGACCTTTGTAATCGGGGAAGCGGCATTCATGGCCAGCACAATTCTTGTCGGCCATATTCACGGAAGGGCATATTCAGCCAGAAGGATCACTCTATGGGTCAAGGAAATCTGGGGCGGATTACTCAAAGAATTGCCCGAGGTACAAGTTCTACCTAGAGGTTGGTTTGCCCTTCACTTTGTGAAGAAGAATTACACAGATTTGGTTCTTGCTAGATACTGGCACATCGAGATGGCTCAGGTCCTCTTAAAGAGATGGAGCCCTATATTTGATCCCGAGTGAGAACAAATTGGGGTCAGGCCATTATGGGTACACTTGCCAGGGCTCCCTCTTTAGTACTGGTGCGAGGAGGTATTCATTCAAATTGGGAATGCCATTGGGACATATCTAGAGCATGACCACACCTTTGTGGAATCGAGGAATAGAACCCTAGCATGTATTCTGATACACTTAGACACTCACGAGGGTTTGGAGGAGAAGATTACTTTGCAATGGGGGAAATACACCAGGATCTAGATTCTAGATTAGGAAGGGGTTCCATTTCGATGTCGACGATGCCACAAGGTGGGCCACATTTTTAAGGACTGCCCCCTGAACAAGAAACCAGAGGATACTCCTAAATCATCCATTGCACCATCCAGGATCGATTCACCAACTATCCAGCGTTCACCAGCTCCGGGACCTACCCACTCGACCAACAATCCTCCTAAGGCAATGGACGAGGATCACAGAACTCTCTCGCCGCCTATCGCCAGGTCTCGGGCAGCCGCAGAAGCCACCAAAGCTTCGGGTACACCTCTCACACCTCTTATCTCTTGTATTACTCATTATTCCTCTTTGATTGCACCGTCCATCTCAGTCGCACTTTGCACTATGTCTTCCTCCCCTATTATAGCACCTTCTGCTCCCTCTTTGCATTCATTATCCATATCCTCCTCTTCATCATCTTTGTCTAGGGTTTCAAAATCTCATCATTATAATATTCGTCCTCATATAATACCTAACGGCTCTCCGGTGCATTTAGCCGGATTGAGTCTCTCTATACCTAGTACTACCTCTCTGTCTTCTTGGGGGAGAACATCTGACCTATCAAAAGCTATTAGACATGCTAGAGCTGAAGTCGCCTCTGGCCATCAATCTACTCTTGATGGTGTTCTTAGAGCATTGAATACCCCTGGTACCATTCCCCCATGAAATGTCTTTCCTTTAATTGTCGGGGCATGGCTAGTGCCTCTAAGAAACTAGCCTTGTGCAGACTTATTGATATTGAACCTGTTGATATCATTTTGTTGCAAGAAACCCTAGGCTCAGTTGATCTCATTATTGACACTTTAAACTCTATTTCTCCAGGTTGGCACTATTTGGCTATGGACTCTATTGGGAGATCTGGTGGTCTTGCCAATGGAATCATCCCAAATCCATCAGAGTTCATGCATCCTGGGGAGGTCATGGATTTCTAGGTTTAGATCTCTTTTTGGCAGAACTGGGCACAAACCTAAGGGTTATTAACATTTATGGTCTGTGTCAACAGAAGGAGCATTTTTGGCAGCACCTGCTTGGCCTCTCGATTTTCTCATCTGATCATATCATTATTGGGGGCGATCTCAACTTCTCCCTAGGTTATGGTGAATCTTGGGGGTCTATGGCTCAAGTGGACTCTATCCCGGGGTTCATGACTAATCTTCTGGAGTGATTTAATCTGACAGATGTCCCTATGAACAAGCCTCTTCCCACTTGGAGGAACAGAAGGGTGGGTGAGGTTGCACTCACTCGAATATTAGACATATTCATAATGAAAGGGTCCCTTATACAATAGTTGCATCACTATAAACAATGGGTAGGATCTAGAGGCATCTTGGATCACTCCCCTATATATCTGGAGATCTTGGGACCACACTACAAGCCAAAAGCCCCTTACAAGTTTAATCATGTCTGGCTTCAGGACCCTTCTTATGTTCGTATGGTTATAGATTTTTTGGCTGCAAATCCGATTGATAGATCAGACTCCATGGCAAAAGGCTTCTATTCAAATCTATCCAAGCTCAAGCACCTCTCTATCAACTGGGGCAGAGAAAAACATTAGAGGGAGAATTCGACTCTACTGCACATAGAATCAAAACTTAGCTCTCTGCTCGATGAGCGAAGTTTGGGGTTTATCACTGCTGAAGATAAATCTCATTTGGTGGAGCTTGAGAACCGGAAGGCATGAATCCTAAAGGACAGAGAGGAATCTATCCGTCTTCAGAGTAGAGCCATATGGTTGAAAGTAGGGGATGACAATACTAGGTTTCTTTAGAACTATGCAAAAGGTAGAAATGTCACAAATGCCATTTGGAATCTACCTCTACCTGATGGAGGTGTGGCTGATACATTTAATAAGCTCTCCCACCTTGGCTCTACTCATTTTAAGAACCTTTACAAAAATCCTCCTGGTTTGAATATTACTGATATTATTAATGTCGTTGGTCACTTCCCCAGATTTGTTAATGAGGACGAGGCAGAGGCACTTTTCGCCCCCGTGATATCTAGTGAGCTTGAAGGCACCTTAAAATTGTTCAAAAAGGAAAAGAGTCCGGGCCTTGATGGCTAGACCATCGAATTCTACCTCGCTTTCTATGAGCTTCTGGGCCACCTGCTGAGGGTCGTGGAAGAATGCAGAATATCTAGGTCTCTGTACAATGCTATCAACTCGACTTTCATTGCCCTTATTCCAAAGTCAGATACCCCATCCTCCTTTAATGATTACAGACCCATCTCTTTGTGAAATTGTCTTTACAAGATCATCTCTAAGATCATTGCAAATCGCCTCTGCCCTATCATGTCCTGTCATATAGCCCCCCAACAATTTTCTTTTCTTGAGCGTCGTCAGATTCATGAGGCTATTGGCTCGGCCCAGGAAGCCATTCATACTATCTGGACCAGACATCAAAAGGCCATTACTCTAAAGATAGATCTGGCAAAGGCTTTTGACCTTGTCAGTTGACTTTACATTAAGATGCTTCTTATCCATCTGGGCTTCCCCCACAATTTCTTCACCTGGATCATGCCCTGTATCGCCTCACCCACTTTCAGTGTGCTCATCAATGGGTCTGCATCTCATTTTTTTCACTCTGAGACGGGGCTCAGACAAGGATGCCCCCTCTCTCCCCTCCTATTTTTGATTGTCATGGATGGCCTTAGTCGATTGATTGCATCAGCTAAGAGAGATGGTGATCTTTGTGGTCTCAAGATATCTGATGATTGCTTCCTCACCCATCTACTTTTCGTGGATTATGTACCTATATTTCTCGATGGAAATATTAGGGATTCCCTCTCCTTTTCTAAGATCCTCTCTCTTTTCTCATCAGCCACTGCGATGTTAGCAAACCACTCAAAATCCACCATCACTTTTTCCCGAACTTCCATCCAAGAGACTCATTTTTCTCATCAATTTTTCCCTTATTGCATCAATCCACTAGACCAGGGTCTCAAATACCTAGGGTTCTAGATTAAGCCTATCAGCCAGAAAATAGTTGTTTGGATTTGGCTGGTTACAAAACTAGAGAAAAGGCTTACCATATGGAGCCATCGATATTTGTCTAGAGCCGACAGACTTGTTTTGGTAAAATCTATACTTGAGGCCACTCCTGTCTTTTTGATGGCACTCGCTTGGATCCCTAGAAGTATCTTGGCCAAGCTACAACAAATCTGTAACATATATCTCTGGAATGGGAACCAGGAAAAATGGATATTTGCATGGGTGGGCTAGAACAAGATAGCGCTGCCCAAAAAATGGGGAGGCTGGGGTCTAAAAGATCTTCCATTATTTTCACAAGCACTTGATGCAAAAATGGGATGGAATTTGTTGACCGGACAGAATCTTTGGACTGCCATCTCATATCACAAATACATTTGGCCTCAGCAAATTATGGATTGGATTCGGTTGCCTAGTTGACCTAAAACTGGTATCTCATCTGTCTGGAAGGCACTCCTTCACTCTCTGCCACTCATAAGGGATAATTTGCTTTGGAGAATAAATGATGGATCTATGGCTTGCATCGGTTTAGATCCATGGATTGGAAGCGGTGGTAGATATCAATTATCTAGAGATCTCATACAACATCTACATTCTCATGAGACTATGGTACTAGCAAACATTTCAGATCCTCAAAACTCTACCATTTTTGCACAAAGATGGAAATCTACTCAACAACTTGATCTACCACAATGTTGGTACCAAGAATGGCATGATTACATTACTGCTCTATCTGCATCTCATATCAGGATCAAAGAGGGCCCGGATGAACTCATATGGCATCATTCAGATAGTGGTTTCTACTCACCAAAGTCTGGTTATTTAGCCCTGATCTCACACAAGATACCAGACCTGATTACTTTCTGGTGGAAGTCTATATGGAACCTCACTGTGCCCCCACGGACTAGACTATTTTTCTGGTGTATTTTAAAAGACAAAGTCCCCACTGGCGAAAATCTTATGCACCATTCTATCCATGGGCCAACCTGGTGTACATTATGCAAAATATTAGCGGAATTGACATCACATCTCTTTCTGAACTGTACAGCCTTGATTGACATATGGCATAGCATCTCCTCTTCTATTCGCTTCATGGGTTCCTGGGAAGGTGAAGACATTAACAAAGCATGGGAAAGCTGGTATCATCGGCATAAAGGGTCAAAACTCCAAAGTCTCCCTTTGATTATCTGTTGGCATCTCTGGCTGGGCCAGGATTGCATCATTTTTGACAGCAAACCTATGTGTTGGCCACACACTGCAGCTTGTATAATATCAACTTTCAATGAGATGCCTGAGCCTCCCCAACCCAGAAGCCATAGGCCACATGCCCCTCCGCATATTGATAAAAATACCCCTTGGGTGTATTTTGATGGAGCAGCTCAACAACAAGGGTGTGGTGGTGGTTTTATTCTACACATTAGTGAACATCATTACTTCAAAGTCAATATGAGATTAGGGGTTGGAACAAACAACTTCGCTGAACTCATCACTCTTCGTCATCTATTGCATTTCTCTTTGGGGCATAACTGCATGAGCATTAATATTTTTGGAGACTCAAGATCATTATAAATTGGTTCAATAATATTACTGCTTGTCACATTCACACACTCAGTAATATTTTGGATGAAATAAACATTTTCAAGGCTCAATTTAATAATATCACATGCAATCATATTTACAGGGAACATAACAACAGTTCTGACGAGCTATCCAAGGCAGCCATGATACTTCCCAAAGGAGAGTGGATGATCCAGGAACAACGAGGGTCAAATGCATACCACTACTATCACCGCCCTTACATAGATCTACATTATCACAGGGCTGAGAGCCCATGATCTGATTATCTTATTTTGGAATTTTGAACAGTTATTTTTTGAATATATTGTATAGGATATATATATGGCCCTGCGTGGAAAATGTACAGACTAAATAGAAGGACTTATTTATGAACATCCTGTGTGATGTTCTGGTCAGTATACTGTTATTTTTGTAGAACTTTTACAAATTTTGACTGAGCCCTCTGAGGCTGACGGATACAGCATATGTATCCTGCATCTACAATATGTAATTTTTCAAAGTTAATGAAAGATTACGATTTTCCCAGTGGAAAAAAAATTTATAATAATATACAAATATAATTATTATTATTATTATTATTATAATATAGTCAATATTAATATTTATGATAATTAATAACTATACAAATAATAGCAACTATATTCTTATATATTTATATATTTATGGTTATTATATGAATTTTATTATAATAATATAGCCTCATATTATTATTATTATTATTATTAGTATTATTATTATTATTATTATGCTTAGGCTTTGGTATTTTTAATATTTATCTTAAGGTTTGTATACATTGGCTGTATAATATTAGTCCCCTTTGTTTATTATTACTTAAGGGTTTAATACTAAAATCCCAAGGAATTATGAACCAACGGGAATAATATTAAGCAAAAAGGACTAATATTATAAACCCAAGGAACTAATAAACCCAACTCTTTAATATTATAAACCTAAGGAATTAGTGAACCTAACGGATAAATATTAAAAACCTAAGGGATCAAGAAGCACAAGGAATTGATATTACAAACACAAGAGAAACATAAAGATGATGATGATCGATATTATAAACCCAAGTTAATAATAAACCCAAAGGATTAATACCAAAACCCCAAGGGCTTATGAACCGAAGGAAACAATGTTAAACTGAAGGGACTAATATTATAAACCCTGCTAGCACTCTAGGAAGCTCTCCTAGGTTGTAGCTCGGAGATGCCTGGTGACATATAAATCTTCAATATCATTCCCTGAACTATTGGAATGGATTGGGGTTAGGATCAAGTCAGATGACTGTTTCAACTCTGTTTTCACTCAAGACATGCATGAACACCCTCAACATGACAAGGCTTTAGACCACTAATTCTCAATAGTTTATAGATTCAATGAATAGGTGGAGAATCCTGACTGTACCAGCAGATACATACATAAACACATATGAATGGCTAGCTACAGAAAGTAATTAAAGCTTGCAAATCTAATTTTTCAATGCGGAGATAAGATGACAGTTATCTGGCATTAGACACAGAAGAAAACATGAATAACCTATTCAAGTGCAAGCTTAGAACAGAGGAGAAGATGGCGATTGAACATGTAACATCAAAAGAAGCTTGTATTACTGGAATGAAAATGAGACGCTGGGAGGAACAGAGTATCTGCAGTCTTCAAAAGTTGAACCCTTAATACTTCAAATTTTCAGCCATTTATAGGATTTTTACAATTCTCTCGCACCCTCTGAGGCTCGAGATCTCTTAATCTATCCCCTCTGTCTTCTAACTACTTGATGCCATAACTAGACAAACATGAGCTTAGAGGGATCTTTTTCTAACAAACACAGTAACCAAATTCTAGTAATTTCGCCACACTTTCAGGTGGCTCGCTCATGCCAGCGATGCTCCATGATCACTTCTATTGATTCGCATGCATCGTGTTGTTGCTTTTTTCCCCTTCATGCCATGCATTCCGTTATTTCAGTTCAACTATATGACTGTCAAAAAACACTGTCAGAGCCAACAAATTTCCTCCCCGGGTGACTAATGGGAAGTGGAGTATGGGGGCACTTGGGCTGTTGGATGGTGTGGATCGATGGTCAGGGTGTCGGTCAGGCGACAGGGGGCAACTATGGTGATGTTGAATGAGGACCGTTAGATTAGGAGGAATGGGTAAAGAAGATCAATCCTCGAAGGCTTGAAGTCATGGCGGGAGCGGAATAAGTCTGAGCTGTCATATCTCAAATCGGTAGATCGAACGGCTATCGGGCAGAGGAGGTGCTCGAAGGATAATGCTCGGGAGCAGTTTACGTAGGCGGAAATGGTTTATATTGGGCAGTAAGTGGCAAAGGGCACCCACCTAATTCCATTCATCGGGCGTCACGTAGCAGCGAAGGAGAGAGAGGAAACTACTTTTATCCAGCGGGTATCCCTCTCGCTTGTTTCCCGAGTGAAATGCGCAATAGCTGTTAGATCTGGCGGAAATGGTCTAACGGTGGTGAATGGTCAAGCATATAACATCAATCGGGTGAAGTGTGGACTGTCAGATCAGTGGGAAGATCGACAACGAGGATTGGAGAAAGGAGAGCACAGCAGAAAGGAGATGATCCGAGAGCGGACCCGCTGCTATTTATGAGCGCGGGTATATAATTTTGAAGTTTGGCTTACAGCCAAAGCGGCACAAGAGGGGACGTGTACCATCGGAGCTAAAACAGGGGACATTTCCGTTAAAATAGCAGCAGTGCACCTTAGGGCTAACACTGGCTCCTTCTAAGGATGAAAGCCTCCCTGTGAGGTTTCAAGAACTACAGACTACTGCCTTTCCAGTAACAACCAAAACAAACTTATCTCCTAGTGTTCATTAGGCATGGAGTTTATTTGCATAGAAAAAAATAAATAAAAAAAAAATATTACAATATTAAGGCCCTGAAGCCTCATATGAAGTAAAGTTTCAAAAACTGCCCATTGACTGGGCCATCAAAAACACCTTCCCCCTCCAAATTGTGTAGAATAAAAGTATTGTTCATCTGAACTTGTGCAATGACAAACGGTCCCGTCCATAAGGCATCAAATTTACCATGGTTTCCCTTATTTTCCTTCAATGCATCCCATTTGAGAACCTAATCACCAAACTAAAAATTGTACATTTTTTCCTTTCTATCAAAGGTTTATTTGATCTTCTTCTGATGAATTCTTGACTTCTCAACTAGTTGTTCTCTAATCTGCTGTGATTCAACCAAGTTACTCATTCTCCTCGCCATGTCATCCTCTTCATCTTGTTCTTCTTGCAATAATTTTGCCACCATGATAATCAGATGGATACGTAAAACAACATCAGCACCATAAACCAGCTTAAATGGTGAATTTCCTATGGACTTATTGTTGGTAACTCTGTCAGCCTACAGTGCAAACTTCAACTTAGAATCCTAGTTCTTTTTGTTGTCCTCCAACAGTTTTTTAATTATCTTTACAAGACTCTTGTTAGATGATTCTGCCAAGCCATTTCCTTGAGGATAATATGAGGTAGAATGCACCAATTGAATGCACATGGCTTCACACATGTCCACAAATTGTTCTTCCCTGAAAATTGCTACATTATCAGTGACTAGTTTGGTTGGGCAACCAAATCTAGTGAAAATATTCTCATTCAAGAACTTTATGATAACTTGATGATTAGCATTTTTAGTGGGTATAGCCTTAATTCATTTGGTGAAATAATCAGTGGCTACCAATATCCATTTGTGATGGCCACTGGAATGTAGGTTGATCTCACTTATGAAGTCCAAGCACCACTGCTAGAAGGGACCATTGGCATGTACTAGCTTCAAGGGCAGATATTTTAGCTACTATCTTCCTGCAAACCTCTGAGATTTGTTACAAGACTTCACAAAAGAAAACACATCAGAGAACAAAGTAGGCCAATAATACCCAACTCTCAGGATCTTGTGAGCTATTGTTTTCCAATAATGATGCCCTCCACAGATGCTAGAATGGAATTGGTGCATTGACTTCCATAGATTGTCCTTTGTCTAGACATCTCAAGAGGATCCCTGATGGGTCTTTCCAATAAATCAGGTTTTCGTTAATGCAGAATTTGGCTAATATGAGCTTAATGGCCTGGACTTGACTTGAGCTATGCCCTGGAGGGACTTCTAGCTTCTACAAAAAATGAACTACACTGGAATACCATTCACAGGGGCTCGATTTTCAACCAAAGACTGATTCTACTCTTGCTCTTCTGCTACTTCCTCTATCTGCTCACCACCTAAATTTAAACCCATGCAATTGATGTCTAACAAACTACAATTTTCCTCAGACATAAGCTTGGCCAGGCCCTAGCATTTGACAAGCTTGGTGGGTTTCACCTCTATGTTGAACTCTATGAATTTTGCAATCCATTCAGCTCTCTTTCCATCAATATCTGGCTGAGTTAGAACATATTTTACTGAGGCTGAGGTACATATGAAATCACTTTGGAATGTAGAATATAAATTAAGAATGCTTTTAAAGATTTTATGAGAGCATAATATTTTTTTTTCAATAAATTCATACCTTAGTTCAGCATCCCTCAGAGTTTTGCTAAAAAAGGCCACAGGGTGCTCTACACCTTCATCATTTTTCTGCAATAGAACTATTGCAAGTGTATCATAAGAGGAAAAAGAGAAGATATAAAACTCCATGGTATAATCTGGACATATTAGAGTGGGAGCTTCCATGATAACTTTTTCAATGGCTTCAAAAGAGCTTCTTGCACCATCTGTCCATCTTATTTCTGATCCTTTCTTCAGCATGGAAGTGATGTGCTTCACTAGCTCTGCAAAGTTTGGAATAAACCTCCTAAAAAAGTTAATGTTACCCATAAAAGATTGAATGTCCCTTTTTGACCTTGGGATGGACAATTTCTGGATTGCTTGAACTCTTGGTGGATCGATCTTCACACCTTCAGCAGAAACAATGTGTCCCAGAAGTTTGCCTTCTTCTACGGAAAACCATTGCTTCTTTGGGTTCACAGAAATTCCAAACTGCCTGCACTTTAGAAACACCTTCTTTAAATGCTGCAAATGGTCCTTGTGACTGCTGGAAAAGACTGTTAAGTCATCTAGGTAAATAAGGACAAACTTGTCCTCCTCTCCCACAAAGGCTACGCCCATGGCCCTCTGAAAAGTAGCCCCAACATTCATCAATTCAAAAGGCATATTGGAGTACATGAAAGTGCCCCAAGGAGTAGTGAAGGTGGTCTTTTCCTGATCTTCTGGATGTACAACAATCTGATTGTAACCTGAAAATCCATCTAAGAAAGACATGACTCTAGACCCTAAAAAATTTTGCAGCAAGTGTTCCATCTTAGGCAGGGGTAGTTTTCTTTTTTAGAGAACTTGTTTAGATTCCTGAAGTCAACACAAAGCCTGATTTCTCCATTCTTGTTTCTTACTACCACAAGGTTAGCTATCCACTTTAAATACCTTAGGGGAACTATGATCTTGGCATCCAACAACTTATTGATTTCCTTCTCAATCAAAGGCTATAAGAGAGGGTTGATAGGTCTTAATTTCTGCTTAAAAGGGATGGTGTTCTTCTCCAGTGGAATCTTATGTTGAATGATGTTGGTGTCATAGGTCTTAATATCACTGTACTCCCAAGCAAAAATATCAGCAAATTGTTTCATCAGGGTGCAATACTTTGAACATTGGGCAAAAGACAAGTGAGTGGATAGATTTAGGTACTTTAGATGGGTTGGACTACCTATATTATGTCTATGAACTGCAGACTCATTTTATTTTTTGGCACGCTTATAAGGTACATCATTATGATCAAACAACTTCTCTAGGGGAACCAATCCTTTGGGTATATGGTTACTAGGCAGTTGAACAATGCTATCATGACCAATCTCATCCTTTAGCTTGGACTAGTTGCATTCTTCAATGGTTTCGTTTTCTTGGTCAATGTGCATTTTAGAAAATTCATCAATGACTTGTAAAAACCTATTAATTTCATCATCTTCTTCAAAAAATTTGCAGTATTTGACATTGTTAGGCAGAGATGGTCCATATTTCACCTAAACTTCATAAGTCAATTTAGGAGGCAATGGAGGAATAAACATGCTAGTAGACACAGCAAGGGAATCAGCAAGCTGGTTCCTCATTCTAGGGATGTAAGAAATGATGAAACTATTAAAAGAACCTGTGAGCTTCCATACCTCATCTCCGTATGCTTTCAGCCTTGGATGCTTTGCTTGGAAAGTTTTGTTGACCTGCTGAATGATAAGTTCTGCATCTCTAAATGCCTTCAGACCTTTTATGCCCATTTGTTTAGCATCGTTTAAGCCCAATATCAAGGCTTCATACTCTGCTATGTTATTTGTAAACTGAAAAATTAACTTGAAAGATAAAATGAATGCATTCTTGTGTGGGGAACACAAGGACTACAGCTGCCCCTGCAGCTTCCTTAGAGCTAGCTCCATCAAAGAACATGTCCCAAATTTGTGGGCCTTCTTCCTCTGTGATTTGGCAAACCAGTTTCCTAAGCTGCATAGAGACCAACTAGGATTCTTCAATTTGAAGAATTCAAGCTCCAAAATGAGTGTTGACAGCATAGACGAGATGATTAGTGGGATTCCTTTCATCACTGATGATATAAGCCAACTGAGCTTCTCTTTATAATCTCCTACTCTCACCTCCAAAAACTGGGATAGTAACATAAGACATATCATTTTGAAATGTTCCACCTAATCTCTTGATCCAACCTTTGGAAAGAAACATGCCAAACTTGGGGGGTACATCTGCTACCACAATATCCATCATCATTCTATTCATGGGTAGCTGAGACAAGGTGATGGCTAGGTCCTTGATTAATTCCAAACATTTTACTTTTCTAGAGTCAAAAGAAAACAGGTCATGATAAGACTTGGTAATGTCAAGACCCAACTCATCCATGACAGCCTTGGGCATTAGATTATGGATGGCTCCTGTGTCCAGAAGGCAGTTGTGAAGGATTTTGTCATGAATAGTCAAATAGACATAGAATGATGGGGAGTTGTCATCACAATTTTCAGTCATTGGGCTAAGAAAAATAGTTGGTTTGTCATCTTGTAGATTTACGTAGTCAGTGGAGGCTTGGATGGCTTTAGGCTCAAGGGCCTCAAGGATAGATCTTTTGAAGGACTCATTCTTCACTAGTTCAATCAGAGGTATAGGTATGCTTAGCTTCTGAATTTCTAATTCAAAACTGAAAGGAGAAGGAGACTTGTTAAGGCCTCTTGCCTTGTGAGCTGGAGCTTTGAGGATGTTGGGATCAACTTCCAGTGTTTTCTGCTTTTTAGCTTGTTGTATTTCAGGGACAATAACTCTTTGAAAAAGAGTTTCCTTGGCATTATTCATCTTCAACCTCAGATCATATCTGTGTTGATCATCAGTTTTTGGAACAGCTCCACCATCCCACTCTTGGCTGATCTGGTCATTGAATAATGAATTTTCATTGGCAGCTGAGGTCAAAAAGGAGGCACTGCTTTTGTCTTCCAAACAATGGATCTCATCATCTTCTTCAAATTTCTCTTCTTCCATGACTACATTATGGAAATGGGTCTTCACCCTTTGGTATTTATTGGCATATTTTCTTCTAATCTGAAATTGATCTAAGACAATTAATAAGGTATTACAGACTCATGTGCATGGATGTGTTTATGTTATTTTATGCAACAGATCGATAATATTGTGAAATACACAAACACTGAAGCAGCTAAAGAAAACACAATAGGAAAACATATAAACACAACAAGTTTAATAAGGAGTTCACCCAATACTCCTGGGCTATGTCTCCTGGTCCAACCTTCAGTGGTGGCCTCTCTATTATGCTTTCAAAGCAGATTTTTTACAACATTGAGCTCAATTTGAGTCTCACGCACAGATATAAATCAACAATACTGTACTTGGATTCCCCAAGTCCCGGGAGTACACAAAATCTCCTTACTGACTCTCAACCTCTATTGGTAACATTAGTAAGAGCCCAACCCGAGACTCATAGATGACAAGCATTACAGAGGAGTGCACTTGAACCTTTCAAGATTTCTCTGGAGTGCACAGACTCTCTAACTCTCTCTATCTCTGTCTTAACTCTGGCTCAATGCTACCTTTGCTTCTGCAGGTCAGCTCGTCTTCTTCTCTCTGCTCTCTACTCTTAGCTTTCTACCTCTTAACTTGCTTGCTTCTCTCTCTGTCAGTTCGTGGCTTTAAAGCCAATCTGCTTTCTGACTGTTCATTTCCACTTCCCAGCTTTCCGGTTCCCCTGCCTCTATCCATTGGAATTACTATGTCCTACGTCATCAGTCACTGTGTAATGCCTCATAGGGAGGTGGCCACCTATTTCGTAATGGATGAGTGTCAGTTCTCTTGGACATACTCGAAGCGATCTTTTTTACCATTAACTCCAAGAATTCCAGCGAAACACAATCCTTTGCCAACGCATCGTCCATATCGGACTTCAAATCCTATACAACTCTGCCTGTTAACCTCATCAAATCTGGTCATCCATCAGAACGTGTCTTTGCCGTTGATCTGGAGCCTACAAATCCTACGGTCATCGTCCATATCAGGCGGATAAGTAACATGATGTTTATCCGTCTGATGTGAGCATTTTTCTCTCTCTTCTGCTAGACGCGTGGCAACCATTGTATGGCATCATGCGGGACTCGATTGAAACTGCTTATCGCTCGGAGCCCTTCCGATATCCTATTGGTTTTTGTGGGACCCTGCTTCTGACGAAATCAAAGCGATATCCATTACATTTTATGATTTTTCAGGTCCGGGTGCTTGCGGCCTTTCCTTATTTGAGCGACTTGCCCTGAAATATGCGATTAGTGACTTGTCGCTAATTGCATATCAGAAACTACCCCCATTTCTCAAAATGGCCTCTGGTTTTGCTAATTTGCGATAGCGCATGTTACCATGGGCCGACGGTCTACGTGCTTGATCGACGGTCCTCGTTGCTCCACGCTGATCACAAATTGCAACTATTACGAGGATATCTCTGATAAGCTTGATCTTTATAAGACTTTGAAACTTTTGCATGATTTTTAAAGAGTTCATGAAAACTTAGAGAGTGTTCTAGGATCCAATTTGGATCACGACCTTCCCACTAAAAAAGCTTTTGGACCACCAAAAGTTGGTTTTTCTTAAGCATCAGTCAAGTGAGGGTATAGATTCCTCGCTTGCCCAATTTCTATCCATTTTGCACTGCTTGGTTTTGAACCTTTGAGTCCAATCCTAAGGTACTCAACATCCTCTCTGCGTGTAGTTCTCACCTTCTTGTCTAGAACTGTATCTTCCTGCAATTCATTGAGATATTTAGGCAACAGATCATCAATAGAAGGCAATTGGCTTTGCTCTTCAGGATCTTCAATCAATGAAGGTTCAAATAGTCTCAATCTTTCTCCATTAACTACCAAATAGATGTGCATGTAAGCATGCAAATCAAAGCGAAAAGCATTCTCACCAATTTTCTCAAGTATCTTGAAAAGTCCATACCTTATTGACTTCAGCTTCTTATTTTCACCTTGCATTCTATCTTTTCTTATATATATCCAAACTTGATCACCAACTTGGAAACTATGCTCAATCCGATGCTTATCATGCCTCGCCTTGTAGTTGGCTTGGCTCCTTTCTAGTTGTTCCTGTACTGCCTGGTGAATCTCTTGGATTTTTTCAATGAACTTGGTTGCCTTTTCCACATCACTGTGTCCATCAACCACTATGTCTTTACCAAAAACAAAGTCGAAGGGAGACTTTGGTGTGAAACCAAAACAGGTCTCAAAAGGAGATCTTTGTGTAGAAGAATGTTTAGCACAGTTGTAAGCATGTTGCACATAACATAAATGTTCATCCCAAAGCTTGGGATGCTTGCTGCAATAGCCTCTGAGCAACTAGATCACTATCCTGTTGACCACTTCTATTTGGTAATCTATTTGTGGATGAAAGGTTGTTCTCTTCTTCAGTCTGGTGTCCATCAATTCCCATAGACTTGACCAAAACTTTCCAAAAAATCAGGAATCTCGATCAAATACAATGGAAATGGGTAATCCAAAATGAACCCATACATGTTGAAAGAACAATTTTCTTGTTTGTTCAGCTATAATCTATTTGTTACAGGGTATTAAAATACACATTTTGTTGAACCTATCCACAATAACATATAAATAGTCATGACCTTTTCTAGATTTAGGCAATCCCCCAACAAAGTCCATGGAAACACTCTCCCAAGGATGAGAAGGAACTGGTAATGGTGTACAAGCCTATTTTTCTATTGCTGGGCTTGATTTTAGCACACATGGTATACCCTCTTACATATCTAGAAACGGTTTCATTCATTTTTGGCCAATAACAAAATCTTTGCAGTTGCGCAACTGTTTTACTTACACCAAAGTGATCTGATATTAGAGAAGTGTGTGCTTCTCATATTATCTTTACTCTTTCAGTTTGAGGAACGGATAACTTTCCAAAATGATAAAAGAGTTGGTACTTAACATGATAATCCAATTCTTCTACTTGGTTGCAATGACTTAAAGTTGCATATACATCTTTAAAATCTATATCTTGAGCATACGGTTCAATGTAGCTTTCATGCAATACTGAGTTATGCTTAAGTATAGTAGATGCATTTATGATTGGTCTGGATAACATATCTGGAACTTTATTGTGTGTGCCCTTTTTATATCTGATGAAAAGATGAAACTGCTGTAGAAAACCCATCCACCTATAGTGTCTTGATTGCTGCAACTTAGTTTGTGAGTGTAAATATTGAAGTGGTTGATGATCAGTATGTATAACTATCTCTTTGCCCATTAAATAATTGTTATCAGGAAATCTAGTGTCTATTCAGAACTGCTAGTCCCACTAAGACGGGTAGCTATCTTAGAAACAAACAGATTAAAGTCACTTGTTTTTCCTTTATGAGAGAGAGATGAGAAAGAAGCAGAGAGTACCAAGTTCAGTCTTCTGCTTGGCTCCTTGCTTCTTTCCTTTCCTCTTTGATAGAATCTCGCCGCTGCTTCCTTACTTGTCCCACTTCAAAGAGCTCTTATAGATTCACAGCAGCATAATACCATCAAAGAATAGAGATCTATCACTGTAAAAAATATAGGATCAGATATATATTGACCATACAAATGCATATATCAACACAATATTCAGAGATACACAAGAATATGGAGGAAAACTCAAATAACTTTATTAGTAAAAGTAGTAGAAGAGAGAATTACAACCACTTGGTCTGACCCAATGCCATCCTCCCAGCATGAAAGCCCTCTTCACCTCATACAAAGCAAGATCACCCAACAATGTCTTCAAAGAGAAACCAATAGCACTTCCTTGCAAATTACAAAATTCCAGCTCCTGGATCTCTTGGATGAGGGATCCATATATAGATGTTTACAGGGGAGTGAATCAGCTTCTGGGATTTTGATTAGTGTCATTCCACTGATAGTTCTTGGTTCCACATGGAGATTTTAGATCCCTTACTCATCCCTGGGCGAACTCAGAGAGGCAAGTGTCAAATGAGCAGTTTCTAGAAGATTCTCTGGGTTTCCACCTAGCAAACTACTTGTGCCATTTGTCTGCTCTCACTCATTGAACCCTATAGAAGGGCTTTCCATTATGCATCGCACATTTTGCATGTGGCAGGTGAGATGCATCGTACCTTTAGCACTGGGCAGTCTGTATTGTCCTGCTTTGACTAGTTCTGAGTAGTTTTTCATGGAGAACTTCTGGGAGATGATGTAATCAGCTGACCTTGCTCCTTTAGGGTATGAAAAAACACTTTTAGGGACTTAGAAGCCCTTGGTTTATGGACATGTATGATTGGGGTTGAAGTGCCCAAATATGTCTATAACAGTTGCCCCCTAAAGCATGAGGTCATAAATCCTTTTAATGTCGGGTGAAATGATTTGTAATGAGGATCCGAGGTTTTTCGAACTGGAAGGTGACCTGTAATAAGATACAATACAATACATTATCTTCATAATATTTTTCATGATCTAGCTGAGGCAGGCATTCCCATGCTCAGCTTTGATAATTTCATATTCATGTACATAGGACAGACAACTGTCTGTGTGCAGACTGATGATTCTAGTAGAGCCATCATCCCTTAGTTTGGATGATTATCTGTGCAGCAATGATGTAAATTTGATGTCTTTATTCTCCTGAATATATCGCAGCCCGGATGGATGAAACTAGATCTGGTGTCTTCAAAACTCGTTCAATATTCACTCGAAGTACAAGTCGATCCATGTGAATAGAGGTTATGATGTCGAACATGGAGATATATCACCAGATTATCAGCCAATGATGTAAGCTGTTAACAGGTGCGAGAGGAATCACTGATGATGATGATGACCCTCAAGGTACTTCAGTACAATTCACGTGGTGTGAATACATGAGTTGTTGTCGAACACCACGCAAAGTCTTTTGGTCGAAGGCCATTAATGTAAACCTGTCACCGGAAGTGAGAAAATTGCCATTGAGGCATGCAAGATTCAAAGTACTGAAAGGGTTGTTCCCAGGTCAGCTTCTTGGATAATGAGATGATGTTCGACAAGAAGTGACCCGTCGTAGGAGGGCATTGATGGATCCCACATCTATGACATGGAACGGAGCAAATGATTTCGTAGAGGTGAAAACGATCTGATGATACAAGGTTCAGGGTGGTGGTCATGAATGAATGAAGCATGAAGGTATTGCAGTGGATGAGACACAAGCTGGGTAGGTGAATTCTCTGAACGACTTCTCTTGAACATATCGACGACACTGAAATGGATTGGTAGTGTTAACCCCAAAAGTGGATGGTACGGTGGATCAATGGTTGTATGACAGGTGAACGGAATAACCCAACCCGACTCAATCATGGTGATGGAGTGAAAGTGTCATGTTCAAGAGTGACCTGCTACCAATAAAGTTTCTTCAAGTTTTCATCCCAATTTTCCCCAGTCATTTCTGACCAGTACCTCTTTATTTTTTCAAGCTTGAGGAGGATAAGATATTCTTGTTCTATAATTCGCCCTTCGGGCAAACCCGTCGCTATGTTTTAACAAGCCTAGTGACAGTGAAACTCGCTCTTGTCTGAATGGACAAGTTTGTCGCTATTGTTTTAACGAGTTTAATGACAAGGATAACTTGGTTCTTTTCAATTTTAGAGATTCTGAAAAGAGACGGAAAGAAGACTCTAATATTCCTTTTTCGTAATATAATCCTTTAAGTCCGAAAAAGTATAAAACAATGCGAAAGGGATGACTTTTCGATAGTTTTAATGAGCCAAACAAGACAAACGCTCGATCTTTTTGTGTAATAATCCCTCAGGTCCAAAACGATTAAAATCTAGAGGAGGGATAGCACTTCCAATCACTTTAATGAGCTGGATAGGCCAATTGCTCGGAATCTTTTCATATTGTACGAGTCAGATGAAAAGAGCTTAAAGGAGACTTGTTTTTTGAGGAACGAGTGATGTTTTCAAATAGCAGCTGGTTCCAGGTAATGTTTGGAACTTTTCAATCACAGCAGTGTAAAGAAGGTGGCTAATAGGATCACTCGTCGCAATTGTTCCTCAAAAGGGGTAAACAATCAAATGGAGGTGAATGATCGGCTAAAATAGAGTGGAGGTGATGGTAAGAACATGACCAAGGCTCAAAAGCTGATAATAATTCAATATCAATGGTTATTTACCAGTGGTGGGTTCATTTTTTAATTAGCTTAAACTCTGGTGGAACATATGCTCATTGCTAGGTTTAATTTTTAACGAGCTTGAACTTCGCGTAAAACTGCTCGTGCCAGTCGTATAATAAGGATGTCTCATCGATAGGTTCATTTTTTAGGGAGCTTGCACCATTCGAAATTATGCTCCGACTCCTTTTATTATGTAAGATAGGAACGACCAATCCTATGAGTTTAAAGGGTTAAGAACCTACAAACTAAGAAAATAAATGGTCGTTTTTCACTTTCACGCAAAAAGGTTTGCATGCCCCTAAGTATAGCGAAGTAGAGTTTCCCAGATTACCCCTCACTTTGCAGACAAAACATTTTTTCTATCGGGAGAGGCCTACCTTTTCCAAGTTACCCTTCAATTTGCAGACAAAACATTCATTCTATCGGGAAAGGCCTACCTTCTAACAGAGGTATCTTATTCCGGTCTAATCCCATTTTCCTAAACGGACGGGTGTGTCAGACCAGTCATATATCCTATGCGGAAACCTACCCTATACTTGAAGTTTTCCTACCAAAGCAGACCAGGGTGCATGCCCCCTGGGTTTCAGTCATTACCACCGAATCACTCGCGCTCATCAGGTGGACGGACTGGAGATTGATGAGACATTCCTTGTGCAAAAAGACCTGTCAAGGATGGTATTTGACTATTAGCAATGTGTGAACCGGGGAATGAAAGCTGGTATACGAGCTGGACCACTCTGCCTTCATGCGGAAAACACATTACTCGAAAGAGTGAGGAGACAATGGCTCCCATGCTATAAATGTAGTCACGTCCAAGGAGTATATTGTAATCTAAAGGTCATTGGACTACCATTACATTCAAATAAATGGTTTTCCTTCTCAAAGTTATAGGCAAATCTGGAAGGATCCCTAACGGTTGACTGGTTCCTTTTTTGAAGCCTATCAGATGTCGCATCTTAGGTAGAAGCGATGGTGAACCAAGCGCTTTACAAGTATTTGAGGAAAGGATACTTACATAAGCCCCTTCATCTATGATGGTACCAACCATGACCATTCTGTAAGTTTGCACTATGATTCATAATCGTACATTAGATGGTAAATGGGGTCTGCCTAGTAGATTCCAATCGAAGGAGACAACTAGGTTGCTTGGAGGTGGGACCGAATAAACAGCCGGATACATCTCTGAAAAACTTCCTTCCTGCAGTAAAGGAACGGGTAGATTTCCCCCATGTTCATCGGAGTCTGTATTTACGAAAAGAATTTGAACGGTGTCATTCTCATTCTCTTTGGTGACTGTATCATCTAAAGGTAAATCTTCTGAAGACAAGATGGGGTCGACTGGTCCGATGTGGACTCAGAGGGTTCATCTTCAATGATAGGTTCTTTGACCGATAACAAAGGTGTGTCAGTCGGATTTTCAACTAGCAATGGACTCGGCAAGAGTTTCTTGTATCCAGGAGGAAGTCACTGCGGTGATGCAGGACGATTATCCAAGACTCTTTTAGCTTCATCTAGGAAGGGACAACAGTGGAGGGCATGATCGCCTTCACACAATTTGCAAGGAAATTTATATTTTCCTTTCTGCCTAGTGACTTTATTTTCACTAGTTGACAGTGTACTCTCAACATGATCGTCAGAGGTTGACGACACCAGATTGTGCAAGCGGGGGGACCAGTCCCTTAAGATCCGTGGGATGCAAGGACAATCTTGATGATAATGGTCCCCTTTACAGATGACACATGGAGATTTAGGTTTGGATGGTGTAGTGTGTGGATTTTTGCTAGATGATGCACAGTTTCCCCTTTTCGCCTTTGGCTCCTTCTTCTTCTTCTCCTTCCATTTCTTCTTCTTCTCAGCTACTTGGTTTTTAGTTTTACTAGTTTCACCAAGTGAAGAGGAAGAAGGAGAGGGAGAAACAAATGAAGTAGAAGGTTGGGGGGTGACTCTAGTATCATCTAGTTACTTATTTGATTGCTCAGGAATCATGGTGTTTTGAACGATAGAGGTCGAGAGAAGCCATATCGGCAGGCCAATTGTCAATCCGGGGAGGGACAATGTGGCTATATGAGGTGCACCAACATCTCCCCAAGAGAAGAAAGGACTAGGGGGAAATCCTTGGTTGGTGGACTCCATTTTCTCAACCCAAGATCAACGAGGGAACAGTGACGTTATTCCATTTAAAATAAATTTTAGACGCTTTTACACAACTCACTCTTTCACTTTTTAAGAGTCGAGAAAAAGCTAAAGATGACTCTAGTTGCCTTCGATTTTTAACGAGCCTGAAGTGACAAGTGCTCAGATGGACCTTTTCCTTTAAGGATTATGAAAAGGAATGAAAGAGACTACTCTAGAAATCTAGACAAAGGGATTACCAAACCAATCACAAAACTGCAGAATACCTTTTATGGTACGACAGTCAATCTTTCTGAATGCTGTGTTCAGTGCATTGCAATTGATAGCGCAGCAGACACAGTTTCCTAAGGATAAAGGATATAGCCTATTGTGGTCTCCCAATATATACTCGACAGTACATGGGAGAACAAGTCCATACCGACACTTGTCGTCTCAAAGAGGAGGAATCACCCAACCTACGATGCAAGCGACAGTTACCAGGCTTTATGACACTGAAATACGTCTCTAGCCTAGACTTCTAGATGTTGTGCGTTAGTTTCCAAAGCGTTTTTATGTTCATTGAATTTATTTTATAGTTTATCTTTCTTAAGAAGTTTTCCTTTAAGGTTCACCGCATGATGTAGATATACAATTCCTAAAATGCAATCTAAGATGATAAACAATCGTTTAATCTTCTTTTTGCAATGAAAATCCTAGCTACTAAGGAAAGAGAAATGAAATTCTTTCAACATAGAGTAGAGAGCACACACTAGATGCACTGTCATAAATCAAAATCAACAAGCAGTCTAAATGCAAATGCACGTGCATGTAATTGTTTTTCGCTTTCTTAATGTGTGAATGAAAAAAGAATGCTAAATACAAATCTGAATTATCTCTTCTTTCAAAGCGACAATACTAATGATTTTCTTTTCAAAAAATGATAGGAAGGAAAGACGACACTTTGCGATTTTGAATTGAAAACTACTTTCGACACTTGAAATAATTATAAATTCAGATCAAATACAAGAGTAATAGTGTAATTGACTATCAAAAAGAGAAGTATTCTTTTCTTTGACTGAAAACGACACTTGCGACACTTTCAAATCAAAAGACGATAGTTCGATTAAGCTACTATTTTGTAAATGAGAATTGTGAATGGTGAAAAAAAACATAACAACATTCACAAATCTTTGTACAATGAAGGCTAAATGATGCAAAGGAAGGGGGTTTCTACAATGGTCTACTGATCATAGACAGCAAAACTGCTGAACTAAACTGAAGACAGTGAAGGCAAAACAAAATATGGAGGCAGATCTAGTCTTGTCTAATCATCGCACCTGTAACACAGGGAAACAGGGATGCATCTCACCTACTGCACACGGGAGGTGCGATGCATCCAGTCTACCTAAAGGAGAGGGTGCAATGGTCCAGGAATGAGACTTCAACTTGGTTTTTGGTCACAGTTTGCAGTTTAGTTCAGGGATTTAGGCCGAGCAAATGATAGTCAGTAACTACAAAGTATAGGGCTGATCTAATGAGGTTACTCAAGCTACCTCTAGGGCACTTAGGATGTTTGCAAGTCAATTGTTCAGTTCATAAACAAACCCGAAGATTGACTGAAGCAGTGTTGATCTACTTTGTACTTGCATAGCAAATACAGTTCGAAGGCTAGCTGGCTTGACTTCAGGCTCCGTCTATGGTTTATGAATCAAACAAATAGAGACAAGCAATCAAACTAATCACTTCCCAGTGGAGTCGCCATTTTGTTATCGAGAAATCTAGTGTCTATTCAGAACTGCTAGTCCCACTAAGACGAGTAGCTATCTTAGAAACAAATAGATTAAAGTCACTTATTTTTCCTTTACGAGAGAGAGATGAGAAAGAAGTAGAGAGTACCAACCTCAGTCTTCCACTTGGCTCCTTGCTTGTTTCCTTTCCCCTTTGACAGAATCTCGCCATTGCTTCCTTACTTGTCCCGCTTCAAAGAGCACCTATAGATTCACAACAGCATAATACCATCAAAGCATAGAGATCTATCACTGTAAACAATATAGGATCAGATATATATTGACCATACAAATGCATATATCAACACAATATTCAGAGATACACAAGAATATGGAGGAAAACTCAAATAGCTTTATTAGTAAAAGTAGTAGAAGAGAGAATTACAACCACTTGGTCTGACATAGCACCATCCTCCTAGCATGAAAGCCCTCTTCACCTCATACAAAGCAAGATCACCCAACAATGTCTTCAAAGAGAAACCAACAACACTTCCTTGCAAATTACAAAATTCCAGCCCCTTGATCTCTTGGATGAAGGATCCATATATAGATGTTTACAGGGGAGTGAGTCAGCTTCTTGGATTTTGATTAGTGTCATTCCACTAATAGTTCTTGGTTCCACATGGAGATTTTAGATCCCTTACTCATCCCTGGGTGAACTCAGAGAGGCAAGTGTCAAATGAGCAGTTTCTAGAAGATTCTCTGGGTTTGCACCTAGCAAACTGCTTGTGCCATTTGTTTGCTCTCACTCATCGCACCCTATAGAAGGGCTTTCCAGTATGCATCACACTTTTTGCATGTGGCAGGTGAGATGCATCGCACCTTTAGCACTGGGCAGTCTGTATGGTCCTGCTTTGACCAGTTCTGAGTAGTTTTTCATGGAGAACTTCTGAGAGGTGATGTAATCAGCTGACCTTGCTCCTTTAGGGTATGAAACAAAACTTTTAGGGACTTAGAAGCCCTTGGTTTATGGACATGTATCATTGGGGTTGCAGTGCCCAAATATGTCTATAACAATAATGTTTTCACTTTTTCACACTATGTACTAATGCATACAATTCTTTATCATATGTGGGATAATTAACTACTGCAGAATTAAATGTCTCAGAATGATAACATATGGGTTTATCATGACACTACTCCCATGGCATAGTCACTGGCATATGTTTCAATCTCAAAGATTCTTTGAAGATCGGGCAGTGCTAGTACTGGTGCTGTACTAATCTTTTCTTTTAAGGTGTTGAAGGCTTTCTGCTATTTGTCTCCCCACTGAAACACCTTGTTCAATCATGTTAAAGCATGTAAGGGAGCTGCAATCAAGGAAAAGTTAGCAATAAACTTTCTGCAATACTGTGCTGCTCCTAGGAAGCTTCTGACTTCTGTAGCAGATTTGGGTTTAGGCTAGTTTACAATGACTATAGCTTTAGAGGGATCTATCTTCAATTCACCACCCCCTACAATATGACCCAAATAATTCAAAGATGTTTTGCCAAATTCACATTTTGATATCTTAACATAAAGATTTTCTCTTTTCAAAACATCTAGAGTATACTTTACATGCTTCAAATGTTCTTCCCATGTTCTACTAAATATAAGAATTTCATCTAAATATACCATGAAAAAATCATCAATAAAAGGCCTGAGTACATCATTCATTACTCTCATGAAAGTAGCAGGAGCATTAGTTAAGCCAAAAGGCATAACTAACCACTCATACAATCCCTTCTTTGTTTTGAAAGTAGTCTTCCATGCATCTTGCTCTGCAACTCTAACCTGATGGTAGCCACTATGCAAGTCCAACTTGGAAAAGTAAACAACTTCTTTCAACTGATCTAATAAATCATCTATGCAAGGAAGGGGATAGCGATTTTTTATCGTTATATTATTTAGTGCTCGGTAATCAATGCACATTCTCCATGAGCCATCTTTCTTTCTCACCAAGACAATTGGAGACCCACATGGTGATGTGCTAGGTCTTATGAACCCTTTCTTGAGCAGCTCTTGTACCTGCTTCTTGATTTCTACGTTCTCTAAAGTGGACAACCTCTACATTTTGATGTTAGGCAATGGAGCATCTTACTGAAAATTAATATCATGTACTATTTCCTTTTGGGGTGGCAGACTTTTAGGTTCTTGAAATAGTATATCATATTTTGAAACAGTTTTTTCTAAATCAACTTGCTATTTAGCATTACAGCCCTCAAATACATTGGTTTTATTAGGTTTCTTTTCCTTTACAACCATCAGTAAAAATTGCTTACATGAATTTACAGTTCTTTTCTTCTGCCCTGAATTTATGAGAGTATAATTATTCTTGAGTTTATGAGCTCTTACAATATATTCGATTCCATCTTTAATGAGTTGATACTTGTTTCCAGCTCTATAGAAAATGGCTTTTCTATCATACAAGTAAGGACTTCCTAAAACAATTCCACATATATCCAAAGAAACTATATCTAACTCAACCTCATCTACAAATGCTGACCCAAAAGAAAACCTAAGTTTACATTGTCTAGTCACTTGTAGCTTTGCTTTATCACATAACCAACCCAATGGATATGGCTTCTAGTGAGGTGTGGTTAGTAATCCCAACTTCTTTACAATTGCCTTAGAAATTAAGTTTACTTGTGAGCCACTATCAAAAAAAGTATCAATCTTTTGATGCTTGGAAATAACTCTAATATGAAAAAGCTCATGCCTTTTCCTCTCATTTTCTTCATTATTAGTAGATTGTGCAAAATTACTAGTAGATGCTTAAGAATTTTTACCCTTTATACCTGTGGTTGTGATTGTTGTTTCATCCCCTGATTCTGACCCCAAATCTTTTTGAATAGCTGCAACAGTCTTCTTCTTTTTGCCATCGAACTTCTTGGGTCTCATCTTCGGATGCAGAATCCAGTAGTGTTCATCGTCATGCCCATCCTTCTTGCAGTGAGTGCATGAAGGTTTGGTCTTTTGTACAACATTTATCTTCCTCTCTTTCTATTTCTTCTTTCTCTTTTCCTTGTTTTTGCTTGCAGTGGGTTTTGATGATCCCCAACTTCTGGGTTCACATTGTTGCCTCTAGCCTCTAGATGTGTAGCCTGAATGGATATGTCATCTATGCTAGTGGGATTAAACATGAGAATGGTTTTCTTTAAATAGATGTGTAGACCACCTATATACTCCATCAGAGTTTCAGGTGAGTCTAAAGAAATTCCTAGAATAAAATCTCTTCTTCTAAATTCTTGGGTGTATCCTTGTACACTTTGCCCTTTTAATTGGCGAAAAGTTTGCAAACTCATCATGCCTTGCTGCATATAAGCTAGTGGATAGAACTGTTTTTTAATTGCATAAACAAATTCACTCCAGACAGAAAGGATTTTACCATGCTTCTTCATGTCAGCTTGTGTCTTGCCTTCCCACAATACCAAGGCAGTGCCTCCAAGGCATAGGCTGGCCAGATGAATCTTACTTTTGTCTGAATCAATGCTCTGCACCCTGCAATACACATCAATCTGTCTAATCCAATTATCCATCTTCTCTGCATTCAACTCTCCATCATATATCGGCAAATCAAATTTGACAACTAATTTAATCAAATATGTTTTATTTTTATTTTCAGGGCTATTAGGAGGTGTGGGAAGCTTTTCTTATTTCCATTTTCCTTTAAAATGGTCATGGAGTAGAGATTCTTCTGCTCCTTTATCTTGTTTGGAGTTTGATGAATCTTCATCTCTACCTTTCTTAAATTCTCTATACATTTCCTCTACCATGGCGCTCATGGTCATGAAACTATCCATGAACTGCGAGTCTGATTCCAAGGGACTTTCTTCTGCCATTTTCCTCTTAGGATAGACTCTTCCAATTTATGGGTTAGCTTCAACCAATTCTCCTTCTCCTAATTTGAGCTTTGTCCTAGTTAGCATTCAACAACAAAATCTAGCACAAGCGTGTCTAACCTTAGCAACCTAGAGCTCTAATACCAATTGATTTGAAATTGATCTAAGACAATCAATAAGGTATTACAGACTCATGTGCATGGATGTGTCTATGTTATTTTATGCAATGGATCGATAAGATTGCGAAATACACAAACATTGAAGCAGTTAAAGAAAACACAATAGGAAAACATATAAACACAACAAGTTTAATAAGGAGTTCATCAATACTCCTGGGCTACGTCTCCTGGTCCAGCCTTCAGTGGTAGCCTCTCTATTATGTTTTCAAAGAAGAGTTTTTACAACAGTGAGCTCAATTTGAGTCTCACGCACAGATATAAATCAGCAATACTGTACTTGGATTCCCAAAGTCCCTGGAGTACACAGACTCTCCTTACTGACTCTCGACCTCTATTGGTCATAGTAGTATGAGCCCAACCTGTGACTCATACATGATAGGCATTACAGAGGAGTGTGCTTGAACCTCTCAAGGCTTCTCTGGAGTGCATAGACTCTCTAACTCCCTCTGTATCTGTCTTAACTCTAGCTCGATACTGCCTTTGCTTCTGTAGGTCAGCTCGGCTTCTTCTCTCTTCTCTATGCTCTTATCTTTCTGCCTCTTAACTTGCTTGCTTCTCTCTCTATTAGTTTGTGTCTTTAAAGCCAATCTTCTTTCTAATTGTTCGTTTTCACTTCCCGACTTTCTGGTTCCCCTGCCTCTGTCCATTCGAATTCCTCTGTCCTACGTCATCAATCACTGTATAATGCCTCGCAGGGAGGTAGCCACCGATTTCATAACAAATGAGTGTCAGTTCTCTTGGACATACTTGAAATGACCGTTTTTACCGTTAACTCCAAGAATGCTCGCGAAGCACGATCCTCTGCCAACACATCGTCCATATTAGACTTCAAATCCTATATAGCTCTGCCTGTTAACCTCGTCAAATCTGGTCATCCATCGGAACATGTCTCGCCCATTAATCTGGAGCCTCCAAATTCTACGGTCATCGTCCATATCGAGCAAATAGGTAACATGATGTTTATTCGTTCGATGTGAGCGGTTTTCTCTCTCTTCCGCCGAACGCGTGGCAACCATTGTATGGCATCGGGTGGGACTCAGTTGAAACTGCTTACCGCTTAAAACCCTTCCGATATCTTGCCGATTTTTATGGGACCCTACTTCTGACGAAATCGGAGCAATATCCGTTACATTTTATGTCTTTTCGGGTCCGGGTGCTTGTGGCCTTTCCTTCTTTGAGGGGTTTGCCCTGCGATATGCGATTAGTGACTTGTCACTAATCGCATATCAGAAACTACCCCCGTTTCTCAAAATGGCCTATGGTTTTGCTAATTTACAATAGTGCGCGTTACCATGGGCCAACTGTCTGTGCGCTTGACCGACGGTCCTCGTTACTCCACGCCGATCACAAATTGCAACTGTTATGAGGATATCTCTAATAAGCTTGATCTTTATAAGACTTTGAAACTTTGGCATGATTTTTAAAGAGTTCATGAAAACTTAGAGAGTGTTCTAGGATCCAATTTGGATCAACTTCTTTGTAGAATATGCAACTGCTCATTAGCTCTTCTATATGGATTTGGATTTCTAGGAGCAAAGGTATTAGGAACTCTTCCTTTCCCAGGGTGCTTCTCAACCTTTAATTTGGAGATTCTAGAGGCTAATGACTCTATCATCTTGGTCTTTTTATCTATCTTAGGATCTGAAGGTGATGAAGGTTCGCCCCTCTATCTCCTTCTATCAACATTCCCCTTGAGCTTCTTTGCAGCCATGATGTTTGATTCTACTTCCAAGGTTGCATCTTGCATATCAACCGAGGTATCACATCGTCTCTCCCTCAACAATAGATAGAAGTCAGAATCAAAGGCACTTGCATAGGTGATTTTAGCAGAGGTAGTGGTGGGTTTTACTTCAGCTGGTATCTTGTTGTACATGCGGTTCAATCTCTTATTAAAATCAGACAACAACTCATCATTTTCCCTCTTTAAGTTCCCAAACTCGGTGTGGTAGTAGAGTAAATCCTTCTTATCCCCCCAATGCTTTAGGAATGCATCATCTAAAGCCTCAATATCTGCTATAGAACTTGGGGTCAGTTCTCTGAACCATTTTCTAGCCTCTCCATCTCGACTTTGGACAAAGACTCTCATCCATACATCAACTTCACTAATATCCAGGTTATCAGCATAGCTATAGAATGATTCAAGATGTTCCTCAGCTGTAACACCTTCAATCCTAGTGAACTTAGGCCTATACTTTGATATTCTCCAATAGGTATTATAGGTTTTAACCCCACACATAAATTACCTGCATACGAATTCTAAAACATAGAAAATAAAAAATGTGAGATCATAACACATATACACAGAGATTTTCCCCTAGATCCCAAAATCGGGACTACCAACCTGATTTTTCATTATGTTCCTTTCAATGTTACAATACATATTTATACATGCCGAAGCATCCAATACCATGGACTGAAAATGATCGCGTCCAATACCGTGGACTGAAAACCATCATGTCCAATACCATGGACTGAAAACCCTCGCGTCCAAAAAAAACATGTGTGAAAATCATGCACAAAACCATATGTGGGTCCGCCCAACCTAACATAGGGTCCAAAACCAAAATTTTCCAAGGCGCTGCCCCAGACCCCATAAAGTGGGGTTACGGGTGCCCTTCAAACCCCCTATTAACTATGTGGAAAGAATATAACACAACTCAACATTCTCCCACTTGTTGTTTTCTTTCCACAAGGGGCCACAAGAGAGCTTAGTCATTTTCCTAGCCCTCAAATGCCCATTGTCTCTCTACACCAAGAGAACTTCTCAGAGCTCACAGATTTTGTAAATGCATCTGCAGTATTCTTCAAAGTGTCCACCTTTACCAGCAACACCTTTTTGTCTTCTAGCATATCCCTCACAAAGTGATACTGAACATCAATGTGCTTTGTCTTTGAATGATATGCAGGGTTCTTTGCCAAGAAAATTGCACTTTGGCTGTCACAGTCTATCCTTATAGCTTCCTGTACTAACCCCATACTTGAACACAATCTCTGCAACCAAACTACTTCCTTGCTTGCATGAGTGGCTAACATGTATTCTACCTCTGTAGTTGATAGTGCCACTACAGATTGTTTCTTACTCATCCAACTAACTGCACCTCCAAATAGGTTAAACACATACCCACTTGTAGATATTCTCTGATTCAGATCTCCAGCCTAGTCTTCATCAACAAAGCCACGAGTATCCAACACTCTTTCCAATCCTGGTCTTCCTTGGTAGCACAGCCCATAATCACTAGTGGCACGCAAATACCTGAAAACCCGCTTCACTGCTATCCAATGCTCCTTTCTTGGTTTTGACATAAACCTGCTCAATACTCCCAATGCATGTACAATGTCTAGTCTAGTACAGGCCATTGCATGCATCAGGCTACCGACTGCACTTGCATATGGAACACGGGACATGTCCTCTTCCTCTTCTTGTGTCTTGGGACATTGTTCAGTAGATAACCTCACACCTACAGGAATAGGAACCTTCACCGGTTTACTATCTTGCATATTAAACCTATGCAGTATTGTCCTGACATACTTCCTCTAGTTTAACCAGAGCTTCGTCTTTGCCTAATCTCTTTTAATTTCCATGCCAAAAATATATTTTGCAACACCAAGATCTTTCATGTCGAATTTGGAGGACAATTGGGTCTTCAAATCCTGGATAATTTCTTTGTCATTTCCAACCAGCAACATATCATCCACATAAGAGACCAGATAAATAACACGCTCACCAATTAATTTGAAATACACACAGTGATCTGCTTTGCTTCTCGTGAAGCCAAGTCCTCGTATAAATGTATCAAATTTCTAATACCACATCCTTGGTGATTGTTTTAACCCATACAGAGACTTATTTAACTTGCATACCAGTTCTTTCTTACCCTTCACTGCAAAGCCTTCAGGTTGCTTCATGTAGTTTTCCTCTTCCAGATCCCTGTGGAGAAATGTTGTCTTCACATCCATTTGTTCTACCTCAAAATCAAAAGAAGCAACAAAAGATAAAAGTAATCTAATAGAAGCTACCCTGGCAACAGGAGAAAAAATATCACCAAAATCAATTTTCGGCACCTAGGAATAACCTTTTGCTACCAACCAAGCTTTGTATTTCTCCACTTTTCCTTCTGCATTTGTCTTCTTTTTGAACACCCATTTGCTGACAATGGGTTTCCTTACGGCCGGCAACTCCACCAAATCCTAAGCCTCATTTTTGTGCAAAGATTCCATTTCATCAAACCATGGCCTCTTTCCAGATTTTTCCATCCTCTGAATCTACTGCTTCCTTCATAGTTCTGGGATCATCGTCAGTAATAGATAAAGCAAAATTTGAACAGAAAGCAGATGGACTATACCTTTCATACTGCCTTCTTTCTCGAACTGATCTTCTCGCAGCCGGAGTTTGTGGCTCTTCATCCTCTAATTCCTCCTCTGTTGTAGAGTCTGATTCTTCCTCCTTTAGCTCAAACTCTATCTTCTCAAGTTCCTTTCGTTGAACTTCATGTTTAATAACATCTTTCACCTCCCTGAACACCACATCTCGGCTGTACACAACCTTCCGTGTGACTAGGTTCCAAAGCTTATAACCCTTTAAACCATCCTTATACCCAATAAAGATGCACTTTTCAGATTTACTATCCAACCTGGTTCATTTCTCCTTTGGAACATGTACATATGCATCACATCCAAATACCCTCAGATGTGAAAGAGAGGGTTTCTTACCAGTCCATACCTCTTGTGAAGTCTTATCCTCCAACGTTGATGAAGGTGACCTGTTGACCATGTAACATGTAGTATCCACTGCCTCTGCCCAGAATTCCTGTCCTAACCCGACACCATTGAGCATGCTTCTTGCCCTTTCCATCAACGTCTTATTCATTCTTTCTGCAACTCCATTTTGCTGAGGTGTATATGAAGTAGTCTTCTGTCGTGCTATACCACACTTCTTACAGAATTCTTCAAATTCCTTACTGCAAAACTCTCCACCGTTATCTGTCCTCAGCACCTTTATCTTCTTCTCTGTCTAGTTTTTCACCAGAGCCTTAAATTCTTTAAACCTGTCAAAGACTTTAGATTTCTTCTTAAGGAAATATATCCTTCTATTCCTTGAGAAGTCATCTATAAATGATACATAGTACACAGACTTACCTAGTGATGGAACCTTCACAGGTCCAAACACATCACTATGCACAAGTTCTAATATCTGTTTCGCCCTCTTATTACCAAAGGGGAAACTCTCCCGATTCTACTTCCCATATACACAATTTTCACAGAAATCAAAATCTAGAGAGCTATTACTCATACCTTCTACCATACCTTTACCATGAAGTATCTGAAGGCCCTTTTCTCCAATATGTCCAAGCCTTTGATGCCATAGCATGGTCTTCTCTCCAGAGACCACTAGATTTTTTGCTCCGCTTTCAAGAACCATAGAACTATCACACCCATCAATAACAGTGCTACCTTGCAGCTTGTACAGAGTTCCAATCTGAACTCCCCGCATCAATACCAGTGCTCCCCGAACCATCTTGCAAGTATCCTTCTTGAACACTGTTTTTACACCTGCATCATCCAACTTGCTAACAGAAATCAGATTTCTGGCTAATGCAGGAATATGTAGAACACCTGGAAGCATTCTAACCCTTCCACCTTGCAACTTCAACTTTACTTTTCCGTGACCAATGATTCTAGCCTTCCTGTCATCCCCCAAGAAGACATCACCACCATCATATTTATCATACTCGCAGAACCACTCTCTATGGGGAGTGAAGTGAAAGGATGCACCTGAGTCAATCAACCATGCCTCATGATCTACATGTGTACTTGAAGAAGCCAATCACACATCCCCACCTTCATCTGAGGTGGTTTTCGCCTCTGTAGAAAGAGCCTCATCAGATCCCTTTCCTTTGTTAGGAGCTTTAGATTTACATTCCCTTTTGTAGTGCCCTTCTTTTCCACATTTCCAGCACACCACCTTTACAGGTTTTCCTGGAGATTTAGATCTCCCTTTAGATTTTGATCTCCCACTCGGTGTCTTATTTTTGTTTATGTTCTAGGTCCACCCTCGTACAGAAAAGGCATCACCATTTTGGCTCTCCATATTTTTCCATCTCATCTCCTCCATCAACAAGGATGAGACTATTTCATCAAAATGAAAGGAAGTTGCATTGCTACCTATTGCAATAACCAGACTATCCCACGAATCTGGTAGAGAACACAACAAACTGATGCAATTATCTTCATCTGAAATTTTAATATCAACAGATGCTAACTGACTTACCATAGTATTAAATGAATTCAAATGCTCTGTCACCGAGTCTCCATCTCTCATCCTCAGGTTATACAACTTTTTCCGCAGGAACAATTTATTCACGAGAGACTTAGATTGGCACAAAGTCCCTAACTTGTCCCACAAAGCCTTCGCAATAGCTTCCCCTGATACATTCAGCAATACTGAATCTGAGACACACAATCGTATTGTGCTCTTTGCCTTCCTATCCAACTTCTTCCATTCTTCATCGAACACTCCAGTTGGTTTAGTACCTGGATCTACCGCGATCCACTGGTCTTTATCCACCAACAGATCCTCCATCTTGAGTTTCCACAACTCAAAACTCTAACCATTAAATTTCTCGATCTCTATCTTTCCACTGCTCGCCATCTTCTTTCGCCACCAGAATTGATCTCGTAGATCTCCCACTGAACAGGGTCTACCACAGGCCCGAGCGAAACCCCTCAACAACAAAGGCGTCCCCTTGAAGCCAAAACAGCTCTGATACCAAATGTAGGTTTTAACTCCGTACATAAATTACCTACATATGAATTCTAAAACACAGAAAATAAACAATGCAAGAACATAACACATAAAAAACATATACACAGAGATTGTCCCCTGGATCCCAAAACCGGGACTACTAGCTTGATTTTTCATTATGTTCCTTTCAATGTTACAATACATATTTATACATGCCGAAGCATCCAATTCCATGGACCGAAAACCATCATGTCCAATACCATGGGCCAAAAACCATTGCGTCCAAAAAAAAAACATGTGCGAAAATCATGCACAAAACCATAGGTGGGTCCGCCCAACCTAACATAGGGTCCAAAACCAAAATTTTCCAGGGCACTGCCCCGGACCCCATAAAATTGGGTTACGTGTGCCCTTCAAACCCCCTATTCACTACATGGAAAGAATATAACACAACTCAACCTCTTATTAAAATCAGACAACAACTCACCATTTTCCCTCTTTAAGTTCCCAAACTCTGTGTGGTAGTAGAGTAGATCCTTTTATCCCCTGAATGCTTTAGAAATGCATCATCTAAAGCCTCAATATCTGCTATAGACCTTGGGGTAAGTTCTCTAAACCATTTTCTAGCCTCTCCATCTAGACTTTGGACAAAGACTCTCATCCATACGTCATCTTCACTAATATCCAGGTTATCAGCATAGCTATAGAATGATTCAAGATGTTCCTCAGCTGTAACACCTTCATTACTAGTGAACTTAGGCCTATACTTCTGATATTCTCCAATAGGCATGGCATTCAAAGGAGTGGGTAGTACTAGAGGTCCATACCTAGCAGCTATGATTCTTTCCATTTTGGTAGGTGCTTGTGGTCTTGCCATAACTGTGGTGGCTATAAGGGTACTGGAAGTCTAAATGGTAGAGGGTTGAGGAGTGACTGATAAGACTAAAGGAGTACATGGATAGGAGGAGAGGCTTCCTTTGGGCTTACAATGAAAGGAAAACCTAAAGAATAAGGAGCTCTATGAATCTCCGAGACCTTTTCTTCACTGCTAGTATTAGATGCTATACTCTCAACATGTATTTGTTCTATTATAGGATTTTCTTGAAGAGATATAGAATATTGTTTAGATCTACTTGATTCTAATGCTTCTTTCTACAACACCTTTCATTCTTTGATGATTTTTCGGGGACAAGTACCGAGTCAGCTCGTGGCTTCTGAGGATTTCTTTGAGTATGCCTCACAAACTAAGCCAGAACTATGGAGTGGAGTCGCCAAAAGGTTCGTCCTCCAGTAGAGTCGCAAGATAGATGATTACAACCCAAATAGTGTCCAGGCTTTGTCTATCGTCAAAGTTGGATCTGTGTCATCCCCCAGGGAAGCTGAGCTTCAATATCCTCTCCCCAAAAATGGTTCCAATTATGTTAGCACTCCAAGAAACTCTCCTAGGTTGTAGCTCGGAGATGCTTGGTAACATATAAATCTCCAATATTGTTCCCTGAACTACTGGAATGGATTGGGGTTAGGATCAAGTCAGATGATTGTTTCAACTTTGTTTTCACTCAATACATGCATGAACACCCTCAGCTTGACAAGGCTTTAGACCACTAATGCTCAATATTTTATAGATTCAATGAATAGGTGGAGAATCCTGACTGTATCAGCAGATACATACATAAACACATATGAATGGCTAGCTACAGAAAGTAAATAAAGCTTGCAAATCTAATTTGTCAATGCAGAGATAAGATGACAGTTATCTGGCATTAGACACAGAAGAAAACATGAATAATCTATTCAAGTACAAGCTTAGAACAAAGGAGAAGATGGTGATTGAACATGTAACAGCAATAGAAGCTTGTATTACTGGAATGAAAATGAGACGCTAGGAGGAACAGAGTATCCACAGTCTCCAAAATCTGAACCCTTAATACTTCAAACTTTCAGCCATTTATAGGCCTTTTACAATGCTCTCGTACCCTCTGAGGCTTGAGATGTCTTAATCTATCCCCTCTGTATCCTAACTACTTGATGCCATAACTAGACAAACATAAGCTCAGAGGGATCTTTTTCTAACAAACACAGTAACCAAATTCTAGTAATTTTGTCACGTTGTCAGGTGGCTCGCTTGTGCCAGCGATGCTCCATGATCACTTTCATTGGTTCGGCTACATCATGCTGTTGTTTTTTCCCCTTTCGGCCATGCATTCCGTTATTTCAGTTCAACTATCCGACTATCAAAAACACTGTCAGAGCCAACAAATTTCCTCCCCGGGTGACTGATGGGAAGTGGGGTACTGGGGCACTTGGGCCGTTGGATGGTTTGGATCGATGGTTGGTGTGTTGGTCAAGCAGCAGGGGGGAACTATGGTGATGGTGAATGAGGGCCGTTGGATCAGGAGGAATGGGTGAAGGATATCAATCACCAAAGGCCTGAAGTCGTGGCAGGAGTGGAATAAGTCTGAGGTGTCAGATCTCAAATCAGTAGATTGAATAGCTATCGAGTAGAGGAGGTGCTCGAATGATAACGCTCGAGAGAGGTTTACTTAAGCGGAAATGGTTTATATCGGGCCGTCATCGGGCGGTAAGTGGTAAAGGTCGAAGCCCGCCCGATTCCATTTAGCGGGTGCCACGTAGTAGCAAAGGAGAGAAAGGAAACTGATTTTATCGGGTGGGTATCCCTGTCACTTGTTGCCCAAGAGAAATGTGCGATATCCATTAGATCTAGAGGAAATGATCTAACGGTGGTGAATGGTCGAGCATATAACATCGACTGGGTGAAGTGCGAACCGTCAGATCAATGGGAAGATTGATGGTGGGGATCGGAGAATGGAGAGTGCAACGGAAAGGAGATGAACTTAGAGTGGACCCGCCACTATTTATGAGCGTGGGTGTATAATTTTTTAAGTCTAGCTTATGGAAAAAGCGGCGCAAGAGGGGACGTGTACCATTGGAGCTAAAACAGGGGACATTTCTGTTAAAATGGCAGCAGTGCACCTTGGGGCTAACAAACCCAACATTGATAAACCCTAATATAAATATTAGAAAGACTAAAATAAACATGGTTTATTTTCATGGTGAGAGAATCCTTGTCACAATGTGACATTCAACCATGGTTAGCCATGGTTGTCTATGATTGACAATGGTTGACCATGATCAATATTATAAACCTAAGGGAATAATAAACCCAAGGGATTGATATTATAAACCCAAAGGAATAATAAAACTAAGGGATTAATACTAAAACCCCATGGGATTATAAACCGAAGGGAATAATATTAAACCCATGGGACTAATATTATAAACCCAATATTGGTAAACCCAAATATAAATACTACGAACACTAAAATAAACATGGTTTATTTTGATGGTGAGACAATCCTTGTCACAATGCAACATTCAAACATGGTTGACCATGGTTGGCTATGATTTATAATGGTTGACCATGATTGATATTATAAACCTAAGGGAATAGTAAACCCAACTTATTTACATTATAAACCCAAATGAATAATAAACCCAAGGGATTAATACTAAAACCCCAAGGGATTATGAACCCAACGGAATAATATTAAACCCAAGGGACTAATATTATAAACCCAACATTCGTAAACCCAAATATAAATATTACAAACACTAAAATAAACATCATTTATTTTCATGGTTAGAAAATCCTTGTGACAATGTGACATTCAAGCATGGTTTACCATGGTTGGCTATGATTGACAATGGTTTACCATGATCAATATTATAAACCTAAGGGAATAATGATGCCGGGTTACCCCTGCTTTACCCACAATATGCATGTACAATGCATAATCACATTCATCCCATGAATTGTTAACTCTTTGCCGAGTTAAATCCTCAATACATTATATGGTTAAGGCCCCCATTAGTTAGTACTCATGTGGGAACATCTATCTATTAGCACATAGTCTAACCCTTCATATTCTTTCACTATCAGGTATTAAATCAACTCCCAAGCCTTCATTAACCCTTTTATTAAAGCTTTTCCCTAAATCCTTCCTATCATTACTATTGGGACACATACACCCTTCTAAAACCTTTATAAAACCTTTTAACCACATATATAAACAAAACCCCCTTTAAACTTTGGGTTATAACTGGACTAAACCATAAAACCCTTCTATCGGCACTTCAATCCTTCGTAAACCATTTACAAAGGAAATAACTCCAAACACATGAATACTTACCTTTTCCGCCTTTCATAAGCCTTGAACAATTATCAATAATTACCTTTATCGCAATTGGCCATCGCAGTTACCCACGGTCTTATCACATTTATGATCTATCGTGCCTTCGATTTCGATATGATACTATCGAAACAATTAAACCACCTTTTAATATGAAAATAAGGAAATACACTAAAATTCCGCTCTGAACCATATATTAGAACTCAAAATTTATATGTTAGCACTTATATTTATTTTCGGGTCCGCCCCTCCATATAAACCTTCCACTGCGCTACTCCTCCTCTGATCTCTAATTGCCGATCCACCCGATCTTCGATCAGTGCTTATCGCTATTGGCTATCAACTATCGCTTGATCCCTACACTTTAAAACTTCCGATCCGACATGTGTTTATAGACCCAGTGGGTTCTAAGTTGCATTCGATAAGGTGTTTTTGGGTCACATCGCATGTCGCAATCGCTTCCTCCCTTTGAAAGATTGTGATGCGATCCCGAAACCAATGTAAAGCATTGGATCTGTGAGAGGAGATCAACGACGAAAGATAATGTGAAGGCCGATGAGTGGACCTAACGATATTTATAAATGCAGATGTATAAATTTTGAGATCCGCTTATATGGTTCGGAGCAAAAATTTAATGTATTTCCTTTATATTTCTATAAAGTGTTGCGCCGAGGGCTTTTATGCAAAAGTTTTATTCAATTGTTCTGATAGTCACATATCGGAGTCGGAGGGGGATAAAGGTATGTATGTGATATGACCACGGTAACTGGAAATGAGAGACTGTGATAAAGGTGATTCTCGCGAATTGTGCAAAGACCGAGGATTAGCGGAAAAAGGTATGATGTATGTGGTTTTATGTGTTATCAATTATAAAGGGTTTATAATGGATTGCAGCACGATAGAAGGGTTTTAAGGTTAAGCACAATTATAACCCAAAGTTAAAAGAGGGTTTTGTATATGGTGCAGAATAAGGATTTAATAATGGCTTAGACCATGGATATGAGTCTCGATATTAAAGGGAATGAAGGTTAAGGGGTGATTAAAATCCCGATAATGAGGGTTTAGACTTTGTGTTAGTCTATTAATATGTTTCCACTTGAGAGATAATGGAAAGGGCCTTAACCATTACTATTATTGAAGTTTTGACTTAGTAGGTCATATCTATTCCTGGGAAAATGGCTTATGCATAGCTCTACATGCATACTATGGGTAAAGCAAGGGTAACCTTGCATCAGATATTTCACCATGGTAGACCATTAATAAAACCGCATATACAACCATTGTTAAATGTGGTTTAAAATGGTTGACCATGGTTGATTTTCATATTGAGACAATATTTCTCAAATCTTGTGATGTTGGACCATGGATATGAATTTCCATGGTTGATGATGGTTGAAAATTGTTTATTTTCATATTGATACAATCTTTGTCACAATGCAACGTTGGACAAAGAGACCTATCTAATTAATAAACCTGAGCGATTAATATGAAAAAGCCAAGGGAATAACATTAAACCTTATGATTAACATGGTTGACCATGGTTGGCTATGATTGACAATGGTTGACCATGATTGATATTATAAACCTAAGGGAATAGTAAACCCAAGGGATTAATACTAAAAACCCAAGGGATTTTCACTAAAACCCCAAGGGATTATGAACCCAAGGGAATAATATTAAACCCAAGGGACTAATATTATAAACCCAACATATATAAACCCTAAGAAAAATATTATAAACATTGAAATAAACATGATCGACCATCATTGATGTTCATATTGAGACAATCCTTATCATAATTTCATGTTGGACCATGGTCGACATCATAATAAACCATGTTTGACTCAAGAATAATAAACCCAAGCGATTGATATTATAAACGCAAGGGATTAATACTAAAACCCCAAGGGACTATGAACCAAAGGGAATAATATTAAACAAAAGGGACTAATAATATAAACCCAAGGGAACAATAAACCCAAGTGATTGATATAATAAACCAAAGGAATAATAAACCCAAGGGATTAATACTAAAACTCCAAAAGATTATGAACCAATGGGAATACTATTAAACAAAAGGGACCAATAATATAAACCCAAGGGATTGATATAATAATCCCAAAGGAATAATAAACCCAAGGGATATTATTTATTTTCATGGTGAGACAATCCTTGTCATAATGTGACATTCAAGCATGGTTGGCTATGATTGACAACAGTTTACCATGATCGATATTATAAACCTAAGGGAATAATAAACCCAAGGGATTAATATGAGAAACCCAAAGGAATAATAAAACGAAGGGATTAATACTAAGACCCCAAGGGATTATGAACCCAAGGGAGTAATATTAAATCCAAGGGACTAACATTATAAACCCAACGTATATAAACCCTGAAAAAATATTATAAACATTAAAATAAACATGATCGACCATCATTGATTTACATACTAAGACAATTCCTATCACAATTCCATGTTGGACCATGGTCGACATTATAATAAACCATGTTTGACCTGGGAATAATAAATCCAAGCAATTTATATTATAAACCCAAGGGATTAATACTAAAACCCCAAGGGATTATGAACCTAAGGCAATATTATTAAACAAAAGGGACTAATAATATAAACCCAAGGGAATAATGAACCCAAGGGATTGGTTTAATCAACATGAGGTAATAATAAATCCAAGGGATTCATATTATAAACCCAAAGGAATAATAAACCCAAGGGATTAATACTAAAACCCCAAGGGATTATGAACCCAGGGGAATACTATTAAACCCAACATTCATAAACCCAAAGATAAATATTACAAACAGTAAAATAAACATCATTTATTTTCATGGTTAGAAAATCCTTGTGACAATGTGACATTCAAGCATGGTTGACCATGGTTGGCTATGATTGACAATGGTTTACCATGACCGATATTATAAACCTAAGGAAATAATAAACCCAAGGAATTAATATGAGAAATCGAAAGGAGTAATAAAATGAAGGGATTAGTACTAAAACTCCAAGGGGTTATGAACCGAAGGGAATAATATTAAATCCAAGGGACTAATATTATAAACCCAACGCATATAAACCCCAAGACAAATATTATAAAAATTAAAATAAAAATGATCGACCATCATTGATTTTCATATTATAAACCTAAGGGAATAGTAAACCCAACTTATTTACATTAATACTAAAACCCCAAGGGATTAATACTAAAACCCCTAGGGATTATGAACCCAAGGGAATAATATTAAGCCCAAGGATTTACCAATATGGTTGAGACAATTCCTATCACAATTCCATGTTGGGCCATGGTCGACATTATAATAAACCATGTTTGACTCAGGAATAATAAACCCAAGCGATTGATATTATAAACCCAAGGGATTAATACTAAAACCCCAAGCGATTAGGAACCTAAGGCAATATTATTAAACAAAAGGGACTAATAATATAAACCCAAGGGAATAATGAACCCAAGGGATTGATATAATAAACCCAAAGGAATAATAAACTAAAGGGATTAACACTAAAACCTCAACGGATTATGAACCCAAGGAATATTAATATTTAAAAGTTGAAGAACGAAGAAAACCAATAATTTGATATTATAAACCATTTGGAATTAATAAACCCAAGGGAAAAATATTAGAAACCAAAGGGATCAAAAATGGCAAGGGATTAATAGGAATTAATTTTTTAAACCCAAGGAAATAGTAAACCGAACCTAAGCCCTAAATCCATGGCATCAATATATAAACATAAATAATGCTATAACACAAAAAATAATAAAAAACATAAACGGAAAAATAAATAAATAAATAAATAAATAAATAAGAAGCACATTGCAAACAATAAAGCACTAAAACATGATAAATCATCATTACGTTAATAATAACACATTTATATTACTACATTATAAACAATAAATAGAATTTAAGCCATAAATACATTGATATCAATACATGAATGTATTAATAGTATAAATCTCAAGAATATTGATATAAACACGTAGAACATGAAATCCCAACAATAATATTATAAATGTAAACCCTGAAGAAAACCCCAAACCCACAGAGGAAACAATGAAAATAGTGTGAAGTCAAAGTAAAAAAGGCACGAACTGAGAAGTGAGGTGTTAGCGCATACTAACCATTGGATCTCAGTGATCAACAATCTAGATTAATCAACAAAATAACTTAAAGGAACTAACGGAACCGTTCAATGGAGTAGATTGATGGTCATCACATATGGAAGAGCGCAGGAGTTAACATAATAAAAAGGCGGGTTTATATCCTCGAGTGGTATTTCGAGCAGCAAAGCAGTGGTAAGCGGTATCGAGAGTTTTGGCTCCGATTCCACAAATCAGAGGACACGTCGTAGCACAGGAGTGTGGGGAAACCACTTTATCGGGCTGTTAACCCCCATGTGCCTTTTCAACCCGAAACCTACCGTGAACCGTTGGATCTTTTGGGAGAAGATCAACAACAGAGAAGTAATGCGACATAATGGAGTACACATACAGTTTTTTTTATGTTTTCTCAGTAGTGACATTGGATATATCCTTTCTTTTTCATGTGCATATCATAGTTTTATATATTAGAATACCTAGCCATTTTCTAATTAGAGCAATATGGATACATGATCCAACTATCTCTCACGCTGATTATTCCACTGGGTATATTGTAAAAATATGGATTATTGACTGTATATTTTAATATTGGAAAGTCGGCTTGGACGTGATATGCTTGTATCAGAGGATATATGATGGTAATGTTGGCATCATCTACACTCTATATGTACAGAATATATTTGGATATATAAAATGATTTTTTCATACGAGAAAAAAATATATTTTAGAAAAATGCCTTGCAAAATTTTAATTTTTTAATTAATAATTAATTTTAAATTAATTATTATCATAGTTACCAAATTCACCTTAATAATTAATTTGAATATAATTATTATCATAGTTACCAAATTCACCTGTATACATATGGAAAATCGAGAATTCAATTCGTACATCGAATAATTCGATAAAAAATTGATTAGGTTCATGGTAGCTTCGCACGGTTTATAGTTTATTATAGGGATTTGTTAATTTGGATCCCTGGAATAGTAACTGCAGTGATCCCTAAATACAAATAAACAAGGATTTGTTAATTTGGGTCCCATAAATAGTAACTGCAGTGATTCATAAATACAAAATAATAGTTTCCGGATCACAATAGGAAATTCAAAGGCTGTGAGGGGTCAAGGGTCTAGATTAAACAACAGAGTAAATTAAAGGAACTATCGGAATTGTCTGATGGAGTAGATCGACGGTCATCGCATATGGAAGAGTGCAGGAGTTAACATAATAAAAAGGCGGGTTTATGACCTCGAGTGGTATTTTGGGTGGCAAAGCAAAGGTAAGCAGTATCGAGAGTTTTGGCTCCGATTTCACAAATTGAAGGACACGTAGCAATGAAGGAGTGTGGGGAAACCGATTTATTAGGCGGTTAACCCTCGTGTGTCTTTTCAACCCGAAATCTACCATGAATCATTGGATCTTTTGGGAGAATATCAACGGCAGACAAGTAATGTGACATAAAAAGGACGAACCCGATGGTATTACATGTTGTAGTTAATATGTTTTGAGTTCCGAGGTTAATCGCATATCGGAGCAGATGGGAACCACATGCTAATGTGACCAGAGACTATCGCGATTGTGATTAGCGACAAAGGTGGAACCTTGAAATTTGTGCAAAGGCCGTATAAAGCAGAAAGGTATGTTTTGTGGGCATTTCCTTTGTAAAAGGTTTATAAAGGAAAATAGTGCCGACGGAAGGTTTATGCATTTAAACATATATAACCAAGGTTTAAAGAAGGAATGGTTATATATACATGTGGTTAAGGGGTAACGCAGGTTTAGAAGGGTAAAGAAAGTCCTGATATTAACATATATAAAGGTTAATGAGTGGGTTTTAGTCCGATAGGAAGGATTTAAAAGAATGGATTTAATAAAGCCTTATTTCAAGGTCAAGGGGTGAATAAAGTCTTATTTGAAGGTCAAGGGGTGATTAAAGTCCCGATAAGTGAATATAGTATGTTGGTTAGCCTATTTTGATTAATAGGGCCTTAACCATTGGAGGTTGGAGATTTTGACTCCTTAGAGAGTTAAAATACGTGGGGCAAATGGGCGGATGCATTTCACATGCATACTATGGACCCTAGGGATTGTTAATATTATGTAAGTAGCACGTCAATAAATTGAAGGAATAAACATTGTAAATGTAAGGGATTAATATTAAACCTTAGGATTATTATTTAAACCTTAATAGTGGGGATCAATAAAACAAAGGGAATACATGATAAACGGAAGGAATTATTAATATTTCAAACTTGAAGAACAAATAAGCCTAATCCTTTAATATTATAAACCCAAGGAAATAGTAAACCGAACCTAAGCCGTAAATCCATGGCATCAATATATAAACATAAATAATGCTATAACACAAAAAAATAATAAACAGCTTGTTACACAGTAATTTGTCACCGTCCCTGTTACCCCTTTTCCCGCACATTGGAGGACTTATTCCAGGACCTATGAGAAGTGACATAACCTGAAAACACTTGCATTGTATCCCATTGAGTATGTAATTCATATGCCCTGAAGACACCTTCTGCAAAATACCCATAAAAATAGCCCTTTTTCCATTGGCGTGGTTGCACTGTGTATCACTCGCGCCAATGGGGGAAATCCTCCAAAGAGGGCGCGCCAACTGGCGCTTTGTCTCAGAGTCGTACTCGCACCAGCCCAGTTGGGTAAAGTTTTTAACAAACAAACTTACGAAGGTTCTTCCTAACCTATTCATGAACTGATTCCATCTTGAGTTAGTTTAGTTGGGCTTCGGATCTCCATAGAAGGGAAGTAGTTCTCCACCTCTCATGGAAGCTTCTTAGTGATAAAGCCAATCCCATGAATCTTGTGGATGACCCTAACTCCTTCTCCTCTATCTATAAAAGCTTGTCCTTTTGCCTTTAACAAGTGAGTCTCCAAGTTCCAAATTCTAAGTCTCAAAGTCTGAGAATTGCCAAGTTCATGCTACAAGGAGCCTTATTCATTCCCATGAGGCTAAATCTTAAGTGAGGAGATTCTTGTCCAAGTAACCAAGGAGAGAGAGGCTTGTTCCCCATTCCCAACAAGATTTGCAAGGCATGTGCTGCTGATCACCCAGCCAAAGGAGGATTTGACGTCAGAACTATGGTTGTATTTTTCTTTTTTTATCAATAATAGACGACTATCATTATGGTTCCACTCTTGTTATTATTTGTGATGATGTTGAGTTATATCCTTTCTGACTGATATATAGTTGCATCTATTGGATTTTATTCTTGTATTTGTGTTGTTCTTTGCAGGTGCAAGTGTCCGTTCACGAGGATCGTGGGGATTGTGACCAGCCGGAGCAAAGGAACGGGAGCGACGACTCTTCTACAAGTACTAGCGTTGGAATCCAAATAGGCCCTCATCATCGGTCTTTGATTTGCAATTAGGAACCTGTGTGTTAGCATTGTTTGATTGTTGCTAGACCCCATTTGGGCTAGTAGAGATCGCCTCTGTCCGCAGAGGGGATTTACCTCCACAACAATTTGGTGACTCCACTGGGGAGTTGGTTTTTTGCCTTGTTGTTTGTTTTGTCTTGTTGTTTGATTTGTAAACTTTAGACGGAGCCTGAAGTATGGCCAGATAGCCTTCGAAACGTTATTGCTCCGCATTAGCAAAGTAGATCAACACCACTTCAGTCCATCTCCAGTTTGGTTTACGAACTGAACGGCTTGGAACTTGCCTTGTTTCTTGGTTTCTCCTACTTGGTTAGCCTTCTGGGTTGAATCCATGTGTTGCTTCTTGCTCTTTGGTGTACCTGGGTACTGTTGACTTAGCTTTGGCTCGTTTGTTTTTATTTTTCCATAGCAAACTCGGCTGGCGCTATTTTATAGTGTTACAGTCGCGCTAGTTGGCACTTGTTGCACATTGACAACCCGCGCCAATACCTGAAAGGTGCTTGTTTCAGCCTGACAGTCACGCCAGGCCTGGGAACTTTTGAAGTTTTCTTGGCTGTGAGCCCTCTGAGCTTGGTTTTTGTTCTGGGTACCTTTTTTCGACCACTTGAGTGTGTTGGAGTGTGATTTGACTGGCTTTGATCGTTACCCTTTGGGTGTTTGCTTTTTTCCATCGATTTCACATTTCTAGCCCTAGGGCATCTAGTGGCTTTGTGTGTCGAGCCTTCCTCAAGTGTTTTGATCTTCTAGTGGTCCAGTCGATTCTTTGATTACTCCCTTGCACTTGTTTGGTGGTTGTAAATCGTTTTGTTGCGTTATTTGGGTGATTGCTTCGTCTTCACTTGAATTCCGCTTCATCTTACTTTGAGCCTAGATTACACGACTCATTGGTCTCTTTGGGAATTTTCTTGTTCTTTGGAGGTTTGCTTTGTGATTTAGGGAACTGAATGTGCTTGTATTGAATAGAGTTTGTTTGTTATCGTTTCTCAAAGTTTGTTTAATGCACTTTGCCATCATCAAAAAGAAAAAATCTCTTTTGCTTTGTATTAGTTAATGAGAATTGGAAACTTTTCATTTTGATTAGTGATTAGTGATCTCGAAGAAAAGTTTGTTAATTTCCATTAGCTGCATTAGGGAAGTTATTTGTTGTTTTGTGATCATTTCGTTTGCGTGAAAGCTCTCAAACCCTCTCGTAACTAGCATTCATCGAATGAAATGACATATTTTGGCATATAGTTTGCATTTAGGGAATTTTGAGAGATTACATATGATAAGGCCTGAAAACTGAAACCTAATACAAGATCAACTTTAAAATGAACTGAATAAATCTAACAATGCATTGGAACATAAAGCACACTTTTTAGAGGTCTAAGCTAGAGACATGCTCCGGCGTCGTTAAACCTAGTCACTTTTGTTTCACTCAAGGTTGGGTGATTCCTCCTTCCGTGACTCAATAATGGTCTAGTACGGATTTGAGCTCCCACGTACCGTCGAGTATATGGGGAGACCCCACTAGGTTATCGTCCTTTATCCATAGGAAGCCGTGTTTGCCGCCTTACAAGCCGTAATGCACTGAACACAACATTTGGGAAGATTGACTGTCGTATGGAAAGTCCTTGGTTTTCATATGATTGCCAAGGTGTATATGCAATTTTACGGGTTGTCTGGTAAACCTTTTGCCTAGTTACTCCAGACTAGTCACTTTCATTCCTTTTCGGGCTCCCTAAAAGAAAAGGTCCATCTGAGCACTTGTCACTTCAGGCTCATTAAACATTCAAAGGCAACTAGAGTCATCTTTTTGTCAATTTCTCGACTCTTTAAAAATGAAAAGGTCAAGTTTTGTTCCTGTGTCTTAAAATTTATTCGGCCACAATTCACATTTACCCGATTAGATCTTGTTTGCGTTAGCTTGAGTAGGGTTCTTTCTCATTTTCGATGGCAACCTTCCCCGAGTCTACCAGCCAAGGTTTTCCCCCAGATGGAAACCCTAGTCCATTTCCTTCTTTTGGAAATGTCGGTGCTCCTTACATGGCAATGTTGTCCTTGCCTGGGTTAACCATCGGGTTGCCTGTTTGGTTGTTCTCAACCTCTCTGGTCCCTACCGTCTCAACTGTTGGTCAATCAGTTCCTCCACCCGAAAAACATCATGTTGATTCTAAGGTGGACCTCTCCCCTTCTTCGCCTGTTTCTGCGTTCTCATCTTCTACTTCGCCTGGTGAAAGTCTGGATTCAAGTAACTAGGTGGCTAAGAAGAAGAAGAAGAAGACGAAGAAGAAGAAGTCTCATAAGCAAGAGGCTAAAAGTTCAACTACTGCTCCAAATCCATCCCAGGTTGAGACACCTTCCGCCCCCCTTTCCCCCCCGTGGAAGGTTAAGTTTCCTTGTAAGTTGTGCAAGGGTGACCATCTTCTTCATGATTGTCCTAGTATTCCCAGGATCCTAGAAGTATGGTCTCGTGATCCGGCTCGTCCCTCATCGTCCTCTGAAGTTCATGGCGATGCTACCTTCTCGACTCACAAAATTAAAGAGAAAGGGAAGATTCGAATCCCCTGTAGACTATCCCATCCCCTTCACCTTTGTCTGCTCATGGATAAAGCTTCTGCTGTTTTGGAAAGTCTTACAGCTTCATCACCCCAACTTCCCGTTGGTTATCAACGTCTCTCTGCAGCTGCAGATCGTCTCCCTGTTGACAAAGAGATTGACTTAGATTCTTCTCTTGTCTGTCCTCCTCCTTCCAAACCTGGTTGTGCCAAGCCTGCTCCAGACCAACCATTGATCGGAGAGAGTGCCAACTTGGGTTCACCACCTATTGATTACTCTGTTCCAGAGGAGCATCATGATTCTACTTCTCATGTTCTTCTCATCTTTTCAGATTCTCCTGAGTTTGAGAATGACCCTCCTATCGTTGCTGATCAAGAGGGTCCTTCTTCTGCTCCTGTAGAGCAAGGGGGCAATCATATGATTCCCCCACCAAGTAGTTCAGTCGTTGCCTTCGACTGGAGTCATTTGACTACATTCCGCCTTCCATCCCATGTGCCTTTCCAGATTACAGTACATGCCTATGATAAGGCAGTACCTGGCACTATCTTGGATGAGGGTGCGTCTGTCAGTCTCATGCCTTTCACTACTTGGCAAGCTTTGGGCTCCCCACAGCTTGTGCCAGTTGCACAGAATCTGTTGGCATTTGACGGAGGAACCAGTCAACCGTTAGGGATCCTCCCGAAGTTTCCTGTTACTTTGGGAGGCAAAACCGTCTATATAGACGTACTGGTTACCCAAGGTGCTTTAGATTTCAGTCTTCTCCTTGGTCGTGATTATGTTTATGCCATGGGGGCCCTTGTCTCTTCGCTTTTCTGTGTGGTTTACTTTCCACACGACGGAAGAATAGTGACTATCGATCAATTATCATTCTTTAGTCCCCCGGTGCCTCCTGCGCAGCTGCCATCCCCTCCTGGTTTTTATCCACCGGTTGTATCTGCCCCACCGTAGGTCAACTACGTGGCTACTTATCCCGTGCCTGTATCCAGTGATGATGCCATCGTGCATGATGTCCTGGGGGCATTGGGTCCCGACTTCCAAGACATTTTCCTTCCACCGGGAGTGACACTCATGGAAGCAACGACTTCCTATTCATTATGATGAAGTTTGGTCGGAGCATAGTTCCTTTCCTCTGTCAAGCTCCTTAAAAAATGAAACTAGGTCTGGTCGGAGCATAGTTCCTTTCCTATGTCAAGCTCCTTAAAAAATGAAACTCAGTCTGGTCGGAGCATAGTTCCTTTCCTGGGTCAAGCTCCTTAACAAATGAAACTAGGTGTCATGAGGATAGTTCTTTTACTGTGTCAACCTCATTAAAAAAATGAAACAACTCCCTTTCCAAATCGAGTCTTTTGATTAAGATCTCGTAAAATACAAGTCGAGTCTTTCATAGATCTTGAGAGTGAACCTTCATTCCATCCACTTTGTTGAATGCAATGAAGCTTGGGGGGCATGTACCTCGATTTGCGTCATTATGCTGGGGCATGCAAACTTATATCAAGCATAGTTTTTCGTTTCAAGCTTGTGTAAACATGAAACCGAATCCAAGCAGAGTTCTCCATGTTTCAAGCTTGTGTAAAAATGAACCCATACCCAGTTCACATCTTGTGATTGCCACCTATCCACTAAATTCTGCTAGATGAACCTTGGTTGTTTCATTCCATCGCCACCATCTCTTTGGCCGATCATATGCTTTCACTTGGTTGTTTTTCCTTTCCTAAGGAACTGCAGCGATGAGTGGTTTTATTAGCCAGCCTCTTGACCATTACATGTTTTGAGCAGTTCCACCATTGTCGGAACCAATTGCTACCCTTTATACCACTCGTTCCTCCAGGACGAGTCACCTTTAAGCTCTTTTCTGACTCATAAAATATGAAAAGATTACCGAGTATTTTTCCCTTTTTGACTCGTTAAAGAGAATTAAAATGGAGTTCTGCTTTTAGCTCTTTTCTGACCATTTAAATACGAAAAGATTGCCGAGTTATTCCTCTTGACTCATTAAACGTAAATAAGAGGCAGTCGTCTTTAAAATCTTTTCTGACCGTGTAAAGACGAAAAGATTGTCGGGCCCTTGTCATTTCAGGCTCGTTAACGGTTATGAAATGACGTGATTTCGGTCGCTTTTTTACTTTTTCAGATCGAAATCACTACTTATGAAAAGTACTCCTCGATCATAATTATCGGGCGGTTCTTTCGAGCATTGTTTTATACTTTTTCGGGCTCGAGAGACACAACTTTACGAAAAAGGACACCCCTGGAGTTTCCTTTTCTGTTGTCTTTTCAAACTCTCTAAACATGAAAAGACGCCGAGTTTTCCTTTGTCAGACTCGTTAAAATTTAATGACATCGAATGCCATCGAAATGATGCCTTTTAAGCATATGCTATCCCCGTCAAGCTTGTCATCAAAAAATAACCAGGTTACTCGCCAGAAATGGTGGGGAAAATGGAACCACAATTATTGTCGTGTCGGAAGTATGTCGCTCTTGAACATGGAACTTGTCTGCATTCGTGTCTGGGTGGGGACATCTCATCTTGTTTTTACACTTGCCTCTGTGGGTTTGGGTTATCTTGTTTGACCTCTCATCTGCTCATTACCTCGTCACCATGACCCTTGATCATTTGATGTCAAATACTGCCAAGTCCACTGTCGTGCCGCCAATATGTTCAAGAGAAGTTGACCTCTGCAGAATACTCAACCTCCCTCTGATACCTCACACAAAACATCTTATCCTTCTCTGTCTCGTGTCAATGATGTGGGAAACATTATGGCCCACCTTCGATCAAGGTCACTTCTTGTCGACTTCAGCTCATTATCCAGGAAGTTGACCTAGAGACTCCCTTCAGGTGCCTTGGAGCCTGCATGCCTCAATGGCAGGTTCTTCGTGTTCGACATGAGGTTTTCATCATTGGCCTCCGATCGAATGATTCTACAGGTTTTTGACGCCAGCTCACTGATTTGCACGCCGTAGATTGTACCTATAGTACCTTGAGGACCATTGTCATTATTGGTGGTACCTCTCGTGTCTGTTAACAGTTTTCATCATTCACTGGTAATCAGACGTTGTTCTTGCATGTTCGACTTCGACTCCCATATTTGCATGCTTGAACTTGTACTTTGTTCGGGTCGAGATGGAGCGCAAGACCCTGGATTTTGTCTATTGAGATCCAGGTTGCGATTTTGTGGATTATTATGATCATTACATGACTCATTCACTTGATGGTTGTGACCATGCCTAAGTCTACTTATCGATCCTTACTGGATGGCTACGCCCATACCTTGGATCTGGATTTTTATGTACTCTGCTATGGATGGCTGCGCCCATACCACATACGTCATGTACTTGAGATATCAATTGTACTTCTTCATGCGGCAGTGTTTTCAATTGTCCATGTTCTTGTAAAGCATTTCACCCCTCTCTCTCTCTCGGGCTTCATGCTTTAGGGGGCATTGTTACACAGTAATTTGTCACCGTCCCTGTTACCCCTTTTCCCGCACATTGGAGGACTTATTCTGGGACCTGTGAGAAGTGACATAACCTGAAAACACTTGCATTGTGTCCCCTTGAGTATGTACTTCATATGCCTTGAAGACACCTTCTGCAAAATACCGATAAAAATAGCCCTTTTTCCATTGGCGCAGTTCCACTGTGTATCACTCGCGCCAATGGGGGAAATCCTCCAAAGAGGGGGCGCTAGCTGGCGCTCTGTCTCAGAGTTGTACTCGCGCCAGCCCAGTTGGGTAAAGTTTTTAGCAAACAAACTTACGAAGGTTCTTCCTAACCTATTCATGAACTGATTCCATCTTGAGTTAGTTCAGTTGAGCTTCGAATCTCCATAGAAGGGAAGTAGTTCTCCACCTCTCATGGAAGCTTCTTAGTGATAAAGCCAATCCCATGAATCTTGTGGATGACCCTAACTCCTTCTCCTCTATCTATAAAAGCTTGTCCTTTTGCCTTTGACAAGTGAGTCTCCAAGTTCCAAATTCTAAGTCTCAAAGTCTGAGAATTGCAAGTTCATGCTACAAGGAGCCTTACTCATTCCCATGAGGCTAAATCTTAAGTGAGGAGATTCTTGTCCAAGTAACCAAGGAGAGAGAGGCTTGTTCCTCATTCCCAACAAGCTTTGCAAGGCATGTGCTACTGATCACCCAGCCAAAGGAGGATTTGACGTCAGAACTATGGTTGTATTCTTCTTTGTTTATCAATAATAGACGACTATCATTATGGTTCCACTCTTGTTATTATTTGTGATGATGTTGAGTTATATCCTTTCTGACTGATATATAGCTGCATCTATTGGATTTTATGCTTGTATTTGTGTCGTTCTTTGCAGGTGCAGGTGTCCGTTCACGAGGATCGTGGGGATTGTGACCAGCCGGAGCAAAGGAACGGGAGCGACGACTCTTCTACAAGTACTAGCATTGGAATCCAGGTAGGCCCTCATCATCAGTCTTTGATTTGCAATTAGTAACCTGCATGTTAGCATTGTTTGATTGTTGCTAGACCCCATTTGGGCTAGTAGGGATCGCCTCTGTCCGCATAGGGGATTTACCTCCACAACACACCTAGAACATGAAACATGAAATCCCAACAATAATATTATAAATGTAAACAATATTTTCATTTGTGAAAGACGTGAACAAAGTGAAGGGATCCACACAGAAGACCACAACAATCAGAAATGCAAGAGAAAGATATAAAATAGTAACACTCCCATTGAAGCAAAGCAATATAAATGAAAAAAACACATATAAATTACACACATTAGATTTAAAGAAGAACAACATAATATGACATTTTAAGACCAGAGATATACAATTTTGTACATAAAAACAACATTAGTGTTTAAAATAATCAATTTAACCAACATTGCAACCACAGAAAGAAAATTTAGTCTTAACATATATTTTTTGTTTTGTTTACATCAAATAATTCCACTACAAAATTGAAGGTCACAATGTTATTAGTTGTATTTCATAGTGATATGGACTTGAATCACTCCTCTTCCTTCTTCCTAATTGTAACATATGCACTATATTTCATCTTGGCATAACGTTGGAAAGAAAAAGGTGGTACAATGTGTAAACCATCTATTGATTTCACTCTTGATATGGCTGTGAAGGTAAGGCCTTGCTGCTCTTTATTCCCGATATCAACTGACGCTCAATCTAAAGTCAATCTCTGTGACTTGTGGATTGTAAGATCCCACGCCATCTTCAAAGGAATTTGGTTTTGATTTCCTCTTATCACTGGGGTGATAGGGACAATGTTTGGATTGCTTGCATCAAATGGAACACCAACATACTTATCAAAAACAATAGTTGTGAACATTGGAAGTTGAGGTGGCTTAGAGGTAGGCAGATAGAATATACCCTTAACAAAACCAAGTGCACCATTCACCAAGCCAGCTTCAACCCATAAATTACATGTCAACATAACACGCTGACCATGACACAACAAAACTTCACGGTCCAATTAATCATCATCAACCCCACCGATTTCTGAATGCCTTGAATACTCAACAACACATCGTGTAATTGGATAATTTAATAATTTTAACATATGCCTATTATGCAAGGAGACCAAAGCATTTGTTGGAAACATGTGAACTGTTGCATTAAATAAATCTCTTTCTATAGGATGCATCCTCATATCAGCTTGAGACATAAGAAACTCCCAATCTTCAAGATTGTGTTCTATGTTTCTTATGTTATTAAGGACTCTACGAAAACAAGATTGTTTCTCATTATTCCCTTGTTGGTGAAAGATTGTGTCAAGAGTGACAACAATGTTGAATTTGTTCCACAAGACTTTCCCTGTTGTATTACCTGCATACAAAGGCTTATCTGTGACAGGAGGCAGTTGGCCAAGGTCAACCACAAGGATGATGGATTTGCCACCAAAAGGACAATTTTTTTCTCTGGAAATGCTTCTCGTAATTGAGCATCTATTTTCATAAACAACCTTGATCCTAGAAAGCTCATTTCATCAATCAATATATATCTAACATGTCACATTTCTTCTTGGAATATTGCAAGTGACTACCCCTGTAGTGGCTACATGTCTTTAATTGGAATTTTTAGAGTTGAGTGTATTGTTTTTGCATGCATATTAAAAGCATCTATTCCTATTGGGGCAAGAAGAAGCAAAGGGATTCTTCCATCACTTGACGAATTAGAAAGAGCTTCAAAAATACAATGGATAAGGAAAGACTTCCCAGTGCGCGCAATGCCCTGAATAATCAAAAGAAGAGCTTCACGAATCTCATATTCAACAAAGTGCCTTAAGACAATTTCAAAAGCAAGTCATTGCTTTTTTGACAAAGAATCTGGAGATGCAAATTTTCTATTTGAAAGGTCAACAATATCACCTGTTGATTTTGCATTCCTTATAAAATTAATAGCTTCCTCTGCAACATCATCAAAAATAGTTGTACTTTCCTAGTCAAAGGATATATCAAAGTCCCTTCAACCAAGGGTGTGAAGATCAGAAACATTCACATCGTTTGGTGGAACCAAACGAGAGAAAATATTCCATTCTTGAAAATCATCTTCAAGATTCATTTCCTAGTTAGAAAAATCACCATCTTCTTCATCTTCAATATTGTCTGTAATTGATTGGTGTCGATCAACATGCCATGCTCGATATCGAAAATTCCTCCAACTTTCAATAATAATTTCAGCTAAAAGGCCAATTTCTACAGGAATGTCACAAAATGGCTTGTACAATAGCAATTATGTCTAGCAAAAGGTTTCAAATTCCTCTAAAGCCTCACTAGGAATAGAATAAAATGTGGCCAAACCCAAACAATAGCATGAACATCTCTAGGCTTCCATGGATCTTGTTTACACTTGCTATCAAATGTCCAAGATCTTGTTGTTTCTATCAAAGATAGATTTTCAAGGAAAAAAAATGTCTTCTGATAATGTTGAACGAAAGTATTCTCAGATGAACGTTGCAAGCCATCCCTTGATATTTTCCTAAAAACTTTCTTCCAACATTTAAGGAAACAAATTTCTGACTACAAACAACAAGAGGTAGCTTAAGCAACATATGGCATGTTTCTTGTGCTCCAATGTCACGGTCAACAATCGTTTCTGCAAGAAAATTTCTATATGCACATAAAGCATGATCCTCAGAGCCAATAGAATTTGAAATTCTAGTTAACATATGATGATAACTTTCAGACCTTTTTTCTGCTTTCAATGCATACTTAGCAATGTATTTCAACACAACATAGCGAGAAATAACTGGCTGGCAATCAACATTTGCACGCCACATTGTTAGAATGTCAATGTTATGTACATTAAACCTGTCATCATTTCTTTCTGGCTCATATTTTTTCTTCCTTGATCATCTATGAACAATCTTGATTCACCACAAAGATCCCATGGAGCATTGTACCGACATGTTAGAATAGCGCCCTTTTTGCGCGAAAAATAATCCACAGTACACTTTGTGTGCCTTTCAACACAATTTAACAATTCTTTGTAGTCATTATGAGGATTAGAAGAGAAAATCTGACCAGTATTCAACAGGCAAGGGTCATCATTGAGGCTTTGTGGAACCATTATGTTGCGACGATGTATGTCACGTGGATTCCATGCAGTTACATATTTGTCGAAGAATATCTTTGCAAGTTGTACATCTGAACTATTTGACCAATCAAGTATTTCCATGTCAGGAGCACCTTCTAACCATAGGAAACCATGGATATGTGTTGAACCTCTGTGTTGCCACTCATATCTGAAATAAATGAAGATGTAGTTACTACAAACAATATAAATAGAATTATAATAAAAGTTGAAAAATTATAGAAAAAAAATTCAACACAAACCTATACCAAAAGTCTTTAGCTTTAAGATGTTTTTGGATAACTTCCTCTCGAAAAATATTGAATCTGTGGTGCATAAATGCCACAACAATATGAGGGTACTGGATAACATTCTCAATTTTCATACGATGCTCATTTGAAGAATGAGAATGTGAATGTATAGTCATGAGGTTATGCAACTCTATCCACTTTGTGTCAGCTGCACTCAAAGTAAAAAATAAAGATGGACATCCTAACTGAGTAATCATGTCCGTCAATTCAGATCGACACTTAGTCTAGTATGCCCTTGTACCTCTCAGAGAAGAACCAAACCGCATAAGATGCTCAGCCAACTTATTATCTGGTAAATCAGATAGTTGGTGACGCAACTCCTCAACTGTTGTAGGTGAGTTATCATGTAAATGTTTCTTTGCAAAAACTGCAGCAGTTGCTTGGCTCCAATGCCACATTATCATGTTTAATAGGTAATATCGAAAGCGAGGATGGCTTCCAAATCTCTGATCATAGTACCTAAGAAGATGCAATGCATACTCATGAAGTTCAACATTACAAATACGTGGTTGCAACCAATCAGCATCACCAGTGGGGAACAATTTTGTGAATGCCATATCGAATAACCCCTCTGTATTATATTCATTCACTGGAGAGGTTCCAATAGTGGGCCAATCCATGTCTTGAACATGTAAAGAATGAACATTATCAATAAATGCTATAATTTCTTCCACTTCTCTTCGTTCATTTGGTAGGCGAGCAACAAAGGAAGAAGGATGAGAGGGCAAATGGTCAACATGAAACACTTCATTATTAGTTTCATTGATCTCAGATTCTTCAATATGACAATCAACAAATTTAAGCCTGGAGGAGACATTTGTTGATATTTCAGGCAGAGCATTCACTGAATCATAATCAATTACAACATCTCGATAGTATTGATCACATTGGATTTTGAAAAGCAATGCATCCATCACTCGAGATCTTTTGACATAACATTCATAACATTTAGACTCAGCACCATGTCTCCTCACAATTAGAAAGTCAATATCTTCAACACATCACGGAAGGCTTCGTACAATTGTGGAAATATCTTGAGGAAAGCTAATTGTATGACAACTATACTTATATTGCCCACCTCGAGCATGTGTCACTTGCAAAATGGGATTCACACGTGCTATTAGCATTCCTTCAACTTGAGTAAGAACTCTTAAAATATGAGGTTGCTCAGCAAGATCCATGTTATTATATTGACAAAAACGATGGGCTCCTCTTTCACTCCTACATCGTCTGCAAACAGGTCCTTCAAAATGTCTCACAACAAGGATTCCGAGATATGATTCTTGGAAAATGTGGCACATCTAGACAACTGACAAGCTATCTATCTTTGCTCGAAACCTTTTATGCACTGCAATCATGTTTTCATCAAAATGAATATGATCTCTACTCGCCGAACCATCTTGAAAACCATTTTGATGACTAAAATCTCTTCTAACATTTACTTCATCTTTAAGAATAGGAGATTCCCTTCGCAAATTTTAAGAATGTGGAATGGATCTATGAGAATGTCTTTCCAAATTTATGGTGTGCATTTCGCGAAACTGAGAGCATGTAAAGGTCTCTTTGTCATAAAAGACTTTAAAATTTAATTTCCAACTAATTATAAATGAAGAAAATGAAAAAGAATCAAATGCATTCAAAATTTACATTTGTGTCTTCATGTGGATGAGGGTTATGAGATGGTTGCTCTTGGATTCTAAGAACAGTGGATGGAACATTTTTGGATGTAGTTTCTTTGCCTCTATTCAAATGAGTTGTTTCCTGTTTCAAAAAAGTAAAATACGTTATAAAACTAAATATCCAAAAAAGAAAGATTCAAAAATTGAAAATAAATCAAATACATTGAACATCTACATTAGTTTTACAATTTGATCTTTTGGATTCCAATTCACCAACCTAACGAGATGAGATCATGGTTTCTCAATGAAATGTTATAAAACACAATTTCGAGGCAATTGTAAATGAGAAAATGAGGAAAATATTAAATGCACTCAATATTTACATTTGTTTAGCGATGTGGATGAACACTATGAGATGGTTCCTCTTCACTTCTAACATCAGTAGATGTAACATCTATGAATTTAATTTGTATGCCTCTATTGGAATGACTTTTGTCCTGTTCAAAGAAAATAAAATACGCCATAAAATTCAATGTCTAAGCAATTAGAAATTTAAAAAATGAAAAGCAAATCAAAAACATTGAAAATTTATATTAGTCTAGAATGTAGTAGAACAACCACTATTGCAGCGAAAACCAAAATATAATTGTGTTACCTCCATTGTGCCACGCGAAATGCTATCAGGGATGACTGATTCTCTTGGTGGGACCACATTACTTTGAGAAGCAGGATTTGAAGGTATTTTGTTTCGAGCAACTGGATCCAAATTATCAAACAAATGGCCAAGTAAACTATCATCGAAATCATCACACAAAATGTCATCATTACCTCCACCATGGATGTTTTGCAACCTTTGGCCATCAGAACATGCAATTGGACACACGGAAGGATTAGGGTGGACATTTGCATGCACAATATCGATATGGTGTTCTTCCCGAAATCAAGATGTTTCCCCAATGTTATGAACATTTTTAGAAGAGCATCGAACAACAAGAGTATGCTGAGGAGGAGCATATCCTGATAATGAACTATCAATAGGAAATGTTCTTTCCATTATATCGTCCATACTATGATACTTACAAGGAATTATAGAATCATATTGAAGAGTGGCTTCACTCGTTTTTGTCTTATATGTAGTTCTCCTATGCTCATTTATGGCATCCTTATTTTGTTGATACCGTAAACGATGACTTTCATTAGACCTCTCATGTGATTGTGATGACAACGTTCTTTTTCTTGTACGCATGCTTGTGCCTTCAAATGAGACGTCTACAATGAATAATAATTATTCATTATGGAATCATAAACATGGAACATAAAAATAAATGAATTCTTCCAAACGGCTTAAACAAAAGAAGAAGTCTAAATTTTCATGTATCATATTATAATCAAAATGGAACCCATACTATTGGGACACAACAATCTAAAAATTTGGAACTATATATACTATGAAAATATAAATATTAAAATGAACATAAACATATAACACTCTTTGAGAATGAATGACAAAAACCAATACAAATATAATGTATAACATAAATCATAGAAATTATAATTATACAAACAAAGAAAAAAGCATAACATCGAGAAACATCTACATGCAAATAAGAAAACTTTAGCAGAAACAATATTAAATATTTTACATCACAAAGATCGATACAAACATAATTTTAAAGTATTACCATAAAGACACATAGTATGTATAGGGGCAAAAATGGAAATATTTTCCACAACCGCAGAGAGTATATAAAATGGAAATATTTATAAGAACTCCTAAGAATACTAATATCCTAAGAATCCATCACCATATCTAATGGTGGAATCTCATCAACAAAATCCATACGGGAAGCAATTGCAAAAAAATCTCCATACTCAATCAGATCATTGCAGTCCTCTTGTGCTAGGTACCAAAACCGAGACATCTGGTCATTAGTTGAATTATCAATATCTATTGGAAAACAGATGTGAGTTACCATGTCATATAATAGGAAAGGAACTTCACTGCAATTGCACATAAGAACCAGACCATGGATTGTTCGGAACAGAAGATAGCTAGGACATTTTCTATTTATATCTGCAGAAATTTCTTCCAACAACTTCCATCTGAAACCCCAATCATCTTCAAAGTAGTCAATTCTTCGTTCAACACACGGTTGACCAAATTGGAAATGATCTAATTCTTCAATTGACCATACAGAAGTGGACCCATCATTGACAAGGCATATCAACTGATTCATGTATATTGCTAATGACATACAACGTATGTCACTGATTGGAACAAATGAAAGCCCCACTCATTTTTTATTACATCAAACCAGTGGATTGTATACCCGTACCGAGGATAATCTTCATAATCCTTGTCGAGATACAACCAAAACAATTTACTTTTATAAAACACTACATTCTTGGGGGATGAAGTGCCACCAAATGGAACAACAGCCCTTTGCCATACCCTATGAAGACTACTACAAACATAAAATTCAGACTGCATTCCGTCATAGATATGTTTTAGAACAACCCAATCATATTTTCTACTGCTTACATTTTCCAATAATGAAAAGAACCCCGAGTCTCCAATTCGTACTAGCCCTATGTTTTTAAATGCCTTTGTAAATGGATTCGTTAAAAAATAGTTGTGTGTTTGGGAGCATTATGTTGGTAAGGATAAAACCACCATTGGTCCAACAATACACTCTACTCTGTATCTTGAATCTATGAATCCCAAATGAAATTGATATATGTGGCCATTCTGATTAAGGTATTGGGCAGTAAAACAATTGTCTTCACTATTGAGGAAACGAATGAGAAATCCAAATTGGTTCATGGAGATATTCTTGCAACGTAAAAAGAAAGAAGGGTTCTACAAAGTGTTCTTCCATTTTTTACATACAGTGCCAAACTTTATCACAATTGTAAAGGGAGCCACAGCAAGACAAGTTCAAGAAATTTGAATGGAAGAGAACTCCAAATAGCTAGATCCATGATGACACAGTGAATCACCTAACAATAAAAAAGGGCATTTGATATCAAAAAAACAATTTAATGTTGAATAAAATTAAAAGTAACATAAATACATAATTTACCACACACAGTTTTCCATTTTGTTGAGACTATGTTAACTGAAAACATAGTAAAGGATCATGAATCCACCATGATGATAGACACAGTGGAAATAGCCATGGAAGTTGTTGAGACAGTCACTAAGAAGGAAGGACATATACTGAAAGATGTTAAGAAGGAAGAAACCTATGCAAAGGATTTAACCTTGGGAGAAGGAACACTAACAGAGGAGTGTTTTACAGAGGATGACCAATCTTTTGAAGCTGTCATAAGTATGGAGAAGTATTTTTCAGAAGATAAAAACTTTGAAGTGAAGGAGGATGGAGAATGTCTCTTAAATGAGAGAAGCAGTGATTTATTGCAGCAGAAAGAATTTGATAATACATTGATATTTGAAACTATGACAATACAGGAACAAGTTCTTGTGCAAGAAGGAGATGAATCATAGAAAGAGCTGATATGTGAAGCAACAGTTGAGACTATTGAACCTTATGATTTCCAAACTAATAATTTGTGTATAAATGCAGAAAACATAAGTAATGATGAAATACTTATAAAGTGTCACAGAGAAATTGCAATTGCTTAGACTTACTTTGTAATTATGTATTGATTTATATATATGTCCAGAGATTTAATCCCAAATTGAATAAGTGTAAGCATCGAATGGTGGAAGATGAGCGAACTATATAATTCTGTATATGTGTGTGTGGGTGAAGTGCAGCAATCACATAGAGAATACAAAAAGAGGAGGATCAAGATGGGATGTTGAATCCATTAGAAGGAACAATCATAGCTCAAGACAAAGAGTGCATGGAAAAATAACAACAGGACGAAACCTTCAAAGAAGAGAAAAAATGAAGACTTAGCATAAACTCTAAGTAAAAGGAACGAGCAGAGGAGTGAAGATTGATGCTCAGGAACTGTTAGATCTCGGAAGATCAACGACTAAGATCAAATTGGGAAGCGAAATATCGCATCGGCTGGGTCACTATACAATTTAACTCCTGCAAGCGGAAAACCCAATTACACTAAGAAACGGTGAAAAACACAATAGGAATCAAGTGTCGGACTTGAAATATTATAGGCAATGGTTTATATCCCTATCGAGTCCGTAAAGATATCAAATCTTCAGATGGAAGCAGAAGGAGTCTGTCATTGAGGTCGAGCGATATACGATCGCGCAACTTAATCTCAACCGTCGGATCGCCGATCGGATCGACGATCAAGATCTGATTGCAAATCGCAATCAGAGGAAGTGGAGATTGGAGTGTGCAATGGAAAAGCTTGGAGAGTTGGAACCGATGGGCCTATAGTGGCGAATCTATAAAATTTGAGATCCGCTATATATGATTCAGAGCAGGTTTCCTGTGTAATCCATATATTTGTGTTAAAGTGGTTTAATGCTAAAACATACTTTAACGTTCCGATATCGCATATTAGAGTGGAAGGGGCGATGAAGATATATATATATATATATATATATATATATATATATATATATATATATATATATATATATATATATGACCGTGGAAGGAGCGATGGCCAATTGCAATGAGGTTAAACTTCGAGAAACGTGCCAAGGCTCTACGAAAGGGAGGAAAGGTATGTTTATGCGAGTATTTTCCTTTGTAAATGGTTTATCAGAAAATATGCGCCGATAAGAGATTTATGTGTTAAAAACATATGTAACCAAAGGTTTTGTAAAGGGAAGGTTTCCTTTGTATTTCTATAACGTGTTGTGCCGAGGCCTTTTATGCAAAAGTGTTATTGAAACATTCGCTAATTTATAACCTCGAGCGGTATTTTGGGCAGCAAAGCAGTGGTAAGCAGTATCAAGAGTTTTGGCTCTGATTCCACAAATCGAAGAACATGTAGCAGCGGAGGAGTGTGGGGAAACCGCTCTATCGGGCGGTTAACCCCCGTGTGCCTTTTCAACCCAAAATCTACTGTGAACCGCTGGATTTTTCAGGAGAAGATCAACGGTAGAGAAGTAAATGAGAGAAGCAGTGATTTATTGTAGTAGAAAAAAATTGATAATACATTGATATTTGAAGATAAATATATACCTATGACTGTAGAAGGAGCAATGGTCGATTACGATGAGGTTAAACCTCGAGAAACGTGACAGGCTCTATGGAAGGGCGGAAATGTATGTTTATGCGGGCATTTTCCTTTGTAAATGGTTTATAAGGAAATATGTGCCGATAAGAGATTTATGTGCTAAAAACATATGTAACCAACTTTGAAGATATATATATATGACCGTGATGGCTAGTGATATCACGGAGATTTTATACACAATCAATTCCCTTCTTTTTTTCTACAGGCTAGTCATCTCATCTGAATTAAAGTGGAAAAATATCGTGGAAGGAAAATCTGTACATACCTATAAGATCGATTTCTGAACGCCTTTGAAACCTTAAAAAATAGTAAGGAATAATTGAATCACACACGAAGTACACCAAATTATCAGAGACAACCGCGAGAGCATGGAAACAATTAAAAATGCAATCACTGAGAAAGCGTTTCTCCAATGTTGAAACCTGAAAAAATAGTAGGGAATAATTCAATCAGACATGAACTACACCAAATTATCAGAGACAACTGTGAGAGCTTGGAAACAATTAAAAATGCAATCACAGAGAAAGTGTTTCTCCAATGCTGAAACCTGAAAAAATAGTAGGTAGAGAAAATGAAGGTTATGAAAGATTTGTCACCGTTTTTACTAGATAGAAGCCGAGAGAAGCCAGCATTCCAGTTATCCTTCAACAACTCCAACAACCTTAAGTGCTAAGAAAGAAATGCATGCATCCACGGAGTGTTTGATTATAATATATGGAATGGGTTTAATGACAATTTGAAATGCTCAAGATAGAGTGGTGTTATTCTATCGGGCATGGAGTGGGAGAGTTATTTCCATTGTGGATTAATAGAATGATGGGTGGAATGGTGAAATTGATGGACACCTGTTCTTTGGAAAAAAGCAATTGGCAAATGGTTGAAGACACTTAAGTTTAAGAATATGAATAGACATACGTTTCAGAATCGGGTTTGAATATATGTTTTATAATTTGTTTTAAATATATTTCCCAGAGCTGAAAAAACACTTGGCAAATGGTTGAAGACACATAAGTTAAAGAATGTAAATAGACATACATTTTAGAATCAATGCCACTTGGAATATATATTTTGTATTTTTTTTAAATACATTTCTCACTAATTAACATACTTGGTTATCAACAAGAGGCACAATAAATTTTTAATCATGCTTTGTAAAAAATTAATTTAAGTATGGTTTAAACATGTGATCTAGACATGAAAGAAAGTCACTGTTGCGAATTTCATTCATTTATTTAGTGACGACTATGAGAATCTCTTGGCATCTTTCAATTCAAGCCATCCTATCAAAAAGATTACTTAAGAAAATGATTAAGTTGCCAATTCAGATAGGGGGGACGCGTATCCGCGTAATAAGATTACATGAGATACATCACTAATAAATGACCAGAGTAAAACTCAACTGAAACTTAACTAATTAAAATGAAGGGAAACTTATTATAACACTTGGATTAACAACTATGATACCTAGAAAGTAGTACGTAGTTAGAATTAATTTCTCCAACATTAACACCTAGATTAATAGCTATTGACAATGGTTCGAATTAGTTTCTCTCACACTCACTTAAAACTGATAAACCAACTTAGTCCTACACTCACTTGAAATTGATGAACCAACTTCCTCTAGCACTTCTAATGTTAGAATCCAATCAAAGCCCTTGCAAAATAGTATCCCACGAATCCACCGGCATTAAATTTTTCCACACATTTATATAACCATAATGACATTCACATAGGATCTTAAAGGCGATTAATGACATGCTTTTTCCTGGTGTCTATGGTAGATTTCGCGGTCGAGCTTGCCTGGTACTACCCAGCAAAACTCGCGTGCATTGATCAGCCTATGGTTTGGAATCAGACAGGAAAGAATATAGGGAGCTTCCATGATCTTCAAGCATTAAGAGATAGGAGTTCGAGACGGTTTTCAAATGACTGCAATTTCAGGTTCGTGATTAGTTCCTCTCAGCGTTTTTTTCCAGAGTTACAGGCACAATAATGAAGGATTTTCAATCTTACAATGGAAAGTAGCAGTTCTTTAAGATATGTGTTCTCTTACAAGTGAAAATTCATGTTTATAATTGGAAATATTTTTGTGGATTGTTGGTGTCAATTGTTATTATATAATTATTTAGAATTATAATATCCCAAAGTTAATGTACGGTTTTGATAATTCTCCCATTTGGAAATTCGTTTTAACGACAGCTACACAAGGGCACCTCCAGAAAGCACTATACTTCATGCAATCCCAGGGTTAGTAGGAATGTATTTCCATATGTAAAAATATAATACATTTAAGGAAAAAATTAGACAATGGTAAATTGGTGAAATGAAAATGCAAGTATTACATATCTTATCCTAATAAATGCCCTGCCACTGTTAACAGTAATACGTGGAACGCCTTCAATTCTAGGAGAACTCAAGCTAACCAAAAGATCAAACCCGTATAAACGGAATCTAGATTTGTCACCAGTGACATGCACAATCTCAATATATTTCACCCTACGGTGTACCTAATTTGTCGTTTATTTTAACATTTGTTGAACGGTCGCTCTCGGCATTTTTCTTGGTATCCTTTCATTAATAAAAACAGAGTACATAATTTATGAGATGATTGTCACTCGACGGTATACCTAATATATCGTTTGTCTTTTAACATTTGTTTTTCTCTTTTTTTTTTTTTCAGAATATCTTTAACATTTGTTGAACGGTCGCTCTCTGCTTATTCATATTTAATCTTAAAGCTCTCAAAACTGCACGAATGAATTGTTCAGATCTTTCTGACCTCCACCGCAAGTCTGCCGTTGGAATTGACTTTATTATAGTGAGTCAGAGTGAAAACGTACCACAAACGTCACCTCAAATTTTCTAAACCCAATTCATGTGTTATCCATGCTCTCCCATAAACAATAGTTTTACGTTTTGGAATCTTATAAACAATCGTTTAACGTGTTGGAATCTTTTACAGAATGCCGAAACTACGAAGTCCATATATATATTTATGATTGGGATTCTTCCAACTATTTCTTAGGTTAAGTTCATTCAATTTCTCAAACAATCTATCTAAATGGGTTTTTGCACGAACATTTAGGAGTTTGATAAAAGAATATATGGTTATTAGTCCCTCCCTCCAGCATAGTAGGGACTATAGCTTTCGCTCTTGACCAGCTATTAAATCACTTTGACCGATTAATATATTCGATACATTTTAGGTTTAAACCAATGTTTTAAGTAAAATGTTCTACTCAACAAATTTTTATCCAATGCTTTTGTTTGGACCTCTTATTGCCGGCCTCATGTTCCCCGATGTTATTTCAGTGAGGGCAAGTTATTTTATTATAAGTTTTTTAAAACAAATGTGTGAGTGAGCAAGTTATTTTATGCAAACTAGAAAGGATGGGGCAAGTAAACTATTTTATGGAAAGTTTTTAAAACTAAAACACATTGTTCAATATCTGAAGCCACCACTTCGAGCAACACGCCACCTGCAGCTTCTTCTTGCCACTTGTCACCTCTTCTATCTCCTGTCCTCTTTTCGTTCCACGCAATATTCTCCCACCTCCTCTTAATTCCTCTCGCGCCTCTTCGGTACATCGAAAACACATTGTTCTTTAGATTGGTCGTCTGCTAGTGTTGGTTCTTCAACCATATCTAAGCAATTATCGTAGCATGCTCATGTTAGCCTAGCGTTCTCCAGTGTGTTGGTTCTTCAACCAGATCTAAGCAATAAGCAATTGTCGTAGCATGCTTATGTTAACCCAGTGTTCTCTGCAATAGTTGAGCTTACATTTAATACTATTCTTATTTAAATTTGCAGCTCCATAGCGTAGAGAATTGGCATGGCCTCCAGAAACTTGTGGAGCGTAGAGAATTGGCATGCCCTCCAGAAATTTGTGGAGTGATTTTGACATCCATGCCCTCTAGGGACTTGGAGAGTGATTTTTTAGACGAAGAAGCCAATAACGGTTCTACAAATGAAATTTTGTAAATTGTTGTGATTTTTGAAGATCTCATGATTCTTAACCTGCATCACATCGCAGGTAAATATCATTAAACAATCCTTATATTTTCTATTCATATTCCAAAGGTAAATATTAATTACCAATCCTTACATTATCTATTCATATTTCAAAAGAACAAGTACATTTTTCCAATTACAATTTTCAATTTGATAACCATAAAAATCATTCCAGAGACTCATCATCCTTGAAACATTTTGGTAGCATTTGGTTATTCGTTTTGTGCTCAATTTATGATAAATTATTTTTTAGTTATGTGCTGAGAGTTGCATGACTCATATGTATATCTACTCCCGTCTAGCTTCTACGCTAGTGAATTGGACTTGCTTTGATGTTTAAAACATGTTACTTTTAACTACCTAGTTGTTTAGAGGACAATATTTATCAGGCATGTAAACTATTCAAATATTCATGCTTTATTGAGGTTTCTTCTTACATTCTGGTATACAAGTTCTATAATATGTATATTACTCCATTTGAAAAATCACTGAGCAATCACTTGAGCACTAAAAATTACTAATCATAGACAAAGAAGATACCTTGGAAATACTCTGTCACTACAGCATAGCTAAGGGTAGGGTATGGCCGGGAGAATTCAAGGGAAATGAGCATTATCTAGATCCGTCGATATGAACTACAACATCCGGTCCAATGAAAAACAATGCGACTATGAACAATTGAATCCATATGTCAATGGTTTGTCCCCGAGGGCCTTTATGGCGCAAGTAAGCCAGATCTCTCATGGCCAGTAGGGGTATTCAGATGGAATTTCAGCTGTGGTTTCCACCTTTTTTAATTAATCCTGAAATCTTAATCATAAGAATGCTTTCTTGTGTATACACACCCCAAGAAAATTAAACACATTATATTTGTGGAAATATTTCATATTTAAAATGCGCAGGACAAAAGATGAAATTTCCAAGGTATGCTTAAACTAAATTTCTGAATACTTAATGGTGTTTGCAATATTATGAATGATTGTATTACTGAGGACAATACCGCAGTACACTCAGAAGATGAAAAGAAAAATGAAAGGATTTTGGCACCTGTAATTGTTCCTGCAGTGTCTCAATTTCTGTGTTTTTCTCACTGATTATGTCATTTGATAACCGCTAATCTTTGATTTTATGAAATCCTTGAAAATACAACAAAGAAAACCCCATGACCAACAGAAGGAAGCACGATGGTATTCTCACCATGGCTAGCATTCTTCTTCTTGTGCTCCTTCTTTACCCTCTGCAGCCAATCAGTCAGAGACTGTTCACCAACAAAAATTTTGTGATTACTGCCATCACCAAATTTGCTTGCGATCTACGAGTACCATCTGGAAATGTCTATGTAGTTCTCTAGGCCCATTCCACACTGGAAATTTACAACCAGACATTCTAGGGGGAATTGCCTACCATTGCTGAACCTCTAGAATTCACCCTAACTCTGTGTAAGAAAATCCCCTTTCTCAAGACACTTATTTCTATAGGCGGGGAGGGATCAAATTCTACCGCCTTTGCTTTAATGGCCAACAATTCCTTCTGGCGCAAGGTGTTCATAAATTTAGCGATCGCAATAGACAAAACATGAAATATAGTTTTCACGGCCTCGACCTCGACTAGGAGATTCCCAAAGACGCGACGGAGATGCAAAACTTGGGCAGCCTCTTCGTTGAATAGAGGCATGCCATTAAACTGGAAGCCAGGGAATGGCATCGCCCTCGGCTCCTCCTCACTGTAACTGTCTATTTTGTGCAGTATTTCCTCCTAGCTGCTGATAAGAGGGCGTACCTTGTGACCTCCATTGCCCAAAATTTGGACTAGGTGAACGTCATATGCTTTGAGTATCCTGACTCGTGGGACACTTCCACCATCACTGTCTGTCCCAAGCAAACCCTGAGCAGCGAATCGTGTTGAACAATTTTTGGTAATAAAGTTTTGATTGATCACCATGGCTAGTGTGTTGAACAGAGAAACAAAACTAAACAAATGAAGTGATTACTTTCCAGAAAAATTTGAAACAAGCGACACTCACAAGGATGCATGTGGAGTACGTGTATCACTTTCAATTAGAATTAAAAAAAGTCATTAGAATAAAAAAAAGTAATAATAAGATTGTTTAACCTCTGATTTAATGAATTATAAAACTATTTTCCACCCCCTGTCATTCTTACGAAGTAGGCGTTTTTTTATGACAATTTAGTTTATTAAATTTGTAGTCGGCATTTTTAATAAATATATTTATGCTATAGTGATGATTTTGGCAAATTTTAGCAAGGATGCTCTTAGATGGGACAAATTTCGCTGTTAATAAACTAATGGCCCGGTTGCAATGGTTCTAAATTAACTCGTTCATGGTCGTTTCTTTCTTTGTCATTATTGTGCATTTTTAATGCAGGCTTTGGTTTGGGATTAATTTGTTCTACGGTGTTGGTACTCTTTTTAATCAAAATTTTATTTTGGAGAGTTCAAAGTTCTAATGATGCGCATATTTTCAGATGTCGACATCCCCATTGAAAATTGAGGGTTTCAATCTTTTTACTTCACCAAGAAAGCTTTTTAGGGCTTTGCAGCAGCAATCTTTCCTGAATCTTTATGTGTGGAAGGGTGTGCCGACAAACAATGTGAAAGCAACAAGTTTGATGCTTCAAGCGAGGGAGACCCGAGTGTAGTAGATGGCCTCGCTTCCAATCATACTAATTATAAACTAAGAATGAGAATGCATGGGAGGTAAGGTGTTCCTTTGGAAGGTGGGGCATTGCTTGACAATTTCGCTGACATGGTTAATCGAACTTCTAAAGGATATGTTCAGGCAACAAACTTACTAGAGGGCAGTTATGTCTGGCTAATTGTCCAAAGAACTGAATCTATGTCAACAAGTGGTTTCTGATACCGGTTGTAGAAACAGGGTTAGTACTGATGCAGGAATTATGCGTTGTCCTCAATATAATTTCTAGAAATTGTCTTAATTTTTCTTCATAGAATTTGAATGAACCTTGAGAATTTTCTTGACTGCAAATCACACTACTGATATTTGGAGGTCAATAGCTTATTCTTAATGTCTCAAGCAAATATAAATGATTATAGCCCTACTAATATAAATGATTATAGCCCTACTAGTGCTACCATGTCTCTTTTCATCAATTCCAAAACTGTAATTAGTTTATTATTTGATTTTAGGCCCGGCAGGGACTACCGCCGCTTGCGGATCTTGATAAATATGGTCTTCGGGAGATGTGATTAAACCGGCAAAATCATGACTTAAACACCCATTAAAGTTTTAATCGTTCCATGGTTGTTTGTCTATTAATATCATGGCATAGTTTTGAAAGCACTCATATACACTGTCTTAAACGTTAATCGAAACCCTTTTAAAGTTTGACTTCGCTCCCATTAAATATTCCTTTCCTTGTGAGGTAGTTCGGCCGCGTGCTATCGCTGCCCACGATAAGAAGATCCGCGTTAGTGCTTTAACGCTGCCAACGCTGCATGCGCTCCAAAAGTTACAAAGTATCTCCACAGGCCCCTCCTGCGTTATACTGTGAAGAGGTGCCTGCGGAGAGAGACATTTTTATTATAAAAGTTACATATATGAACATAAATATAATTGAATCAAGAAATTAACAAGAAACTTTTATTGAAAAATATCTACTGAGACAACAAATTTCATATTCAAAAATTTCTATTAAAAAAATAAAAAATAATTAACTCTTTCTTTGTCTCTCGATATCACACAATCCATATCCAATAGATATTTGGATAAAGAAAATAGATAATGCACTGTTCGTTTCTCAATATCACAACATCCATATCCAATAGATAATGGGATGAAATGGATAAAGAGAATATGGTAGTGTGGGTGATGAATATCTTATCAAAACTGAAAAAGTATGAATATCTTATTATAACAAAGAAACAATACATTAGCATATTCAATAGATAATTGGATGAAATGGATAAAGGGAATATGGTAGTATTGGTGATGGATATCCTATCAAAACTGAAAAAACAAAGATGAATATCCTATTATAACTAAGGAACAATATATTATCTTATTATAATTAAGAAACAATATATTATCCTAATTACTCATGTGTTTGATCAAAAAAAATTTAACTAAAAAAATTTATAAAAATAATGGAGTTGTCTTTACTATTATTTTTTGGATTTTCTAGCAGAAAAAGTTAAGGTGAAATCTTGATTTGTGTTATTTAAACTAGTTTTTTCATTGTATATATGGATTCAGCACCGTGAAAAACCCTTAGGGCACTTCGGGTTACCCATCAAGATTGTGATTTTTGACCTGGAGTTACCTATCAAGCTTTTGATTGCAATAAATTCCTCTAGGATTTTAGAGAAATTAGCCCAGAAAAACTCACCTAAAAATTTCCTAAAAATCTCACTAAACATTTACTCATCAAGATTGTAATTTTTGTAGTGGATTTCCCCATCAAGCTTGTGATTTCAATAAATTCCGGCATGATTTTAGATAAATTCCGTGCCTTTGTGCAGGTCATGAGTTCGAGTCTCGTCTTAAACTAGGGCCATTCTTGCCGGCTGGGCAGTTCCTCCTAGAGGTTATAGTGGCCCCCGGTGGGATTCAACCACGTGTAATATGATACCACGATTCACTTAGTCAACAAAAAATAAAAAATATGTACTCTAATTTATTTTTTTAAATTTATTTATAATAATTTAAATCAAAATAAATAAATAAAAGTACAATATAAATAATGAAATTGACTTAACACATAATATTATATAAAAATAATGAAATTAATGTTATTATATAAAATTTATATCATATTTATAATAATTTTTCCTAATAAAATTAAAAAAAAAATATCAACTGATACCTTATTTTAAGATTCGATGAAATTTGAAATATAAATCTTTGAAATTTGAAATACAAAAGATTCAATTAATCTTTTGTAGTACTGTGTGTAGAAGTATACTTTTGGTAAAGGAATTAATGTTAGCAGCGGAACTGACACTTTCATAGAACTATAGTGTTTCGGTTTCCTAATATTTAATTTTAAGGGGAAAGTTGAGAACGAAATAAGATATTGCATGTAAGCTGCCAAGATTTACCGGATATTCGGCTGCTATTTAAACCTCTTTTGGAGGCTTCTTCGATGTTCTGGATTTGATTATCGTAGAAGCTAGCCTGTAGGGTTTGGACCTGATGGAGGTCTGTCAAAGCTTTAAGAAAATGACTGCTGAGATGAAGTGCAGATGTACGCATATAATGGTGAAAAGAAGCAAATGAAGAAAAAAGTGGTGATATACAGATAGTTACATTAACGGTGATTGCATAGTATAGTTTGTTTCCAGTGCGAAACATGATAACTTTAATAACCTCCATGCTATCTGTCTCGAGCATTAACCTATAAATAGACAACGGAGTATAATTTCTGTAGGTGAAGATTCCAATTAAAAATGCACTCCCGTTATTCCTATGGTGACGCTGCAGAGATCAGACTTGGGTGTGTATGGTTGGATAGTGTTGGCCATTCAAAAGAAATCAGTCAAACTGTAAGACAACTGTGACGATTGTAGGGTCAACATTAGCAAGAAACTGTAAAAGAATCAATCAAACAGCAAGACAACTATGACGATTGTATAGTCAACATTATCAAGAAACTGAAATAATTCCTGTGTTATCTTCTATTACATTACTTGTGACCCTGCAGCTATTTCCATTTTTTATTCATTCAAAATCGAATCCCCTATTACTGGTAGCTCATTCCCAGAAGAGTATCGAAGTATCATCGCAAATAATATGACGGAGGTACTGTCAATTGTTCCAATATTTTTACTCATTCAAGATGCATTATTAACCTAGTTCTGTTATTTCTTGAAAATGTATTACTAACCTAGGTCTGTTATTTCTTGAAAAGTTTTTTTTTTTTGTTTTTATGGAAATTAACTAATCAACAATATTGAAAAGATCTGGAGGACTATGATGCGTAAAGTAGTTGTTTAAATGGGGTTTAGTCTTTCAGTTCAAATTTTATGGAAGGGATGGAAGTCATTTTGGGAAATAAAATTATTCTCAGGGATTCATTTTTATATAGTTTTGATGACAAGTATCTCATTGTGAGGGGTTGAGGATAGAAACACTTGGTGATAAGTATCTCATTGTTAGGATTGTGAGAGGTTGAGGATGGAAGTTATTTTGAGAAATTAAAACTATCTTGGTGATAAACATCCCATTTTGAAGGGTTAAAGATGGAAACCATTTTGGGAAATTAAAACTACTTTGATTATAAGCATCCCATTATGAGGGATGGAGGATAGAAGCCACTTTAGGAAATTAAAACTATCCAAAGAAATATCAAGCTCAACCAAACTTTCCATAATCCTAATGATAAACATCCCATTGTGACAAATCATTCTTTTTCCTTTAATAAACAACATAATAATAATAAAAAATTTTAATATATTTATTAATTTGTTTAGAGGTGTTCGGAAAAACAGAAAAATACTTCAAAATTACCTAATTTCATAAACTATAATATTATCAACGAGAAACATCCTCCATTCATATATAATCAAAGTCAAATACTCTAAATCGGACAACCCACTTCAAATCGTTCAACAATTGTCATGGGTTTATAAGCCATGTGTAAAAAGATAGGATGATGTTTATGTAAATTAAATGCTTATGAGTTGCAGCTAGACCTGGATCATTGTTAAGTGTCCAGCAAAATTAGATTAGATCAATTGTAACTGTTTTTTTCTACTAGGAAAAATTGTAATCTTCCATTTATATTTGGAAAATTATATACGCGGAGCAGCATATGCAGTTATAGTTTGCAGCCATGTCTGTGAGAGAATATTTACATCTTCATGTCTAAAAAAGAGCTAGCGGTTGGTCTACATACCATACAGGGTAGTCTGATATGTACTATAAATGAAATAATGGGTGCCATAGGAATCTGTGAAAATCATGCAAAGATATATACAATGGAGCTGTCCAAAAACTCTGAGTTCAAAAATGTAACAAAATTGAAAACTAGGGCCTGTCTGCCCTATCAATTGTAACTGTTAAACCCTCCCTCTCAAACAATAAAAATGAACCAGCAAAACGATTCAATTCTGAATAAAACTATTACAATCGGAGTAGTCTACCTAGGCGGTAGAATGGCCCGTTTTCCATCACTGGCCGGAAAATCGTCCGGCTCCGGCCACCAGCAATCCCTCCGCCCTCAGCTACCCTCCCTAGCTCCGCCACCCTCCTTCTCGGCCACCCTCCCCTGACAATCCTGACATTCCCTGACAAAATATCTGATGGGGGACGGCAATCCTGACATCGCGTCCGAGCTGGAGAGTTATTGCCATTGGAAATTCGAAATTACGATCCCGCGGGCTGCTCACTCACCTTCCTCCTCGACTCGACGCCTCCCGCTCTGCAATTCCTAAACTCTGCAGCTCGCCACCAAGTACAATTCGGATGAACCTCCGACTCTGAAAACCCCACACCAGCTACATTACTGGTATTGTTATTGCTGATCGAAGACGGGTGAATCAGAAGAAGTAGCGGATTGAAATCTAATCGATTACAGAATGGAAGACGCGAGTGGAAGAAGGATATTAGTTGCAGTGGACGAAAGCAAAGAGAGCATGTATGCTTTAAAGTGGGCTGTTGATTATCTACATCTTGATTCCACCGACACTCTCATCTTGTGCCATTCCAAGTGCCTTCTCGGAGCTTATGAAGGGCTCGGAGGTCCTGGTATGTAAGGAATTGTTCTAATTATTTAGTTATTTTATGATTTTGTTTGTGAACAGAGTAATTCTTTTGTATTTCTAGCGTTACCTAGATTCTGCTTGTGCCGGTTTGCCCCTTTCTGCAATTTCACTTTCTTCTGTGGCTGTGGCGCGGGCAACTGCTGGCTTTCAAAGTGCCTCGTTGCTTAATGTAGCGAGGGTTTGGTTGATTTATTTAAGCACCTCTTGGCTGACGCTAGATTGATCAGAGAAAGAGGATCAAAGCCAACCTGGTTCAATTCATTTAAATACTTGTTAGGGTTTATACCTTGACTATGATTCATCATAGGATTTTTATCTTATCCATGTTAAGGTGTTAGTTTCATTTTTTTGGTTGCTAATATGCCTGGCTGATAATACCACAAAGGAATCCCCTGGGATTTTGATCTCGTGCTGGCAGTGAACAGTTCCAAGCTCACCAACTAAACTATTTAGTAATATTAACTTCTAAACATTATATAATAAAAAATTTGTTAGTCAAACTCTAAGAGTGATAGAGGACCAATCTTCAAACAGGGAAAGTGTTACAGTGTTGTATTCAGTTAATTAACATTTCTACTCATTTTACTGGAAAGTGTTCTCTTCAATTAATTAACCTTTCTACTTATTTTACTGAAATTTATGTGATTATTGTATTCATTTTTAATATCTGTTCTAGTTTTCTACCTACATGAAAACTTTGATGTAACCAATTTCTGTAGTGTTTTCATTGTTGCGAACTTCTCAACCATGTTCTCAATCATGTTCCTATTCCCATTCGTATAAACGGCTGCCATGGTGTCAATGAGAAAAACGATCAAATATTTCCTTATAAGAATAACCCCACCCTAAACCGGGTCAACTCCTGCAAATTCCTCTTTACAGACTCTACACTAAGCAGAGTTACGGTAACTTCATGGTGAATGTAATGTTAACTTGCCTCATTTATAAGGGTAAAAGAGTGGGTTTAGTTCTTATTGAGTTTTAGGTTTAAATTTGATGGGAAAGAATCGAAGATGTAAATTATTTTTGGGGTTAAACTATTTAGGAGTATCTATCCCAACTTTACTGGTAATGAAATCCTCTGATGATAACATCCTACTGTGAGTAAATAGTTCTTCATTCCATAGATAACTGACCTGAAACTAAACTCAAAATAATGAAAAAAAAAGGCAAGCAAAAACACTTTACTCATTTATTTAAATGCATCTGGAAGCTAGAAAATTGTCATCTAAGGCCAGGAATGATAAATAAATGCATCTGGAAGCTACAGAAAATTGTCATCTAAGGCCAGGAATGATTCTTTTGGTTCTACAGTTATATTCGTGTTGTTCTTATTATTTTATTCATTGTTTTGTGACTGTGATGAGAGCAGGCTTTGTACTTACACCGGAAGTTGTAATAGCTTTGGAGAAACATCAAGACCATGTTGCCGAGGTCGTCATGCAGAAGGCGAGGGATATCTGCAGCGGGACTCCGATGCGTTTTCTGTACATTTTATATCAATTTAATGGGTTCTTAAGAAAAAAAACATAAAGGAGGGTATGCAATCATTGCAGTGAAAGATTAATTTGAAGAAAATACTATGGAAGAAAGCATCCAAGGTTAAAGGTGTTCTGGTCATTGTGTTTTGCAGGCGAAAGTGGAGGAGAAGATTGTAAAAGGAGATGCGAGAGATGCACTGTGTGATGCAGTGAAGAAGGTGGGGGCAGATTTTCTCGTCATTGGCAGCCATGGTTATGGCACTTTCAAAAGGCATGTCTGCAAACACCATCAAGTTATTATCAGCTACTGTTTGTTTGCAAAGCTAGGGGATCTTGGTGGTGCATGGTAGGGGATTTTGGGTGGAAAGTGTTCAATAAGATTTGATGTTTTTTACTGGGTTCAATTTCCATAAATGATAGGTTTCAAGTCATTTAAATTTTAAAGAAATTTGATTCTTTTCTAGATTAGTAAAAAGTGACAAATTAGATTTCCTTGTGTAATTAGATTAGGAGAGTGCAATTCTTGTGTATGGATAGCTGTTTTTGTTTTTGATTTTTTACAAGTGGGGAGCTGTTTTTTAATATGTATGTTTTCTCCTTTTGTTCTTTATGTTTTCATGGTGGATCCTTGATGTTCTAATTATAAGGTGTTTTGGGAGCATGATTGCAGAGCATTTTTGGGAAGCGTCAGCGACTATTGTGCCCACCATGCAAAGTGTGCTGTAATGATCATAAAGAAGCCTCACAGCTGATCTGCAATTTAGCTCCTGGAACACTCTGTTTTGGCTCTGTTTTGGAGAGTATAAACCATCCAAGGCATTTTGATGGTCTCCCTGTAAAGAATAAATCGGTTATCTCTTTTTCTTTCGTTATTTCAAGGCTTTGGACAGAGACCATAATTTCATTTTCGAATCCAATACCAGATTTTCTTCAAATAATAACAGGGTTTTGTAATTACACCTACATGCTTCGTTTTTCATTCAGTGTGACATTGGGATGTTTGTATCATCGTCAGCTGCTAATGGGATTTTCTTCAGAATCCTATATCCCTAACTCTTGTAGTTGTCCAGGTCAGAAAAACAAGACAAGCCCAATTATGAGTTTTGTAACATCAATAGAAAACTCTTCAATTATGTATCTCCCCACCAATAATAAAATCGTGCAATTTTTAGATAAAGAATAACATAATGACCAAATGTGCAGTTTTCATATTCATAAAGAAAAAAGAAATCCTTATTTGTCATAGAAGATGATCCATGCAACTAGATTAACACAAGCAAATTCCATGCCATGACTACTTTTGAGAAAAATATCAACCTATTTGTGACTACTACTAAAAATATTTCAAAATATTTTGTGGAAGATAAATCCCTACCATCCATGGAATAATTATTGATAATTAAATTTAAATTTTGGAAGCCCTATTCCAAAACAAACATGCCTATAGACATAATTAATGGGTAACAAAATGAATTTTCAAATTACCTTCCATTTTATATATATCTATATATATATATATATATATATATATATATAATTTCATAAAATTAATCACTATATTGTATCATATATTAAATAAATATCTCAAATTTCACATTCTTGCATTTATATTTTATTTTTCGTTATTTTTAATTTTGACAAGAAAATTAACCACAAGATAACTTTACATATTATGACGTTCATATTTCCTCTTATTTTATATTTACATTTTATTTTCATATTTCCTTGCTTTCCATTTTTAATAAGGGAATCTAATTTTATTTAATTAATCTCTTTTGAAACAAATTAAAATACTTTTAATATATATATATATATATATATATATATATATATATATGAGAGTTGCGATCAAACTATTTAATATATTAATACATAATTTTTTAAACAAATTCCCTGAAAATTATAAGTTCTTAAAGATTTCAACAAAATTATTATATTCTAGAATTAATTTTAGGGTTTTAGCAATAGAGACCATTTGATTTATACATAACTTAATATATTGTCTTATCAAAACACCATCTTACAAAACATATGAATTTGAAAGATTATTGGATCTATATCTATGGAGGGTATTTTGTTTGCTTCCAACCTTTGACAAGAGATTGGTTCAAATATGCTTCCATCACTAAGAGATTGGTTCAAATGTGCTTCCTTGTCACTATTATTTGGTCAATTCCAATAAAACCAATAAAACTAATAAAGGGATTTTCTCTCCTCCCAAGGCTGATGCACTTCAAACATTTGGTGGATGGTTGAGTTTTGACTTCATCCTTCTTTTTGCTTGGTTTTTTCCTTTATCTAGCTTTCAGGCCGACTCCGTTGTATTGCTGGATTTATTTCCATTCACTGATGTTTTTGACATTGTTTCTTCAAGATATGTCATGCAGGACCATGCTAGTCCATCCATTTCACCTTCTCAGCGACTCCTTGATAATTTTTTGACATTTTGATTCTTGATCGCCCTCGGCACACCTTTCCAATTCGTGGACATTTTTATAATGGAGGATGATATTGGGCTCACAATTCATAGAAACAAGACTATGTAACTCCTCTTTAATCTAATTAATGAAGGATGTCTGTTTTTTTTCTTTCGAAAAAAAAAACTTCATTAATTCCTCATATCCCAACTCTTGTTTCAATTCTAGAAATTCTAACATCGAACACTCATTTTCTCTTCAACTACCTTTAATGTCTCAATGCCACTGTCCTTCCTAATTTCCAACTACTTTTAAACTTTTCAATATATGTCGTTGTGTTAATTTTGTCTTTGCATCGTCTACAGGATGCCTTATTTTGTCTCGCACTAATCTTTCTTCCGTCCCTCTCATTTCCTCTCATACAAAGAAAGTCATTCTTGGACTTTATCACAATAACTTGCACTTTTGTGAATTCCTTTACAAAAGTTAAAATTTTCACAAACCACTTGAAAAACTACAAAAAAAACTATAGCATCTCAAATTTCATGCCTTTTAGAAACTTCATATCCAACGAAGTAGAACAACAAAGAATGTAGGAGAATTGAGCTCCAAATTGTTATATGCATAAAACCACAAACTTTCAACCATATCATCTTACTAAAATAAGATGACAATATTAAAATGAATTCAAACTGGTCACAATGTATATGAGAATATATAGAGACTCTAAATTATTAATATCTTATTAACCATCTTCCACCAATTAAGCTTTTGCAAAAACAAAAAACTCACAATGTACAAAGTAAAACAACAAATAATGTTAAGAAAGTTCAGTTCCAGATTGTTACATGTATAAAATCATATGCTTTAGACCATGTCACTTACCGAAATTAAAATATATTCGTAACTTGTGAATGTATATGAAATTGCATAATGATTCTGAATTATTAATACGACATCAACCATCTTCCAAAAAAATTTGAGTTTGTGCAAAAGAGAAAAAATCTATTAATTTTTAATGTATACCAGAGTGCATAATGATTTTGGATTATTCTATGGTATTACCCATTTTCCAAAAAATTTAGCCTTTCTAAAGATGAAAACAAATCCAAATTAAAAAAAAATAAAAAATAATAACACAAATTAATATATTTATATACTCAGAAAACATATCTTTTGTTTAAAGATTTCATTATTCATATAATAGATTTAATACAAAAGCATATAATAAGAATAGTACGTTAAACATTAATAATCTCACATATTAGAGCAGAACGTATCAACAAAAAATATTCACCTTTGCAAAACTAATTAACAACAAACCGTCCAAATCAATGAAAATAATATAGTAAAATATTTTATGTATTTTTTCTGACCTGGACAACTACAAGAGTTAGGGATAAAGGATTCTGAAGAAAATCCCATTAGCAGTTGACGATGATACAAACAGCCCAATGTCACACTGAATGAAAAACGAAGCATGTAGGTGTAATTACAAAACCCTGTTATTATTTGAAGAAAATCTGGTATTGGATTCAAAAATGAAATTATGGTCTCTGTCCAAAGCCTTGAAATAACGAAAGAAAAAGAGATAATCGATTTATTCTTTACAGGGAGACCATCAAAATTCCTTGGATGGTTTATACTCTCCAAAGCAGAGCCAAAACAGAGTGTTCCAGGAGCTAAATTGCAGATCAGCTGTGAGGGTTCTTTATGATCATTACAACACACTTTGCATGGTGGGCACAATAGTCGCTGACGCTTCCCAAAAATGCTCTGCAATCATGCTCCCAAAACACCTTATAATTAGAACATCAAGGATCCACCATGAAAACATAAAGAACAAAAGGAGAAAACATACATATTAAAAAACAGCTCCCCACTTGTAAAAAATCAAAAACAAAAACAGCTATCCATACACAAGAATTGCACTCTCCTAATCTAATTACACAAGAAAATCTAATTTGTCACTTTTTACTAATCTAGAAAAGAATCAAATTTCTTCAAAATTTAAATGACTTGAAACCTATCATTTATGGAAATTGAACCCAGTAAAAAACATCAAATCTTATTGAACACTTTCCACCCAAAATCCCCTACCATGCACCACCAAGATCCCCTAGCTTTGCAAACAAACAGTAGCTGATAATAACTTGATGGTGTTTGCAGACATGCCTTTTGAAAGTGCCATAACCATGGCTGCCAATGACGAGAGAATCTGCCCCCACCTTCTTCACTGCATCACACAGTGCATCTCTCGCATCTCCTTTTACAATCTTCTCCTCCACTTTCGCCTGCAAAACACAATGACCAGAACACCTTTAACCTTGGATGCTTTCTTCCATAGTATTTTCTTCAAATTAATCTTTCACTGCAATGATTGCATACCCTCCTTTATGTTTTTTTTCTTAAGAACCCATTAAATTGATATAAAATGTACAGAAAACGCACCGGAGTCCCGCTGCAGATATCCCTCGCCTTCTGCATGACGGCCTCGGCAACATGGTCTTGATGTTTCTCCAAAGCTATTACAACTTCCGGTGTAAGTACAAAGCCTACTCTCATCACAGTCACAAAACAATGAATAAAATAATAAGAACAACACGAATATAACTGTAGAACCAAAAGAATCATTCCTGGCCTTAGATGACAATTTTCTGTAGCTTCCAGATGCATTTATTTATCATTCCTGGCCTTAGATGACAATTTTCTAGCTTCCAGATGCATTTAAATAAATGAGTAAAGTGTTTTTGCTTGCCTTTTTTTTTCATTATTTTGAGTTTAGTTTCAGGTCAGTTATCTATGGAATGAAGAACTATTTACTCACAGTAGGATGTTATCATCAGAGGATTTCATTACCAGTAAAGTTGGGATAGATACTCCTAAACAGTTTAACCCCAAAAATAATTTACATCTTCGATTCTTTCCCATCAAATTTAAACCTAAAACTTAATAAGAACTAAACCCACTCTTTTACCCTTATAAATGAGGCAAGTTAACATTACATTCACCATGAAGTTACCGTAACTCTGCTTAGTGTAGAGTCTGTAAAGAGGAATTTGCAGGAGTTGACCCGGTTTAGGGTGGGGTTATTCTTATAAGGAAATATTTTATTGTTTTTCTCATTGACACCATGGTAGCCGTTTATACGAATGGGAACAGGAACATGATTGAGAACATGGTTGAGAAGTTCGCAACAATGAAAACACTACAGAAATTGGTTACATCAAAGTTTTCATGTAGGTAGAAAACTAGAACAAATATTAAAAATGAATACAATAATCACATAAATTTCAGTAAAATAAGTAGAAAGGTTAATTAATTGAAGAGAACACTTTCCAGTAAAATGAGTAGAAATGTTAATTAACTGAATACAACACTGTAACACTTTCCCTGTTTGAAGATTGGTCCTCTATCACTCTTAGAGTTTGACTAACAAATTTTTTATTATATAATGTTTAGAATTTAATATTACTAAATAGTTTAGTTGGTGAGCTTGGAACTGTTCACTGCAAGCACGAGATCAAAATCCCAGGGGATTCCTTTGTGGTATTATCAACCAGGCATATTAGCAACCAAAAAAATGAAACTAACACCTTAACATGGATAAGATAAAAATCCTATGATGAATCATAGTCAAGGTATAAACCCTAACAAGTATTTAAATGAATTGAACCAGGTTGGCTTTGATCCTCTTTCTCTGATCAATCTAACGTCAGCCAAGAGGTGCTTAAATAAATCAACCAAACCCTCGCTACATTAAGCAACGAGGCACTTTGAAAGCCAGCAGTTGCCCGCGCCACAGCCACAGAAGAAAGTGAAATTGCAGAAAGGGGCAAACCGGCACAAGCAGAATCTAGGTAACGCTAGAAATACAAAAGAATTACTCTGTTCACAAACAAAATCATAAAATAACTAAATAATTAGAACAATTCCTTACATACCAGGACCTCCGAGCCCTTCATAAGCTCCGAGAAGGCGCTTGGAATGGCACAAGATGAGAGTGTCGGTGGAATCAAGATGTAGATAATCAACAGCCCACTTTAAAGCATACATGCTCTCTTCGCTTTCGTCCACTGCAACTAATATCCTTCTTCCACTCGCGTCTTCCATTCTGTAATCGATTAGATTTCAATCCGCTACTTCTTCTGATTCACCCGTCTTCGATCAACAATAACAATACCAGTAATGTAGCTGGTGTGGGGTTTTCAGAGTCGGAGGTTCATCCGAATTGTACCTGGTGGCGAGCTGCAGAGTTTGGCGAGCTGCAGAGTTTAGGAATTGCAGAGCGGGAGGCGCCGAGTAGAGGAGGAAGGTGAGTGAGCAGCCCGCGGGATCGTAATTTCGAATTTCCAATGGCAATAACTCTCCAGCTCGGACGCGATGTCAGGATTGCCGGCCCTCATCGGATCTTTTGTCAGGGAATGTCAGGATTGTCAGGGGAGGGTGGCCGAGAAGGAGGGTGGCAGAGCTAGGGAGGGTGGCTAAGGGCGGAGGGATTGTCGGTGGCCAGAGTCGGACGATTTTCCGGCCGGTGACGGAAAACGGGCCATTCTACCGCCTAGGTAGACTACTCCATTACAATCTAGGTGCCTGTTTAGACTAGCCAGTGATGATCCGATGTAAAGCTTTGACTGGCGAGCCTGCCGGAACAGTTACATGTCAGGTAGCGTGCTCTACATCTTCTCATAATGAAAATAACAGCCCAACAACTGGAATCTATTACAGATTTGTAGGCATAACTACGAATTACAGCAAGTGAAACAGAAAATAGCAGTCTACCATCACTCGCCATAGTGGATGTTCAGCTTTCACGCTTATTAAAGATATACTCATTCAGTGGGTTATAGGAATTCTAGGGGAAAAAAAGACAGGCATTGACATTGCTATGCATTCCTTGTTCTAGCGGTTTAGTAGAACCAAATGCTTGATTGATAAGAAAGTCTGCCGTTGCCGAGTTGAGAAGATTAGAGTCAGGCTGTGTATGACCAATCCCATTAAAAGTTGCATTCTAGTGTGCTTGTCCATGTTTACTTGAATGTGAAAACAACGAAACTGTTTTGCCTGAATATGTTAAGAAATTATATCTTTCCATCAAGCATTTATTCATTAGATAATCTTGTTTTTCGCTGAATTTGTACTCTGAAATTGGTCCATTACCGAGTAGATATTATAGGGAGGAAAACTCGTGCATGAAACCTAAATGCGAAGACCACTCTGGGTGACAACAACAGCGTAAAAGGGAGCGGTTCGAGAGCCACCCTCTCGTCTAGATCGAGATCCATAGCCTATTAATTTTTTGGTTTCAAACCCAATAACATATTGAGTAGGAAATCTCTTTGAAGTTGGGTCTTGCTTTCTATCCTTCTTAGCACAGATTTGCCTGCCTTTCTTTTGGTCTTGACCGAGGAGAGATATTTCTTCTTTTTCACTAACTTCTTTGTATTGCTCTGAAGCACCTAATTCTCTTGCTCAAATAATAGTTGACAGTTATCCGAAGAAGAAAGAGTCGTAATAGGGAGGGGCTTAAGACTACAGCTACTACTAAGAGATGGGAAGACTAATGCAGTTGGAAACTAGAGCGGGAGGGACTAATAAGCGGCATACGCACGAAAATAGCACTAACAGGAGACTTAGTCACACTTACGAGTCAGAGCAAGGTCTAAATAAACTTATGGACCCAAAATTTCTCTAGGAGGCCTTCTTTAGTTTAGTTTTGAATGCACCGCTGCTAATATAACTTGGACAATATGGCACATACGACTATGGCTACAGAGCAACTGAAAGACAAACTACAAGTTGAGACACCCCCCTTAGGTCACAGATCAATTTAGTGATTCCAGAAGCACTCAAAGAGGGGGCAGGCATTAGTCCAGAAGCACTCACAGGCATTAGTCCAGACCTTGCATATGCTATATGAGCCCGTGAAGCTACATAATCCTGGCACGACTGCGCAGCTCGCAGGATGCAAAAGAGGATCATCCACAGTTCGGTCCACAGAATTTCCAAGTTGTAGAGATGGATACACATGTATGGCTCTGTAGCATTTAGAACTTTATGCCAACGTAGTGGGCTTGTTCATGCTCGCTTGAATGTGAAAACAGTGAAACTGTTTCACCTGAATATGTTATGAAATTATATCTTTATATGAGGCAATTATTCATTAAAAAAATCTTGTTCCTCTCTTCCTCTGTACTTTTAAATTTGCGCTATGACATTGCTCCTCCGAAGGAGATTTCTCATTGTGCTTGAAGATCGCACGACATTGTGTATGAACCGTAGGAATATTGTATATTAACTTGTCTCATAGAAACAAAGAAATCCATGCTTACATTCTTAGCAAAACTTAGTAGAACTTGGAGCCACAAAGGGTACCTCAACTAGTTACCCTGCTTTTCACTCCAAAGCTAAGTTCAATTCCTTTGGTGAGGGTCAATGGTTCCAATGGTAGGTGGTGGTGGGGACAAATATCCTTGGTTGGGTCTGGGAGGGTGAGGTGTAACAATACACACTAATGGGTTTACTATGGATGACATACACTGATGGGTTTATTATGGATGCCATCCACAAAATGTGGGATAGCATCCCTAGGTGATTGTTTTGTTGAAAAAAATCCTCATAGAACTTGATAGCATACTATTTGGTTTGTTTAGAAATGCCCAGATGGCTATGCTGTAAATATTAATGGGTGTGTATGGCTGGGTAGGCATTTAGAACATGATGTTATTCTAGTGGGCTTGCTCTTGGTTACTTAAATGCTAAAGTTGTGTTGTTTTTTGCATCAAGAAATTATACTCAGTACATAGTCTTGTTTCTCACTGACTCTGTTGTTCTAAGTCAGTGTTATGGCACTTTGTGCTTTTAGGAGTTTGATGATTGTGCTTTGAAGATTGCACAGTTTTGTGTATGAATTCTTAAGAAAATTATGCATTAATGCAACTATCAACATGCATAAGGAATTCTTATTCAAGTACACATACGTATGAACATATGTAGTCGAGCATAAGTGATCAATTCTTGTAACCAACCTACAAGACTGATACATGTAATCAAAACATTTGAGAATGCACCTGACATACAAGGATGTATTCCAGTGACATATAATCAACATGTAAGCGACATATAACCATATGAAACCAGTCATATACTTCTGACGATGCATCCCACAAAATCACATAAAGTTCCTCATGACAACCTTACTATAATCATGATCAACATGATGCAATACAATAAGCGCATGGAATGCAAGTGTAATAGACACACATGCAACTGACATGCATGCATGATCGAGAAACTTCACCCAAGGAGAGCGCAACCATGCTCTGATACCAATATGTAACACCCCCTCCTCCTAGATCCACCCAAGTAACCGACCAGCCAGGGTAACACATGCGATGAGAGAAGCTACTACAAGGGATTCAACTTCCCTCGTGACCTTAAGGAAATGGAATAGACAGAACATATCAAACAAACCCACCCACATCAGTAACAACACCCTCAGGAGACATGCCAGCCACTCAGACATCCTTTCCTTGAGTTCCACTGATGATTTAAGCCTTTTAACCCCTGGTCGCTCGCATGCTATAGGCATGACAATGTCTAGCAACCCAAAATCGCTCTCAGATTTGAGCCACTTTTCTAGCCCAGAATCCTTGCCTATGCCTAGAACTTACTACAACCTTCAGAATCCATCAAAGACATGATAACAATGTTGATAAATTAAAAATCAACCTTAGGACTAGGCCTAAACATCCCCAACTGGGATTGACATTCTATCAAACACTTAGCATCAATGCAACCTACAGGTCTAGGATACAAGGCAGAGCATAAAATGACTAAATGAACTTATGAAACATAACGAGAAGGATCACCTCCTTCTCCATTGAACTATTATATCATCAATTAGGTCTTGCATCCATCCATTTAAAAATTACAAGTAAGTACATGAAATAACCATGACACCAACCAATCATTTAACCATGCGTATAACCAACATAAAACCATATAAATATAAGAGATATGATAGCCATTAAATCCACATTTAAATCAATGCAAAGTAAGAGAATTTAGATTTTATTAATCATAGGAAAATCCGACAAAGTTCAGGACTTGCACGTACCACTCGACCATAGACATGGCTGAACCAAATCTCTCTTTCAACTAGTCACCCCTGTGCCATATTCCAAGCATGAATGTGGGATCTCACAGAACAACCAATCCAAAAACAACCAAGGGAATCCATAGGTTAGACCACTGCCATCCTCATCAAATTGTGATCACACTAAAATCAGTGCTCCGATCACAACCGAACCGAACTTGGAATGTCATCCAGAATCCATCACTATCCTTGAAGATTTTTTCATCTCCTAGTCTCTCAAGATTTACCGCAATCCAATATCGGATCACTATGCCCTAAAATGTGACTAGTCTCTTAGGATTTACCGCTATCCAAACCCAGATCACTAGGCCCTAAACCGAGACTTCTCCCTCAGGCTTTACGTGTATCCTACCAAAACTGGTCAAGGGATTCCTAGGCCGTTGGGAATGAACCTTGAGACCACCTCCACCCCAGATTCTGAAATCCATCCAACAAGCCAAAGCTCAAAAACCGAGATAAACATCCCAACACCATGACATCTAGAGAAAGGCAAGGCTAGGATGAAAACGACTGTCATAACCCGACAAAACCATGCCACTGATAGCAAGAGAACCATACACCAACATGCAAATCCATGTACGTCCAAACCAGCTAGGAAATCACGCATGCAAAAGGTTACCTACAAGTATTCCTGCTGAAGCTTCTTGATCTTGATTTCCTTTCCTTGATCCTTGCTTTCCTTCCTTTTCCTTTGCTTGATTTTCCTTCCTTGATCCAAAACTAGAGTGCTCCAAGAAAACTCTAAGTGACCAAGAGTGAGAGAGAGAAAAAATAATGAGAGAGCTCCAAACTTGAACTGAAAAAGGTTACCAATTATTCTTCATAAGCCTTTTTATTAGTGAGGCCTCTATTTTCTTCATTTTCCATTATTTTCCTTCAATTTCCTCCTTACATGCAACCTGTGACCTTTCACCTTACTTTTCTCCTAATTTCCTTTATTTTCATAAATAAATGTGCCAAAAATGTTTTTTTTCCTTTTAATGCTTTTGCCTTAGCCTTTACTAATTTTACTTAGCTAAAACACACATCCAATGATACCCACTAGGATATCTTTGCCCAACATTTAGCTTGGAATAAGTGTCCCTTAACCATGGTCTTATTTTTCCTTTATTAACTTCTCTTACATGAAATTTCACGAGGGTTGTTACAAGTTGAACATGGTCTCTTGCTGAAATTATTGAAGAAATTTCCATTAGATCATCGATCTGGCTTGGGGATGAATATTGCAAGTGATTTTGGTTGTAATGAGTCTAAGGTTGGGTGGAAAATCAAAGTCCCCCCTTCAATTTTGTCGTTTGTTTATTGTAAATGAATTATTTTAGCTTAGAGCTGTGAAGTTAAAGATTGCTCTTGTGGAATTCAATGTGTAGCTCGTAAGAATGTTGCATGGTGGTAGGATGCTAATGCATGAGGTTCATTGACTGAAATGCTTTAATGATCTGTATCTTTTCTTATAAGTTTTTTCATGCATTTGTGATTTAAATGCCCGAGTTAACTATTTCTTGTATATGGAGTGCATTATGTGTTTAATGTGTTGATAAATGGCTTTATTATCAACAAGGGATTCCCTTCTCCTATGTGGAAGTTAAAGGTTGACCCTTGAGTAATTGTCTCAAGAATTGGTTTATCCTTATGTTCATTCTAAACATGCAAATTGGTCTGTATGGCTGGAGTATGAAAAGCAATAGATAAATATTTAGTAAAATGCATTTGTAAACTCTCTAATAAATATGGTAAATGCATATGTAAACTAAGCTTGAGAGTTTTCATTTTAGTTGTTAAGCCTCAATCTATGAATTGCATGCTCAAGAAGGATGGATCTTATTCATGAAGAAATATATGAATATATATTAAATGCAAGTCCAATGGGCCTAAGTGTAAATGAATGGACATATCTATCATGATTTTTATGAAACTAATAGATTTGGTTTTCAGGCCTTATTTTTATGAGTGCTATGCTCATAGGGATATCCCTATTGTCATATATATATATATATATATATAGATCACAACAGATACAGGGAAGGTAGAGGCCATGCAAATATTAGTATGTATAGCTAGATGGGCTATATTCACATATGTCATGGCTATAGAGGCCTTGGGAAAATGATCTTCCATACAAAAATATAAAATCTTTGATTATGTTAAGTGCGTGGGAGTTGAAAACCCGAAGCCCCTGAGGAAATTAGGCCTTGAGCCTTGTGCGCCCATGTAGCTAGCTACCATGACTAAAGGCGAGAGTAATGAGGCTTCAGAAACATCTATTTTCCTTGTAGATTTTGCACTAATGGATGACCCTGGTGAATAAAACCCATGACGTCACCCCAACTCTCCTACCCTAGTGAGGTATTGTGGTGCTTGTTGCAAATCCCATTGGGATTTTACCCCCTGGATTTTGTGGTTCTCGCGGGCCCATTGGAATGGAGTTATCTGCCAAGCGATGCATGCAATTCATATATTAACCAATGGGGAAACGCTTATGTGTATGCACGCATAAATGATGTGGATGATCCATGTAAACCTTACGCATTCTAACAATGGTATGAGGAATAATTCATGTTATTGTGTGGTTGGAGCCAACACCTTCAATATGTTTAGGTCAAGTGCAGTGTTGCATGTCAGCAACAGGTGTGAAGCCACATGGCACTATATTATGTATCTACATGGATGGGATACTCCTTGTCACCCTTATGATTTCAATCGAAGGAACCCAATATTTCTGCAAATAGACTAAAAAAAAAAATTCCTAGGATTTTATCCTTGAGACGACGTGGCCTTGAGGGCCCCGCTTGACTTATTATAGTGTTGAATGATATCACATAAAGAGGAGGAGCAGGGGTCCATGAAGGAGGTTAGGACATGTGCGATTGTATGAGTGCTCTCAATTGACGGACATGGCCACATGGCTATGTGGGGTTCCACATAACCCCAGAGGTTACTCCTTGATGGTTTCACATGGGACTACGAAGAAAATCCCCAGGATTTTATTCTCAGGGTAAGGCAGCAAAGAGGGGCCTGCATGCCTCCCATTTTGTTATATGTAAATATATATTAAGCTTGGGGAATGGGGATCCTATGGGTATTGACCACCATGAGCGAGTTGACAACTTCCATGTTGGCGATGACTTGGATAGCCACATATGCACCACGTGGGGACCACATAGGTGCCATGAGGTAGGCCAGAATGACTTGGTCAAAGTTAATAGGCCAAACCTTTAAATGGCTATATATTTTGATATGGGATTCAGATCGAGGAAAATTTTATATCGTTGGAAGGTCTCGATGAGATAAACACAACAATTTTGTCCATTTTAAGTTTCAAAGAGTTTGAAATTGATCCAAAATTTTAGACCCTTCTTCATGACTAGAACCTTGGAGATCAGGCCAACATAGTAACTGCCCTCTTTCTAGCTTAGTGGTCGATGGATGGTAAAGGGGTGCATTACAACCCTATCACTAATGGTTAAGGATGATTAGCTACAACATGTTGCAAGACTCCAATTCGACAAAAGATGAACATGTTCCTAGAGTACAAAATACCTACTTCAGCTAGATGTCATCTGTATGTTTTCACATGTGTGGTGGATAGAATGATCCACTCCACTCTTTATGTTTTGATCTGAGCTACAACCCTATGATACCGTACCCAATACCTTATGCCAAGAAAATGTTACTCTTGTATTTAGTTGAATTGGAAAATGAGTAACAATGACAAGGAAAAGGTAGAGACTTCCCACCACCTAATTTCTTGTAAGAAAAGAAGCAGTGGAGTCTCAAATCCACTTTCATTTCAAGAAGATAGGGAAAGAACTCAATAAGTGGGGATTCTAACGAGTTAGGGTAAAATGGCTTTCCCATGCAAGTTGACCCTTCCCCTTCCTATAATTCCTTTCATGTCTTCCTTTTCTACCTACAATGGAGGTGTAACTAAAAGGATGAGGACACATGTATACACATATGGATGGATGCATGGTAATATGACACTACACGAGATGACATGATAGCACATTCGTACACTTTTATAGGTCCCTAGTAAAATCCTTGAGGTAGGCACTTGGACTGCTTGCAAGCCCTGCATACCTACCCCACAAGGCTTTTTTGGTATTCGATTTTTCCATTTAATTTCTTTGGGATTGCTATGATATTTTATAAGTGACTTCAAGGTAGGTTGATGCCACATGTTTGCACTAAGTTAAAGAAACAAGAGTTATGCGGTGGTTAATTACAATCTAGATAGCTTTGGTGAGTGGTTAAATTTATCAACTATCAAATCCTACAATATGTAACTAATGAGGGTTATAGGGAAACTTAGTGCATACCACAAACAACCCTACTTCATCACCATCACCAAAGAACATACATAAGGAAATCCCAAGTAACAAGCACTATAGAATTAGAATTGTCGGATTTCTTTTGCATAACATCACTGTTAAAGATTGAACAATGTGGAGCGAAGTACTCTTCTCAATATTCTCAAATAGTTAAATAAGATTAAATAGGAGGCATCAATAATAAATGACTCGAGTAAAACTCAACGGAAACTTAACTAAACGAATTGAATTGTAACTGGCTATGACACCTAACAGGTTGTTAGAATTAGTTTCTCCAACACTCCCCCTTAATTGCAACCACAAAAATTTAAACTAAGATGCTTGTTGATCTGAGTCTCAACTAAGCTTACAAGAAACAAAAATCAACGTCAACTAGATTTCCTTTTATTTTTCTTTTCTTCCAAATCCTATATCCTCTAAATTGTTTCAATTTTTTCTTTTTGTTGCAGGCTTCAAATTTCAGATTCTTCAATTGTTGGTTCAACTCTTCCATTGTTCGAGTTTGTCTAAGCATGTCCTCAACTTCTTCAAAAATCGTCTTGTATATGGACTATTGCCACACATGTCATCTTTTGTTGTGTACTTTTCGTCATCAATATTTTGCTGCAACATAAGTTAATAATAAAAAAATATCTCTTGAGGACTCCAATGCTTAAAAAGATTCATTAATGTTTTGATCATCCAAGTTGTCTTCAACATTTATTTATGCAACTTCAATGCAAACTTTATCAAAACATGGTGTTGCAAGCCATGCTTCAAGGAATTTTAATTCTTATTCATAATCATCCTATTTACCAGCACACTAGAAATCAATGGTAAGTTTAAAAACATTTGTAGAATCATATTGATTCTGTTCTTTCTGCTCTTCAATGAAAGCTTTCTCCTCTTGTGCTTCCTTCTCTGCCTCTGTTGCTTCCACTTCTTTATTAACATGCATTGCTGCAAACAGGTTGTCTTCCACTTGGTTTTGATACCTATGTGGGATTCTCTCACCGAATAACACCATGTCAATATGATGTTTTTGTCGCATAATCTACAACTTTTCATCTTTGGCTAACGGTTCTTCATCAAAGCTAGCATCAACAAATTTAATTGATGGATTCACCATAACAATGGTTGCTCCCGAATGGCAACTTTGTTGTGATCAACAAGCTATATTTTTAGATTCACTTTATTTTCATCCACTTGTGGCTGTGCATAGTGGGATTTAGGAGCATATGTGTGCTCTTTCTCTGCTTCCTCTGTAATTTCCTCACAATCATCATCCAATTTTAAATGGGATTCACCAAACTCTGCATATTCAACTTGATTACTCCCCCTTACACCAAATCTCCTTTCAAGTGTATCCCAGGCCTCCTTAGTTATCTTTGCATCCGCAACGAGGGGAAGAATGTTGTCATCTATGCATTTATTTATGCAATTTATTGTGAAGGCATTTTTTTTCCTTTTAACTTCCAACTCGTTCAAATAAATTTCAAAAAACTCTTGTTGTTGCTCTCACTATCTTAGCCTCTTGATTTTTCTCATTTGTTGAGCACTGACTCACTATGGTTCAACAAGCAAATTGACCTACAAACATAGCGGCTTCCTAAAATAAAAATTCTTCTGCGGTGGTTTCTTTGCTTCTTAACTTCCACAAAATATACAAATGTACAAATTCTAAAAAAACAACAATTTCACAAAACTTTCACAAACGATTTCTTTTAAAAATTACAATTTACATAAATATCCTTTAACTTTCTTAAAACTCTATCAAAGAAGGCCTTTTAAGTGGAAAACTACACTTTAATAAGACAAATGCCTTTTTTTAAATAAATGAAAAACAAAGCCTTTTCAAAAGGTACATGACTTTTAAAATGGAATAAGCTCTTTTGAAACGAATTCACCTAATCTTATGACCTTTCGTAATAAAATACGAAGCCCTATTTTTTAAGAGAAAGGAATGATATTTTCATAATTAGACGAAGGCCCTTTTTTTTAAATGAAACTTTGAAAGGAAGAAAGAGCGACATTCGTAGCCATCATTTGTCTTTTGTCGAGTCACGAAAATGCCTTACAAAGGCCTTTGACATTTTATTCCTTGACTTTGCTTGGCTTTTCGGGCCTTCACTTTTGGCGCCTCCTGCGGCTCTAGTCTTTCACAAGACGAGCTCCTTCAGTATGGCTATCGAAAATTACTTCCTTATCCCTGCATGTTTGCGATGATATCATTTGAATTTAAAAAAAAAAAAAAAAACAAACAGACAGACAGACAGTAGGCTTGCAGCGTAGCTTTTATTTGCGTGAGTTGCCACTTCAAGAGATTTTTAAATTTCCAGCCTTTTCTTTCAGCTTTAGGCAACAATCTGTTTCTTGGCCTTCACTTGCTTGGCTGCAGGCTTCTTCAAACATTTTAGGCTTTTTGTTGGTCCCTTTAGGAGTTATTCAGGTTACACTATGCTACCATGTTAAAAACTAAAATATATGGAACTAATTACTTTTTTCAATATTCTTAAATAGTTAAATAAGATTATATAGGAAATATCACTAATAAATAACTAGAGTAAAATTCAATTGGAACTCAACTAATTAAACTGAAATGAAACTTATTATGACACTGAAATTAACAACTATAATACCTAGTAAGATTAACAACTATAAGTAGTAAGTGGTTAGAATTAATTTCTCCAACATTAACACCTAGATTAATAGCTATTGACAATGCTTGGAATTAGTTTCTCTCACACTCACTTAAAACTGATAAACCAACTTATTCGTACACTCACTTGAAATTGATAAACCAACTTCCTCTAGCACTTTTAATGTTAGAATCCAATCAAAGCCCTTGCAAAATAGTAACCAACGAATCGACTGGCATTAAATTTTTCCACACATTTATATAACCATAATGACATTCACCTAGGATCTTAAAGGCGATTAATGACATGCTTTTTCCTGGTGTCTATGGTAGATTTCGCGGTCGAGCTTGCCTTGTACTACCGAGCTAAACTCGCGTGCATTGATCAGCCTATGGTTCGGAATCAGAGAGGAAAGAATATAGGGAGCTTCCATGATCTTCAAGCATCAAGAGATAGGAGTTCGAGACGGTTTTCTAATGACTGCAATTTCAGGTTCGTGATTAGTTCCTCTCAGCGTTTTTTTCCAGAGTTACAGGCACAATAATGAAGGATTTTCAATCTTACAATGGAAAGTAGCAGTTCTTTAAGATATGTGTTCTCTTACACGTGAAAATTCATGTTTATAATGTACAGTGATATGGGGTTTACCAGTAAGTTTTGCTAGGTGAAACCCACGAGATGAGAGTTCAAATCTCATTGAGTATATATATGACTCATCTCATTGAGTATATATATGACCTGTTGTGTCTTGGCTAGATGTCTAGGTTTATAGTGGCGTTCAAGATAACTCTCACTAGTTGCCGATTATCCTAGGTTTAATAAAAAAAAAAAAATCATGTTTATAATAGGAAATATTTTTGTGGATTGTTGGTGTTAATTGTTATTATATAATTATTTAGAATTATAATATCCGAAAGTTAATGTACGGTTTTGATACATTCTCCCATTTAGGAAAGTTAACGACAGCTACACAAGGGCATCTCCAGAAAGCACTATACGTTATGCAATCCTAGGGTTAGTAGGAATGTATTTCCATATATAAAAACATAATACATTTAAGGAAAAAATTAGACCATGGTAAATTGGTGAAATGAAAATGCAAATATTACATATCTTATCCTAATACGTGGAACGCCTTCAATTCTAGGAGAACTCAAGCTAACCAAAAGATCAAACCCGTATAAACGGAATCCAGATTTGTCACCAGTGACATGCACAATCTCAAGATATTTCAATACTGATACACAATCTCAATATATTTCACCCTACGGTGTACCTAATTTGTCGTTTATTTTAACATTTGTTGAACGGTCGCTCTCGGCTTTTTTCTTGGTATCCTTTCATTAACAAAGACAGAGTACATAATTTAAGAGATGATTGTCACTCCGAGGGTATACCTAATTATCGTTTATCTTTAACATTTTTTTTTTACAGAATATCTTTAACATTTGTTGAACGCTCGCTCTCTGCTTATTCATATTTAATCTTAACGCTGTCAAAACTGCACGAATGAATTGTTCAGATCTTTCTGAACTCCACCTCAAGTTTGCCGTTGGAATTGCCTTTATTATAGTGAGTCAGAGTGAACATAAATATAAGTGAATCAAGAAATTAACCAGAAACTTTTATTGAAAATTATCTATTCAGGCAACAAATTTCATATTCAAAAATTTCTATTAAAAAATAATTAACTCTTTGTCTCTCAATATCACACAATCCATATCCAATAGATATTTGGATAACGAGAATAGATAATGCACTCTTTCTGTTTCTCAATATCACAACATCCATATCCAATAGATAATTGGATGAAATGGATAAAGAGAATATGGTAGTATGGGTGATGAATATTTTCGCAAAACTGAAAAAATATGAATATCTTATTATAACTCAGAAACAATACATTAGCATATTCAATAGATAATCGGATGAAATGGATAAAGAGAATATGGTAGTATTGGTGATGAATATCTTATTAAAATTGAAAAAAAAAAATATCTTAATAAACAATACATTATTGTAATTAAAAAACAAAAAACAAAATAATAATTTATAAAAATAATAGAGTTGTTTGTGGATATTCAGCGGAAAAAATTGAGGTGAAATCTTGATTTGTGTTATTTAAACTAGTTTTTTCACTGTATATATAGATTGATCACACTGAAAAACCCTTAGGGCACTTCGATCATGGGTTGTGATTTTAGAGAAATTAGAGGAGAAAAACCTACGGGAAAATTTTCCAAAAAATCTCACTATACACAACTTAAAAAAAAAAATTGTTAATATATTTAGTAAGTTATTTATTATCAATAATGTGTTTCATAAATTATATATATTATTTTATTATCAATAATGTGTTTCATAAATTATATATTTCATAAATTATATATATTATTTTATTATCAATAATGTGTTTCATAAATTATATATATTTTTAAAATATTTGGTTTTTGTTTGTTTTTTTAGAACTAAAAAAGCTTTATATATATTATATTGGCAATCAGATGCCACTATTTGACAATATGACAAAAAATGTGGAGTTCTTGAACTCAAAAGCAAACACTGTGACCCTGAGTTATATTAGGACAAAATTGAAGACATATTGTGCATGTTACAGATCAGTAGAAAAATACAAAAATAGCCTATTTCATCATCCAAAGTCTATGACATAGACCAAAAACATGAGTTGATATTGTTTTGTTGAAAATATATTCCTGTTGGGAATGATAGTCCTGTTGTTGTATAACTGCCTGTAGCATCATAAGGGCCTATTTACCCATCAACCATGGTGATATGTATTGAATCTAATGTTGTGTCAACAATTGGCCTTTTTCTTTTGCAAGAACTCTGGTGTTAGACAGGAAAAAAAGGAGTATATATGTTATGACTGAAACACCATCTACCTAGGAGGTAACATTGTATTTTACAAGTTTAAAGCTGTCACTCCTGGGAGAGGACACTGAAAGCCCAGTGGCCAAGCCTTTGACTCCTGTTTTTGATTTTTTCGCTGAAGCACCAAATTTTTGTCTAGATAGTGCGATCAATTATAAAACAAAAAGAGTGTTGCAGAAGCAGTCTCCTGAGAAAGTATGCAATTGATAGTTAGGAAAAGTCTAGCGATAGAGAGATCTAAGAACTAACAAGGGATTGGGAAGTTTCCAACATCTAGCCAAGTCTCCTTCAATTTGATAGATACATGTAAACCATCCAACTCCAAATCCAGAGCATTCTTTGATAGTGTGTCTGCCTCAGAATTTAAAATTCTGCTGATATGCTGGATTGTGGGATTTTTTAGGGAACTCCAAATATTTTTGATTTGCATTAGCCAACCTTGTAGTGAATATTTTTGAATATGAGCCTGTAAACAAACATAGTCAATGACAACCTTGGAGTCACCAAAAACATGTAAATTTTGAATGTCCAGAAAGTTTGTGAACCAAAGTAATCCCCAGAGGGCCACTACTTCCGTCTTTGTGTTTGATCCAGTGCCAACCCCCCATAAGACATGATATGATAGTTCTGAGTGAAAGTTGATTATGAAACCACAACCACATTTGTGATCTCTTGAAGCCCCATCAAAGAAACCTGAAGGATATACCAATTCCATTTTTTGCAGAGTTCGAGATGGCCTCTGTTTTGGAGAGGATTGTAGAACATCCTCTGTTTTTGTGCAATTCTCTCCAGCACGCTCGATGCCAGCTCCCTGTGATTGTTGAATATGATGTTGTTGCGCCATTTCTATATTTCCCATATAAATATGGCAGGAATGAGTCTTCTTGGGCTGGTTTGGGTGCTCCACCAGGTCAGCCAAAGTTCAATGTCACACATGTATGGCCCCAAGTTGCCTATTCTACACTCTAATTGTTGCCATAAAGTGGAAACTGAAGTACAAGTTCTGAAGAGGTGTGAGTTGTTCTCAGCATCATTTTCACATAGAACACAGAATCCAGGGCCAGACCAGTCCCGCACTTGAAGATTTTCCCAGGTCAAATTCTTATTCTTCCACACCAGCGAGAGGAAAATAGTGATTTTAATAGGAAGTAGTGGACTCCAAAATTTAGTGAACCACCCATTCCCTGGGTGGTCAGATTGAAGTAAGCACAGCTGATAGTATGTATCAGCAACTACAATATTGTTTTCCGCTAGTTTACCAGACCATGTAATAGTATCCACATGATCATTTATGTAAAGGCCCGCCAGATTCAAATGTGAACAAATGAGCTTCCACTCTACAGCAGCAGCGCTAAAGAGGTTTAGCTGAGTAGCTTCTTTCCAAATCGGTCTGTTGTTTGTCCAAGTAGTAATCGCTTGTTGCCAAAAGAAGATGCCACTACGATGTAGAGTCTCGATGATATATTTGTTATTTGTTAGATATATCACAATCCACATCAAACGAATGGGGTGAAAAGAGTAAGGGTATATTACCATGTTGAGAATGTAATTAGATAAATATTTTAATAAAATCAATTTCAATTTTAAATTAAAATATATTTAAAAACTTTTTTCACAATTTTATATAAAAATAACATTTAATCTAAAAAGTTTTTTTTTTAAATTTATTTATAATAATTTAAATCAAAATAAATAAAAAGAAGTACAATATAAATAATGAAATTGACTTAAAAATAATATCTAATATAATGCAGTGCAAAAACCCCAATACTTAATTTAAAAGAGTGAAGGGAACTTTACTTGAATGGTCCATGAGGCACAATACTTGCTAAGGTTTTGCAAATGAGGTAGCAAGCTAAATGGGCTTGATTGTGGGGAAAAACTCCACACGTGTGTTTGAGCCAGAGGCGATGTAGGATGGGTGACCTCCCGAAAGTCCTGGTTACTGGGTGCAAGCCCGGTAAGTGATGATTGACGCTATGTGATTTATTTTCACTAGTTTCAATTCCACTTCTTCACCCCTGTGAGCATCACCTGATGCAATGAGTGCTAAGTGGACTATTCAAAAATCATGAGAAATTGTGGTGCTAAATGGACTATTCAAAAATCATGAGAAATTGTGAGCATCAATGAGTGGTAAGTGGACTATTCAAAAATCATGAAAAATTAGTGCTAAGTGGACTATTCAAAAATCATGAGAAATTAGTAACGCAGTTGAATCCCAAAAAATGATATCTAATATAATGCACTACGAAAACCTCCAATACTTAATTCAAAAAAGTGAAGGGAACTCTACTTGAATCGTCCATGAAGCACAACACTTGCTAAGGTTTTGCAAATGGGGTAGCAAGCTAAGTGGGCTTGATTGTGGGGAAAAACTCCACAGTTAAGCGCACTTGAGCCAGAGGCGATTTGGGATGGGTGACCATAATACACTCTACTTGAATGGTCCATGAGGCACAATACTTGCTAAGGTTTTGCAAATGGAGTAGCAAGTTAACTGGGCTTGATTGTGGGGAAAAATAATTTATTTTCACTATTAGTGAGTCAGCTAATATAATGCACTACTAAGGGAACTCTACTTGAATGGTCCATGAGGCACAATACTTGCTAAGGTTTTGCAAATGAACTAGCAAGCTAAGTGGGCTTGATTGTGGGGAAAAATAATTTATTTTCACTATTAGTGAGTCAGTTTTGACACTCTACTTGAATGGTCCATGAGGCACAATACTTGCTAAGGTTTTGCAAATGGAGTAGCAAGCTAAGTGAGCTTGATTGTGGGGAAAAATAATTTATTTTCACGATTAGTGAGTCAGTTTTGAAATCTAATATAATGCATTGCTAAAGGAACTCTACTTGAATGGTCCATGAGGCACAATACTTGCTAAGGTTTTGCAAATAGGGTAGCAAGCTAAGTGGGCTTGATTGTGGGGAAAAATAATTTATTTTCACTATTAGTGAGTCAGTTTTGACATCTAATATAATGCACTGCTAAGGGAACTCTAGTTGAATGGTCCATGAGTGACAATACTTGCTAAGGTTTTGCAAGTGGCGTAGCAAGCTAAGTGGCTTGATTGTGGGGAAAAACTGATTTATTTTCACTATTAGTGAGTCAGTTACGACTACCTCTCATGGAAATGGTCATAGATGACATGGAAATGCTAAGGGAACTCTACTTGAATGGTCCATGAGGCACAATACTTGCTAAGGTTTTGCAAATGGCGTAGCAAGCTAAGTGGGCTTGATTGTGGAGGAAAACTAATTTATTTTCACTATTAGTGAGTCAGTTACGACTATCTCTCATGGAAATGGTCATAGATGACATGGAAATAGTCATAGATGAAATGAGTGCTAAGTGGACTATTCAAAAATCATGAGAAATTAGTCATAGATGAATGACATACTTTCATGGAAATGATCAGAGATGAAATGAGTGCCAAGTGGACTATTAAAAAATCATGAGAAATTAGTCATAAATGAATAACTTACTTAAAGCAGTTGAATACCAAAAACTAATATCTAAATATAAAATTTATATCTTATTTATAATAATTTTTTATAATAAAAAAAAATCAACTAATTTCTTATTTTAAGATTCTATGAGATTTGAAATATAAACTTTTGAAATTTGAAGTACAAAAATGTAGTTAATCTTTAGTAGTGTGTGATGAGCCCCAAAAATGGATAATTATTTGGGCTCATTCAACCTCCTAATTTGACTTAATCCACCATTCTCATTAGTTTATTGCATGTTTTTGATTATATTTATGCTAATAGAGTGAATTTGGTTAGTCATTATGCCAACAAGTCTAATGGGTGCTTTGTGTAGCCTTTTTGGTCAACTTGGAGACAAAATTGAAGGTCTTAATGAGCACTTGGCAGCCAAATTCGTGGAGAGTATTTTTAGGAAGGTGTTCCCCTCATTTATGGGCCCTTACCTCGAATTCTCCACCATCAGCTCGGAGTTCAAGGGCCACCAAATCAATCAGCACAAGGGCAGCCAAGCAAGTCAAGTAGGACTGCTGTTAACTACAAGTCTTGGGCAGCTGAGTCCCTAAAGTTTAGGAGGACTGTTGGGGTCCTCAATTTGTATAAATAAGAAGGCTTAGGGCCTCATTTTGGTTAGCTAGTGGTTAGTCATTTTTCTCAGCTGGTAGTTAGTCATTTCATAGTCTTGTTGTAGTCATTTTGTAGTTCGATTTTTAGGCAATAGATTAGTTTTGCTGTCAGCTCATTTTCAAGTTCTCCTTGTGGACAGTTTTGATGTAACTCTTCTTTTCTTGCTCAATAAAGATGAATCCAGCTTTGCACCAGCTCTAAATCTCTCTTAGGAGGCTGTAGCTCTTGGGGTTGGGCCCATCTCAAGCGCCCAGTACCTCCTTTGTTTACTTTCATGTGTCTTTGCTGCATTCTTAGAGTAAAATCTGCTATTTAGATCTAAATCTTGTTTTGTTATTTAGTTTGTTTTTTGATGAGTAAAATAGCTTGTCATGCTCAAATTTAGTTAATAGGTTGTTAATAGAAAAAGCTTCAAGAAAAGGGCCAACAAACATCTGTGGTTTCACCTCTCCCTCACTGGGATCATGAGCTGTGACTAGGATGACTTTGCTGCCCACAAAAACACTGACTTTGCTTCACCATGCAATCATTAGTGTTTGGTTTTCATTTGCAGAAGTTGGTTACATGTTCAGATCTTTGAATGTTTCATTTCATAGTTAATATACATGGTTTCCTTGCAAATAAAGCTTTTGTCCATTCTCGTTTCTGTTAGCTAGATCATATTAGGGTAGCATAACTAGATCTTTATTTTCTTGCATGTCTTTGTTGGTTCAGTTGGAAACACAAATTGCAGAGCACCTGTTATCCTTCTCTATCTACCCATAATCCATCAGATAATCTTCTCCAACCCTTAGTCCATGATTCGTACCCTTCATTTGCCATACTTTCCCCACCTTGCCCTAATTCCTACATTCTTGTGCATCATCGCTTCCTCCATCCTTGAACAAATCCAATCGCTCCTTAGCCTCATCCACCAAGTCCTAGACCTCTTCACACCCCTATTTCACCTCCATACTCATTCCTCCATCTTTTTCCCTCCATCCATGCTCCAAAATCCCATTTCGAAACATCCTGTAGAAGAATTACAGAACATCCTATAGAAATCCTGAACATCCTGTAGAACCCCTGCAGACTTCCTGTAGAAGCTCATAAACACGGTTTCTTGGCGGCCAAACTTTGTGAGACTCTCTGGAAGGGTGTTAGGGACCCCTTAGACCCTCTCTGAACCTTCCCAACCTTTCCCAAGCATTTCTCCTCCTTGATCCACCTCTGCACAGTCAAAAATAGTTAGAAGCACATGCATGATAATTCCAACAACTTAAACAAAAATACAAAAAGATGTTTTCTTCAGATAGTGATAGCTTAGACATTTGCATTTTACCTTCATAGAAGTAATGGCATCTCTTTCAGTCGTTTGCATGCTCTCCTTTGCGTCAGTAGGACTAGCTGGTAGAATTAGGGTTTGCTAGGGTTTGCGTTTCTTTTTGGCTTTCAGTTTCTTTTTGCAATTAGATTAGCTTTCTTCGAGTTAGCTTTCATCCATCAATTAAAAAGCTTCTTCTAAGAGCTCATAGAAGTTGGCTTAAGCTCCTAGTGGAGTTGTGCCAACTGACCAAGTGACAGCTGCGGCAAGAGCTAGTACTTGTGCATACAGCACCGTCGCTTCCAAGTTTGTTACGAACTACCGGGTTGATAAAATTAAAGAAGGGAGTCCCAGGAGTTGTAGCATTATTGCTACAATACTGGAGCCCACCATCTTTTTGGTGCCATTGCCGGGGAAGCGTCAGAGTATTGGTGATTGTCGCTTTTCTTCTATTTTCCACTACAATCTTCTGCTAAGTAGTTTATTTCATTTCCATTATGCAATTTCGTTTATGCAAAAGTAGATTAGCATTTCCCGCTTTCATAGATTAGCATTTCAATTCCGCAATTTCATTTATGCAAGCGTAGATTAGCATTTCAATTCCGCAAGCGTAGACTAGCATTTAATTCCTACAATTTCATTTGAGAAAAATAGATTAGTCCTTTCCTGCTTTCATTTCAATTCTGTATTTTTATTTTAGCAAGATAGTTAGTTGCTGTTCAATCTATTTCAGTTTTGCAAGTAGAAGTAGAAAAAAGCAAAAATCAACCAAAAAGATTTCATTTCATGCCTTGTAGGAGTAGAGATAAGTTAGAAAAATGATTACACAACACCCCCACTGCTTCACACAGCCAACATTCTCTCTTCTTCGATGGCTGTGATTAAAGAACCCTTAGGTGGACAGCAAGACATATTTGAAGAACCTCAAAGGAAGAAGAAGAAGAAACCATTCCTCTGGAGCAAATGGCTACAAGCAGAAATGTTGGGAGCAGCACCTTGTCCAAAGACGAATTTGAAAATCAGATCGAAGATTTCAAAAGTGATATGAGGCAGTTTCTTGCCATGCAACTGGATACCTCGCGGATCCAAAATAAGCAAGAAGAAGCCAAGAGGGCTTTGGTCATCTTTTGTCCTAGGTGCACTAGAAAGCATCCTAGGAACGAATGTCCAACGCACTCCCTAGAAGTGTGTTTTGTCTGTGAAGAATACCATCCTACGAATCAGTGCCCTTCCTTGCCTGGACTTAAAGTTGCATATCAAAGAGTTAAAGGAGCCATTGAATCACTCTATTATATGAACCAAAGGAGGTCACATGAACCTAGATCTTATCAGCAGGAAGTGCAAGGGACATCCGAGACCTATTATGACCCTATCAAGCCACTTTCATGCCTTCTTGGGGTCCCCCTGCTCATCCTTCCTCGTCTACACCTCCTCCTTGGTCATATTCTCCTTGTTCCTTCACAGATCCATATTATGCCCTACCAGTTGCTCATTCATTTCACTCTTATGCTCAGCCACAGCCTCAGTGGAATGCACCTTATCAGGAGTGGAGGCCCCAGTACAACTCTTATCCCGCTCATTTTCCTCCACCACCCGCTCATCCACAACCATCGCCTCCTCCTCCACCAAGGCAACCCCAAATGCCTACCCAACCACAACGCCATCCATCTCCATCTCAATTTCACACCTCCACTCAACTACCCGTACCATTCCCAAAGCCATACCATGGAGTAGCTCAACCCAATTGCAAAGCTGAGGCACAACATGTGCAAATGACTCCTTTTGAGCTCAATGATGTTCACCAAAGCTCAGGAAGAGTGTTGTAAAACAGAGATTATATTGACAACATTGAAGGACCAAAGGAAAAAGAAGATTCCAAAGAGGAGATCAAAGAACCATGGGCTGCACTTGATGAAGAGAAGAGATCAGAATCAGAGATCGAGAGAGTTCCTTCATGGTTACCATCAAATCCTCCATGTACTCAAGAGAAAGATCAGCAAAAAGAGGAAGATGAGAAGGTCATGATAGAAGGTGACATGAAGAATGATCCAGATCAGCAAAAGGACCAAGGATATCAAAGCTATATTGAGACATGGTTCCAGACAGTCACTAAGTTGCAGCAGTACTCTCTTCCTCAGCTATGTTTGATCCCTTCAAGGTCAGATCATTTGGTCTCTGAGATCTGGATACCTATCCAAGCATGCATTTCGAGCCTCCACATCATTTTGTCTCTAATCTCGATGTGCACATGGCTCCATTGGAAGTATTCTTATACTTGAGAACGATTTTGTTTTTCAAGTAGGGTAGGGTAGAAAAAAAAAAAAAAAAAAAAAGAGAAAAAAGAAAAAGAAAAAATGAAAAAAGAGGAAAATAGAAATCTAAGGTGAAAACCTCCTCGGAGGCGCCTTAGATTGGCTCATTGATTGAAAACCTCCATGAGGCGGTCAATGGATTGGAAAAAAAGAGAAAAGAGAATAAGATCTCTGGGTGAAAACCTCCCTTGGAGGTGCCTAGGGCAGGCAATTAGGGTGAAAACCTCCATGAGGAGCCCTAGTTGTTTTTCAAAAAAAAAGAGAAAAAGAAAAAGAAAAATAAATCTAATCTCCATTGAATAATTTCAGGTTGCAGCAATGACATTGCAGGTCAGGAGGATCACTCAAAACAAAGACAAAGGAGTTTTTCTGCCTTCTAGAGGAGGTTCTATATTTCTACAGGAAACATCCTGTAGAACCTTCAAGCGAGCCAGATTCGATTTTGGAAGGGGATCTAAAGCTTGTAATCCATTGGTTATGCCTGCAAGCATCCATGTTCCCATTCCTCACCCTTTTCCATCATCTTTTCCACCTCATTGTGCTTCTCATTGTGCTTCTACAGGAAGTTCCTGTAGAAATTGTAGGAAGCTAGAAATGGATTTCAAAAAGGCGGTTTGGGTAACATGGTAGCTTCCTCAAGGGTTCAGAAGTCCTCCTGCAATCTTCAAACTCCTCCTCCATCACCTCCACCTGCATCACAGCCCAAGCTCAATTTTTCTTTCCATGCAAAAATTGCAAAATGCCTTGAAGCAAAAATACCTAGAACAGAATTTGTTTTTGCCTTAACTTGAAAACCATGCATCCATTTGAAAAACCATTTTACAGAGAATCATACAAGGGTGATGGCAACATTCTTGAGCAGTTTCAGCCAATTCCGGTGCACGGTTTCCAAGAAATCAGCTTCCATCACCATCAGCCATTTTTGCATTTTCTCCATATCCGTGCATCCGTTTCAAAACCTGTTTCATGGGCATATGCATATGAGTGATGGTAACCTACCCAAGCAGTTTCAGCCAATTCCGATGCACGGTTTCCGAGGAATTGATCTCTGAAATCTTCAGCCATTTTCTAATTTTCTCGAAATCTGTGCATCCATTGATCACGATTTTGCTATGGGAGGTGAATAATGATGATAGGAACGTGCTCAGCAAGTTTCAGATCGATCCAGTTTACCGTTTGGGAGCAATGGAAAAAACAAGTTCTGGTTCTATGAAAATGCAGCAGCAGTAGCCTGAAGGTGCAGATCTGAGCGTGGAAATGAACTCCTGAAGCATGAATCCGGCCAGAGGACACCTGCACAAGAAAAAACAACCAAAAATCATCAGCCAAGCCCTCATGCAACCAAAGGACCCAAACATGCAGCAGCCGAATATGAGCATGCAGCAGCAAAAAGCACTTCACAGCAACCATTTGACTTCAGGTAAGTGACTAAACCTTGTTCCTCTATTGCATGAGTCTAATCTAAGCATTGCATGAACGAATGAGATGGTGGGATTCAGCCAGGAAGCTAGCCATATTCGATTGCACTCATCAAGGCAAAAATCACGCAGCATGCATGGATAAGTCATTTACGTGGAAGTTGAAAAACACAGTTAGTGGTAGATCTGTTGAACTCCAGTGCAACTGATCAAGAAGAAAACATACAGTTAATAAGTAGAACATGCAGTTCATGATAGCACTACAGTTTACATGGGCCAGTGCACGTCTCTGCCACCTCACAACAAATCACGCAGTAATTTAAGGGACGCTCGGCTGAAACTCTCACCACTCTTTGTTTAACTGCAGTCACAACTGAAGCACATGTCCACCACTTCCAGATCAGTTAACCAGTGGTCCTCTGCAAGCTTCCTGCCTTTTTTTTCGATATTTCTACCATTTCTTAAAAAATTCCTGCCTGTCGCACTCTACAGACATTTCTACAGGAAGTCTTCTACAGGAAGTATGACACAGCGTTTTGGAACAAAGAAACCTGAGCTTTCCCTCATCAGATTTGGAGTTCCGAGAAGGGTAGGCTCGAAAGCACTCTTCCACGCATGATATATATTTTGAAAGGTGGTTAATTGAACTATCTGGAGCAGGAGAATTAGAGACCAGTTTGCCTGTAAGTCAAAAATAGTAGTGTGATTGTGTGTTGCATGGAATTTCTCAGTTTTTCTACATCTCTCCACGTTTCTGGTCTAAAATTCTCTTATAAAGAAGGCATATGTAGCTGTGAGAGCCAGCCTTTCGATGTAACTTTTAAAATTTTCGTATCTGAATTTGTCCTGAGAAGAAAACTTGGTCTCTGTCCTCTATCTATAGAAGCAAACTCTTCCTCTCATAACCAGATAACTGAAGAATTCTTAATGTCCTTCATATCTCTTTCTACCAAAAAAGAAGAGAACAGAAGAAAAAAACGTGGTTAGGGTCTTTTGCATGCATGAACATAATTGTTAAAACAGAGTAAGGTATCATATCAGAATTTTATGCAGGTGATCCAGGATTGTAAAGGGATTATGTCACAGATCCAAGCTAGTTTGGAGCTGTCTAAATCGAGAACAGGGGAACACTACTTTGAGAGTGCTTATAAAAGCGATCAGGCTGGGAATGAAAAATTTATTTACTGTGACAGATCAGGTTTGGCAGTTGACAACCAGTTACAGCAAGAAGGATTAATTGAAGGTGGCCAAAATTGCACAAATGAAGAGTTAACAAACATTGGTGCGACTTAAAGTTGACCATAAGACTAATGAGATGAAATAAGTGTAAGGTGGAAATCAATCACAGGTTGGACCATTCAAGGCATGTAATTAACCAACCAAGAACAACAAGTTTTTGTCTTGTCATAGTACAGTCATACAATGAATAGGTGGGATCTTTTACATGATCAAGAGAAATACAAGGAGCCAAATAAAAGCGAGAGGGGGAGGACAAGGCTGGATACTCAAAGAACTAATGTTGATGAGTTAGTGGAAGTGCTGAAGAAAAATAAAGGATGGCAAGGAAGAAAAACACATTGAAAAATATGAGAAAACCAATGATGAAGAAATGCAAGACATTCAGGCAAGGCAAGAACAGAGAAGAAAAGGAGCAAAGGCCAAATTGTTGAGGCCAAAACTGTGGGAGGAATGAAGGCACAAACACCAAGGGAGAAATGGTTTCAAACACGGGCAAAGAGGACTAAAAATGTCAAAACAAGTAGGGACACACCCAAGGCAACCACAGCACAGTCAAGGAGAAGGCACCCTCAGCCAAGCAGGCCAAAACAGTGAAGACTGTTTCTACAGGAAGACAGAAAACAACCACTACAGGACTTTCTACAGGAAGTTTGGAAAAAGGGCAGCAAAAGGAGAAATCGGCCGATATTTTAGCTAAGGAGGCAGCACCTGTGTTGGCCACCCTAAGCACATCCATCCCCTCTATGAACACTCATTCTTTTCAGGCTTCGGACACAATTTAGTCATGGTTCAACTTTCTACAGGAAGTTCTGTATTTTTACCAGAAACATCCTGTAGAAGCCTTTGGGTAGGCTAGAATCAATTATGGAGAGGGATTTGAAGCTTGAAGACTGTTGAGGAGACATGCAACCACTCTTTTCTTCCATCCTCCACTGGTTTCATCTCCTTTTGCCACCATTGCTGCCATCAGATTGAATATACTTGCACACTCATACCAAGGCTGAGAATTCACTAGGAAAAGGAACAGGCAGTGGGAAGAAGCAAAGAAGCATGGTTTCATGACAGAAAAGAGGACATCACTTCAGAAGCTTGGCATGACAAGGAGGCCACCAGGGCCATCAAAGATGAGGAGAGAGATTGGTTGCTCAGAGGATGAGCAACACTTTCAGTAGGGGGTGATGATGAGCCCCAAAAATGGATAATTATTTGGGCTCATTCAACCTCCTAATTTGACTTAATCCACCATTCTCATTAGTTTATTGCATGTTGTTTATTATATTTATGCTAATAGAGTGAATTTGGTTAGTCATTATGCCAACAAGTCTAATGGGTGCTTTGTGTAGCGTTTTTGGTCAACTTGGAGACAAAATTGAAGGTCTTAATGAGCACTTGGCAGCCAAATTCGTGGGAGAACAAGGGAGAGGATTTTTAGGAAGGTGTTCCCCTCATTTATGGGCCCTTACCTCGAATTCCCCACCATCAGCTCGGAGTTCAAGGGCCACCAAATCAATCAGCACAAGGGCAGCCAAGCAAGTCAAGTAGGACTGCTGTTAACTACAAGTCTTGGGCAGCCGAGTCCCTAAAGTTTAGGAGGACTGTTGGGGTCCTCAATTTGTATAAATAAGAAGGCTTAGGGCCTCATTTTGGTTAGCTAGTGGTTAGTCATTTTTCTCAGCTGGTAGTTAGTCATTTCATAGTCTTGTTGTAGTCATTTTGTAGTTCGATTTTTAGGCAATAGATTAGTTTTGCTGTCAGCTCATTTTCAAGTTCTCCTTGTGGACAGTTTTGATGTAACTCTTCTTTTCTTGCTCAATAAAGATGAATCCAGCTTTTCACAAGCTCTAAATCTCTCTTAGGAGGCTGTAGCTCTTGGGGTTGGGCCCATCTCAAGCGCCCAGTACCTCCTTTGTTTACTTTCATCTGTCTTTGCTGCATTCTTAGAGTAAAATCTGCTATTTAGATCTAAATCTTGTTTTGTTATTTAGTTTGTTTTTGATGAGTAAAATAGCTTGTCATGCTCAGATTTAGTTAATAGGTTGTTAATAGAAAAAGCTTCAAGAAAAGGGCCAACAAACATCTGTGGTTTCACCTCTCCCTCACTGGGATCAGGAGCTGTGACTAGGATGACTTTGCTGCCCACAAAAACACCGACTTTGCTTCACCATGCAATCATTAGTGTTTGGTTTTCATTTGCAGAAGTTGGTTACATGTTTAGATCTTTGAATGTTTCATTTCATAGTTTATATACATGGTTTCTTGCAAATAAAGCTGCTGTCCATTCTCGTTTCTGTTAGCTAGATCATATTAGGGTAGCATAACTAGATCTTTGTTTTCTTGCATGTCTTTGTTGGTTCAGTTGGAAACACAAATTGCAGAGCACCTGTTATCCTTCTCTATCTACCCATAATCCATCAGATAATCTGCTCCAACCCTTAGTCCATGATTCGTACCCTTCATTTGCCATACTTTCTCCACCTTGCCCTAATTCCTACATTCTTGTGCATCATCGCTTCCTCCATCCTTGAACAAATCCAATCGCTCCTTAGCCTCATCCACCAAGTCCTAGACCTCTTCACACCCCTATTTCACCTCCATACTCATTCCTCCATCTTTTTCCCTCCATCCATGCTCCAAAATCCCATTTCGAAACATCGTGTAGAAGAATTACAGAACATCCTGTAGAAATCCTGAACATCCTGTAGAACCCCTGCAGACTTCCTGTAGAAGCTCATAAACACGGTTTCTTGGCGGCCAAACTTTGTGAGACTCTCTGGAAGGGTGTTAGGGACCCCTTAGACCCTCTCTGAACCTTCCCAACCTTTCCCAAGCATTTCTCCTCCTTGATCCACCTCTGCACAGTCAAAAATAGTTAGAAGCACATGCATGATAATTCCAACAACATAAACAAAAATACAAAAAGATGTTTTCTTCAGATAGTGATAGCTTAGACATTTGCATTTTACCTTCATAGAAGTAATGGCATCTCTTTCAGTAGTTTGCATGCTCTCCTTGTTGTCAGTAGGACTAGCTGGTAGAATTAGGGTTTGCTAGGGTTTGCGTTTCTTTTTGGCTTTCAGTTTCTTTTTGCAATTAGATTAGCTTCCTTCGAGTTAGCTTTCATCCATCAATTCAAAAGCTTCTTCTAAGAGCTCATAGAAGTTGGCTTAAGCTCCTAGTGGAATTGTGACAGCTGACCAAGTGACAGTTGCGGCAAGAGCTAGTACTTGTGCATACAGCACCGTCGCTTCCAAGTTTGTTACGAACTACCGGGTTGATAAAATTAAAGAAGGGAGTCCCAGGAGTTGTAGCATTATTGCTACAATACTGGAGCCCACCAGTGTGCAGAAGTATACTTTTGGTAAAAGAATTAATGTTAGAAGCGGAACTGACACTTTCATAGAAATATAGTGTTTCTGTTTACTAATATTTAATTTGAAGCTGAAAGTTGCGAACGAAATAATATATTGCATGTAAGCTGCCAAGATTTACTGGATATTCGGCTGTTATTTAAACCTCTTTTGGAGGCTTCTTCGATGTTCTGGATTTGATTATCGTAGAAGCTATCCTGTAGAGGTTGTCGCGCATGAGATCTATTTCCATGTTGGACTTCATGGAGGTCTGTCAAAGCATTAAAAAAATAACTGCTGAGATGAAGTGCAGGTGTACGCATGAAAAAAAAAGTGGTGATATACAGATAGTTTGTTTCCAGTGCGAAACATGATAACTTCAATAACCTCCATGCTATCTGTCTCGAGCATTAAGCTATAAATAGACAACGGAGAATAGTTTCTGTAGGTGAAGATTCTAATAAAAAATGCACTCCCGTTGTTCCTATGGTGACACTGCAGAGATTAGACTTGGGTGTGTATGGTTGGATAGTGTTGGCCATTCAAAAGAAATCAGTCAAACTGTAAGACAACTATGACGATTGCAGGGTCAACATTAGCAAGAAACTGAAAAAGAATCAATCAAACAGCAAGACAACTACGACGATTAGCAAGAAAGTGAAAAAGAATCAATCAAATAGCAAGACAACTATGACGATTGTATAGTCAACATTATCAAGAAACTGAAATAATTACTGTGTTATCTTCTATTACATTCCTTATGACCTTGCAGCTATTTAGATTGTTTATTCATTCAAAATCGAATCCCCTATTACTGGTAACTCATTCCCAAAAGGGGATCGAAGTATCATCGCAAATAATATGACGTAGGTACTGTCAATTGTTCCAATATTTTTACTCATTCAAAATGTATTATTAACCTAGTTCTGTTATTTCTGGAAGATGTATTATTAACCTAGGTCTGTTATTTCTTGAAAAGTTTGTTTTTATGTAAATTAACGAATCAATAATATTGAAAAGATTTGTAACACTATGATGCGTAAAGTAGTTGGTTTAAATGGGGCTTAGTTTTCAAGTTCAAATTTTATGGGAGGGATAGAAGTTATTTTGGGAAATAAAATTATTTTAAGGCATTTCGCTATACATAATTCTGGTGACAAGTATCTCATTCTGAGGAGTTGAGGATGGAAGCCTTTGGTGATAAGCATCTCATTGTGAGAAGTTGAGGATGGAAGTTATTTTGAGAAATTAAAACTATCTTGGTGATAAACCTGCCATTTTGAGGGGTTGAGGATGGAAGCCATTTTGGGAAATTAAAACTATCTTGATTATAAGCATCCCATCACAAGGGGTTGAGAATGGAAATCACTTTAGGAAATTAAAACTATCCCAAAAAATGTCCAAACTCAACCAAACTTCCCATATTAAAACTATCCCAAAAATGTCCAATCTCAACCAAACATCCCATAATCCTAGTGATCATCCTATTGTAAACAAAACATTCTTCTCCCCTTAATAAATAAAATAATAATAATAATAATAAATTATTAATATATTTATTAATTTGTTTGGAGGTGTTCGGAAAAACAGAAAAATACTTCAAAATTACAGAATTTCATAAACTATAAGATTATCAACGAAAAACATCCTCCATTCATATATAATCAAAGTCAAATACTCTAAATCGGACAACCCACTTCAAATCGTTCAACAATTGTTATGGGTTTATAAGTAATCTGTAAAAAGATAATATGTTGTTTATGTAAATTAAATGCTTCTGAGTTGCAGCTAGACGTAGATCATTGTTAAGTGTCCAGGAAAATTAAATTAGATCAATTGTAAGTGTTAAACCCTCCCTCTCAAACAATAAAAAGAAACAAGCAAAACGATTCAATTCTGAATAAAACTATTACATTCTAGGTGCCTGTTTAGACTGGCCAGCGATGATCCGATGTAAAGCTTTGACTGGCGAGCATGCCAGAACAGTTACATGTCAGGTAGCGTGCTCTACATCTTCTCATAATGAAAAGAGCAGCCCAACAACTGGAATCTATCTAATATTTTTAACTATTACAAATTTGTAGGCATAACTACGAATTTAGCAAGTGAAACAGAAAACAGCACTCTACCATCACTCCCCATAGTGGATGTTCAGCTTTCAAGCTTATTATAGATATACTTTGTGAAAAGCTTTCCCTACCCTGCGTACATAGATAGATAGTTTAAGGATTTCTAAGGACAACGAGGCAGCCTCAACCATGGATAAGCAAGCAGCGGGGTTTGTCTTGGCATCGTGGTTGCACATGCTTCCTTCATATCCAGCTCTGATGGATCGCCTTCTACTCTCCAGTCGAAAGTGTGCAACAACTGAGCCAATGTAAACTCAACCGTCAGAATAGCCATGGCAGATCCTGGGCATCTTCTTCTTCCCGCCCCAAATGGAAGCATCCTGAAGTCTGATTGACCTCCGGATAAATCCATACCATTTTCTTCCATCTGCATAAATCTCTCCGGCTTGAATTCGGAAGCATCTGCGCCCCACACACTGGGATCCCTTCCTATAGCCCACAAGTTCATGATTACCATTGTTTTCTTAGGTATATAGTACCCCCCGACTGTGACAGCCTCTAGAGACTCGTGGGGAAGCGCTAGCGGCAACGATGGGTATAGCCGTAGGGTCTCTTTCACGACACAATGGAGGTATACCATGCTTGCCAGATCCGACTCCTTTACTATACCTTGTTGGCCAACGACGGATTCGATTTCTTGCTGCAATTTCTTCATTGCATGAGGATGTCTTAGCAGCTCACTCATGGCCCATTCTAACACGTTTGCCGATGTCTCCATTCCAGCAGAAAACAACTCCTGCACCAATACAAATACATTGATAAAAGTTAGAGAATTTATTCATGTTTGATAATTTGAAAAGAATAGCAGTGGGCGATGGCATATGAACATACATATGTAATTGCCTTGATTATTTCACGTGTAACTTTTGCCTCCGTATTATCGTTCTTGGCCATCTCAAGGAGCACATCGATGATATCTTTAACATGACACTCTGCATCTGCCTCACCATTTCTGATGGTGGAGGCATTAATATGTTCATCTATCATTTTCTCAGCGAATGCATCAAATCTTGCGTTGGCCTTCTTTAGGGCCCGCTTGATACCTTGCAAATCAAGGCAACCCAAATAAGGAATGAAGTCTCCAAGGTTTAAACTTCCGACCGCAATGGACACCTCGACCACCAGATCCGCGAACCCTTTGCCATCGGCCCCCAAGTCATTGTCGGAAAATTTCTTCCTCGCCAGTATTCGCCAAAGTATATTCGCTAGAGAAGTAGAGATGGCCTTGCTCACATTCACGGCAATCCTGCCACTCTCACTCTCTTCCCAAATGGAATGGATCATCGCAGACAGTTCCTCCTGTCGCACATGCTTGAAGGACTCGATTCTTTTGACAGTGAGCAGTTCTAACACGCATATTTTTCTCATTTTCCTCCAGTGATCTCCATAAGGACTGAAGGCAATATCTTTGAAGTTATAGAAGAAATATTTTCCTACCGATGTTAGAGGTCGGCTGGCAAATATCAAATCATGAGTTTTAAGAAAGTGTTTGGCCATCTCAGATGAAGAAACAACCACAGTGGGTACAGAGCCAAAGCGCAGAAACAAAATGGGACCATATTTCTCAGCAAGATTTTTGAGAGTACGGTGAAGAGGAAGTCTCACTTGGTGGAAATTGCCGATGATTGGCCATGGATAGGGTCCAGGAGGCAATCTCTCATTCCTTCGACTCTGGTGCAATATCCAGCAGGAGAAGAAGAATATGAAAGTGGCTATTAATATTGCAGGCAGAGGCAGAGGCAGAGGCAAAGCCTGAAGCAACTTATCAAAACTCATAATGGAACATGCCCTCTTGGATCTTTGCACAACACGGTTGAAATGCAACCCATCTCTGGTCCCTTTTTAAAGCCCTCCTGAAGTTTTAAAACGTTAATTTGAATTTACCAAACTTTTAAAAACGTTAATTTGAATTTACAACTTTAAAAGTGGTGTAATGGTTTCTATCCATCATCAAAATTTTATTCATAAAAAATAAAAATAAAATTACAAAAATAAATTAAATGGTTCTTCCTCGTTTAACATCAAGCTTTTAATTTACAAAGTGTCTTCCAAATGGCCTTCTTTTTCATTTAAAAAAAAATAAGAAACCCATCATAACTCAATTCCAAAAAGGCTCTCTACGTGTGGAATCGTTTAATTTTAACCGTTTTTTATATTTGCTGATTTGATTGAATTTGATCGTATGTGGACAATTTTGTCAAACAAAACAGTGAGTGTTCACCAAGTCAAATGCACTGCACTTTTCACCATCAAACTCCAGAACGCTCCATTCACGACACTTCAAATATCAAATCATATCACGGAACGCTAAGGCTTTGATATAATCCTCGATTTGTGGCCAATTTTTGGTTTGATCACTCTGCTGAGTTTTGTTTTGACAGCAAGTCATTTCTGTGATTTTTGTTTTAAAAATCAACATTATGAATCATTAGGTAGAGAAGTTTATTTATTTTGGAATAATATTTTTATGATTTATAATTTAATATTTATCATTTTTAATAAAAAGGAAAGCATTTAATTTTTAAAGAATATTTTAATAATAATAGCATATTAAAGGTTGTAGTTATGGTTTTTTTATTTTTTTCAATTGATTAAATAAAAAATGTTATGAATATGTTCTATAGTTTTTGGGCATGTGGTATTAGTAAGCCATAGTTTTGGTCCATGGTATTCATAAGTTAAAAATTCCAATGGTAAAATGGGATGCATATCCATGCTTAAGAATCTTGCTACATGGTTTTTTAAATGTAAATAGTTTTAACTCATATATTACTTCTTTTTATAATAGTAAAACATATAGTTGAATATGGATGACCATTTTGTCCACCTCAAAATATACTTAACTAAAATAGATTAGGATTAATAATGTTTGATCATGATTGACCATGACTAACTCTACTTGGGAATGACTACCACAGATTGACCATGTTGACCGGGGGTTAACATGGTTTGATAAATTTGGAGATGGTTTGACCATAGTTTCCTATGATACATTATGGTTACCCAAGTTAACAATCAATGGTCATGGTTGACCATGTTTAATCACGGAGACCTTGGTGGACCATGTTTGGCCATGAGGAGTGGGAAGAGCATGGGTTGTTCAAGATCGACTATGGTTGACCATGATTGTGACACTGAGTGACAATCTTTGGCAATGCTTAACCATGTACGACCATGCTTAAGTTTGTTTGACCACAACTGAGCTTGGTCAAACATGGATGAGTATGGTCAATATGTGGTTGACTATGGATACACATTGTTAATCAAGGTTGTTAGTGTTTACCTATAAATGACTATGGTTGACCATGGCTAACCATGACGCCATTGTTGACTATGGTTGACCATGTTCAACCATGTTGCTTGTGGTTGAACACTATTAACCGTGTTGATCACATTGACAATTATTGAAAATGGTTTAGCCACGTTTGACCTTAGTTGACCTTGGTTGTTGAAGTTGGCTACACTATAGCATGGTTGACTATTTCTAGCTAAGGATGACTATGGTTAAATATGGTCAACATATGGTCGAATTTGCTTCGTTACGGTTAAATAAGGTTAAATATCATCGACATATGTGTAGGTTTTAACCGAGTACATAAATTACCTGCATACAAACTCTAAAAACAGAAAATAAACAATGGGGAGAGCATAACACATTAAAAAAATATACACAAAGATTTTCCCCTGGATCCCAAAACCGGGACTGCCAAATTCATTTTTCATTATGTTCCTTTTAATGTTACAAGACATATATATACATGTCGAAGCATCCATAAACCCCAATCCATTAACCTTGGATTAGAACATAACCGTAGTTCCCTTGACCGGATCTACAAAATACCATGGACCGAAACCATGTGCACAATCCATGCACAAAACCATAGGTAGGTTCGCCCACCTAATATAGGGTCCATTTTTATTTTATTTTATTTTATTTATTTATTTATTTATTTTATTTTATTTATTTATTTATTTATTTTATTTTTTTCTGGGCACTGCCCCGAACCCCATAGAGGGGGACTACTGCACCCCTCAAACTCCCCACTGCGCCCAATGCAACGAAGCGAGGGCTCTGCCCCCCCCTCTAACCCCTCGGCTTAACTACTAGGGCTAGTTGTGGAAAGAATATAACACAACCCAAAAATATGGTTAAATAAGGTTGGTCGTTGTTAACTATTGTTACCAATGGTTGAAGAGGGTCAACCATGGTTGATGATGACTAACCATGGTTGATAAGATTGATGGGGATTGACAATGGTTAAACTAGGGTCAATAAGGATTGACCATAACTCACTGTGGTAGACCATTGGTGACAAGTATTGACAATGATTGGTCATAGTTAAATATGGTTCATCATTAATGACCATGTTAACCACGGTTGACCATTGTTGAACTATTTTGAGCATGGTTGAATGTGGTTGAACTTCTCATCCATGTTTGATCATGGTCAACTTGTTTGACCATTGATATGATTATAAAATCATGTTTGACTATGGTCAAGTATGGTTGGCTATGGGTTAACATGGTTGACCATGGCTTTCCAGGATGATCATGGTGGTCATGCTTGACTATAGTGACCATGGTTAACCATTGTTGAGTTGTTTCAAGCTTTGTTGAATATGGTTGATTAAGTTTGACTAGGTTGGCTATGGTTGGTTATTGTTGATCATGTTTTCTATGTTAAATATGTTGACTATGGTCAACCATGTTGCAATGGTTGACCATTATGACCATGATTGACTCTTGTAACATTGAGATTTTGTGACCATGTTTAACCATGTTAACAACGGTTGACCATGTTTGATAATGGCGACAACATTAATGTATATCAACCATGGTCATCCCACAGTACGATGCGTATGCCATATGTTGTTCAACAAATTATGATTATGTTTATTGTTAGTCACATTATGACGAAATTTATTGTACATCACATTGCAATGTCATTTGTTAGTCCACACATTGGAACAATGTTTGGTATTCCATTGTGACATTGTTCATAGTTCCTAATATTGCAATGCTATTTATTGTTCGTCACATTGCGATGAAATATATTATTCCTCACATTGCAATGTAATTTGTTGTTCATCACATTGCGATAATGTTTATTATTAATCACATTGAGACATATTTTTTTTTGTTCGTCACATTAGGATAACATTAATTGTTCCAAACATTGTGTTGTCATTTCTGATGACCAACGAATGACATCAATGTGACATCAACCATGTTAAGAAATGTTGAAAAGTGTAACTAGCTTCGATATTCATAATTATTATTGTACTTGTATCAATATTTATTTTATGTCAAAATAAAAAGAAGAAAAACAATCATTATTATTATTTTCTGGCCAAAGAATGTTCTTCATGCTTCTAGGGTTTATTGATTCAATAAGAAAATTTGTCATGAGTAAAAGTCCCATTTGGACTATTTAAAGAAAGTTTTTATTTTGAGTCAAAAGAGTCAGTTTTGTCAACACAATACCAAGTCGAGCAACCCATAAGGTGTGCCTCTTCATATGGTTGAACAACTATATATCGACAACTATGCTCCACATTTTGGCAACCAACTAGTTGATTTCTGTGCAAGAGAAAGAAGAAAAATGAGTGAAGTCTAAGGAGAGAAAATAAGGAAAGAGGAGAGAGAAAAATGAATTAATTATGCCCTAATATTTGTTCACATGTATTAGATTCTTCTATGGCTTTATAAAGTTGTTATAGGGTTGAAATTTCAGGGCATGCGATTTCAGAGAGGCTGAAATTTCAAGGGTGGACCAAAATTCATAGAATTGATCAGTGTTGAATTTTGTTGACTTTGTTTGGATGAATATAACTTAGGTCATTGTGTCAGTTTTTTTTTTGGTCTTGGGTCTTGGACATCTCACTATGATATGATTTTATAAGAAAATAATTTTTCTTAGGTTTTCCCCCTTGTGGGGTTTTGCCTTGGATTGGAGCTAACATATTTGTGTTCTTTGTCTCTTGTGATATTCATGTTTTGTACTTTTGTTAATTACTTGATGAAGAAGAAGAGCATAAAATCTAATAAATCCAAGAAACATTCACAAGTAATTATCATGATAGAAAAATCAACCATAATTTACAAGCCTATTGAATTCTTAACATGGTATGAGAGCTAAGGTTAAAGGAAGAAAATATGAAGATCACACTTGTTGGCACATTTAAATACCCTTTTACACAATCATCTCACTCTAAAAACACTCTTGTAGTAGCTACATTTGAGGACACTCTTTGCAACAATCACATCTCTTTTATCAAGCCTAAAGAATAAGACTTGAAGCAATAACCATAACTCTCTTGAAGAACATCATTAAAGGCTCTTGAAATTATCTCATTCAAGTCACTTCATCAAAGCTACTTTAGGAAGATACAAAGTCTACAACATCTAATCTTCATGATCCAAATTGTTATCATCTATTCTCTGTGTGAAATATGAGCTCAAGAAAAAGGAGTGTGGAGGTTTGTAGGATGCCTTCTATAACTTTGTGGAAGATCAGATCTCAGAAAAAATTTCCTATGGTATGAAAATTTCTACGATTTGTAAAATATTTGTAACATTATAACAAGAGAAGACATTATAATAACACTAGATAGAGGACAAGGCTTGAGACTTGAAAAGCGAAAGTTCTAATGAAATACAAGATTTTGTACCTATGGATATACTCTAAACTAGATGCAAGACTGTGAAACAATTTGAAGCAATTCAAAACTATGGTATATCTCTGTAACATATATTATTTCTCCAAGCCTTATAACTCCGTGGAAAATATGAATTTAAGAATTTCAACATTTCCATCCAAAATCCATCTCAAAGTAAAAGGTATCAAGGATATTTTTTGGTTTGTAAGAATGTCTACTAGGCCAAGCCCTAAAAGGGTCTAGACCAAGAGCTAGGAAAGAAAAACAATGTTAAACAAATACTACTCATTTGAATAATTTCTCAGTGAAGTACAAACTGGAAGAAGTACATGAGGATTCTAAATATCCTCTAAGAGGAAGATCGTTATATTTAAATCTAAAAGACGGTTTGAGGAAACCAATAATTTGTAAATATATATCTTTGAAGCATGACTATCGTGATACAAGTCACATAAGAGACATTATGTCTAATAATTCAAGTTACAAGCTATAACAACTAACATTCAAACATCAACTCTTATCATACATGAAATCCAAACTTTCTACAGTACTTAACAATTTTAACACTTTTCTGAGGCACTGAATATGAGGGCCTGAGGGATAGTAAAGTTCATCACCATGTGATCCAAGTATAATAGGCTTAATCCAATGACTAAAAATTCAACTGTGCTAAAATATTCTTGTGGATTAAAGCAAGTCTTCCTTAGAGAAATTGAAGAATATCATTATATAATAAATGTGGAGGACATACATATGACATTTTTCTTTGGATTGGAATGTCACTTTGTATATGGTATAATGAAAAGGACCAAACTATATGAAGCTAATATCAATGAAACTAGTATGATTGGTTGCTATACTTATAAGAAGGACGATAAAATTGACATGCCCGTGAAGTTTGGAAGAAAACAAGAGAAACGACATTGCTAGCAGCTAAACAACATTTTTATGGTTTTTGAAATAGGTGAAGGATTGAAACACCTTTGTTAAATACAGCTAACGATAAAGGATCATATATTTGCAAGAAGGGACAAATTAGATTTGTAAAGGTATGTATAATTTATGTATGTGTTTCATGATCTATTTTTTTTAAATTGAATTCACTAGGTTATAACAATGATAATTTGATAGATAGTAATAGGGTCTACATAAGTATGTATATTAGAGACTGTTGAGTAGCTCATTACATGTGAAGACTAGATTTTACGAACAAGAAATGAAAGGAATAAAAAAGATTTTTTAATGGTATCATTAGGGTTTTGCAGCTAACCCATTTGCATGCTTGTAAAATTTGCAATTCCTAACATGACATATCTTGAAGACCTAGAAGAATCTAGGGTTTTACAAATAACTCTCTAGTGTGGTTGTAGAACTTTACAGTTTGTCGGTGGAAGGTCTTGAAGAATTTGGCATCTAGGGTTTGTATACCATTTCAAAAGTTTGAATTACGAAACCCTAGGAATAGAAACCCTAACTAATTGTCTCCATTGTAAAAAGGAAAACCTAGTTCTTGAGTTTGACAGGAATGACATCATGGTAATATGGAGACAAGGTTGGTGAACAGGTACAGGATTTAGAGGGATATAACCCTATTCAAAAAGACAGGTACCCTACATTTCCTTGATTACTGTTATTGCTATTTTATCTTTGTCTTTTTCCTTTTTATTATTTCATAGTTTTCTAATAAAGGTTGCAAGTCAAGTCGAGATCTATCTAAGCTTGATAAACATATGGAAGAACTAAGAGGACATGGAAAAGCATGAAGAATAAGAAGGAGAAAGAAATTATAATGCAGCATGAAAGCAATCAATCCACTTACGTCAGCTAAAAAGTGGGATCTTTAAGATATTGTTTGGATATAAAGTTAATTAAAGTTTGATAGAAAGCCCAAAGAATATTGTGATCAAAAGAGAAGATAACTGATCTAGGGTAGTATAATTTGACAAGAAGTTGAAAAGTTTTGATATCGTTGTATTGATAATTGATTGGTTCAATACAGGAACACATTGATTGACAACACTAATGTTGATGATGATTGAAAGCTTATATAATTTCTTGGAAAAGTGTGAGAGAAGAATCTTACTATGAAGAAAGAAGACATGAAGGAAAAAACCTGTCACAAAGAAAGAATATGTGAAGGTTTATGTGATCAACGTTGAAATATTTTGGCTCCATAAGATGTTTGGTGAACTACTTGATAACATGATAGAGCTATGTGAATATTGACAAAGATCCAGGAAGGTAAGAGCTCAGTACATTGTGATGCAAGATAGGATCCCTACAACTACGACTAGATCTCCATGGAAGAATAAGTAACTAATGAATGAGACAAGCAGAGGCTTGTGGTTATGTCTCACTTGTTGAGAGAGAGTGATGGTGGACACCAAATACTCCATGTGTTATGCACTGTGGCTAGGAATAACAGTCGTAAGTCTAGTGAAGCCATTGTTAGGGAGAATGGAGAATTGGATAAGGATCTGGGACCGATACTCCTTAAGGAATAGTATCCAAGATAGGAGTAGTCTCGGGGACCAGTACTCTTTGACGATAGGGCATGGTATCCAAGATAAGAGTAGTCATGTGGAGGACTGATATTCTTTGATAGTTGGGAATCCAAGATAAGAATAGTCCTATAAGGACATTCTTGGTGAACGTCTAGATGGGGTATGTGCCTTGAGAGTTGATGGTTGTGTCAAAATGTATGCTTCCCAACATTGTGCTCTAATCCAATGGATAATTAGAGCTTATCAGTCAAGACCTTACTGTTTTGTAATTGAAAATCTTGGTTATGATAATGATGCTTGATGATGCTTATCAATCCAGACTCTTCTTATGAGAATATTTTAATTTGAGAGTATCCTTGTATCCTTCTGTGTAATTATGAATATATCCCTAGTTAAGAGGGAGTGTTGAAAAGTGTAACAAGGTTCAATATTCATAATTATCATTGTACTTGTACAAATATGAATTTAATATAAAAATAAAAAGAAGAAAAATAAATTATTATTATTATTATTATTTTCTAGTCAAAGCATGTTCTTCATGCTTATAGCGTTTATTGAGTCAATAACATAATTTGTCATGAGTCAAAGTCCCATTTGGATTGATTAAAGAAAATTTTTATTTCCATTCAAAAGAGTCAGTTTTGTCACCAGAAGACCAAGTCGTCCCTCTAGATGGATAAGTCAGTTAGCCCATAAGTTGTGTCACTTCATATGGTCAAACAATTATATATTGGAAATTATGATCCACATTTTGGAAACCAATCACTCGACTTCTACGTAAGAGAAAGAAGAAAAATAAACGAAGTCTAAGGAGAGAAAAGAAGGAAAAAGGAGAGAGAAAAATGAATTAATTTCTCCTCACACATGGGAGCTTCTTTTTTGGTTTTATGAGGTTCTTACAAGGCCAAAATTTTAGGTCCCAAGATTTCAAGAAGGCTGAATTTGCAGGGATGGACTAGAATTTAGAGAATTGACCAGTGTTGGCTTTTGTTGACTTTTTTTGGATAAAGTTAACTTGGAGGAGGGATGATTTGGGTCTTTGTGGCAGTTATGGTCTTGGTATTGGGTCTTTGATATCTCACTTTGATCTGATTCTATAAGAATAGATCTTTTCTTGGGTTTTCTCCCTTGTGGGTTTTTTTCCCTAGCTTGGAACCTACATCTTTATGTTCTTTGTCTCTTGTGATCCTCATGTTTTGTACTTTTGGTAACTGCTTGATGAAGAAGAAGAACATGAAATTTAATAAAACTAAAAAACATTCGCAAGTAAATATCATGATAGAAAAATCAACCCTAATCTACAAGCCTATTGGTTTCTTAATAAAATAATAAAATAACATAATCAACCATAACCAAACACGGTTTTGTATGGATAGTTATTGTCAAGCATAATGAACTTCAGACAACATGGTTAACCATGATTAACCATGGAAAATTCATTAGCCATGGCCAAACCATGTCAAAATTTGACATACCTAACTTGGATGATCATGTTCAACATTGTGTTTATTATTTGATGATGCCATTGTGAGTTCGCCAATGACATAAAAAATGTGTTCATTTTGATGAATAAAGAATGTATTTTTTTACCATGGTTGTTTTTTGATACATTGAAACATCATTTGTTATTCAACACATTGTGATGTCATTTTTGGTGAACATCAAATGAAGTAATTGTGATGAACAACAAATGATGTCATAATTTGTTGGAAAACAAAAGATGTTTCCATGTGACAAACAATACATGATGTCGCAATGAAATGAATAATAAACTTCATCGCAATTTGAGGAACAACAAATCCATTGCAATGTGATGACAAAAAATCACCATTGCAATGTGACAGACAAAAATTTACATTTCAATGTGACGAATAATATCCACCATCTCAATGTGATAAACAATAAATTCCATTGCAATGTGATGAACAATGAACACATCATTGAACATAATGCCTATGGTTGAATATGGTTGAAAATTTAGTAATTTGGTTGAATATGGTTGATTATTATTTATAATTAGTGTTTACCTATCAATGATTATGGTCAACCATGATGCCCATGGTGACCATGGTGGACCATGGTTGAAGAATTTTCCATGGTTGACCATGGTGGACCTCTTAATCGTGGTTGACCATGTTGTCTGAAGTTAACTATGCTTGATAATGGTTCTCCATACATAACCATGGTTGACCATAGTTGCCCATGTTTGCTTATGGTTGGTTATGTTGTTCCATTATTGGAAATGGTTGACCGTGATGACTACGGTGGACCATCCTTGATCATATTTACCTATAGATGATTGTGGTCAACCATGTTTCCCATTGTGACCATTGTTCACCATGACACCCATGTTGACTATGGTTGGTGTTAGAATGTGTTGACCATCCAAATTAGACATGTCAATTTTTAATAACATTTAACCATGGTTGATGAACTCTCAATGGTTAATCATGCTTGATATCTTGATCATGGTTGACCATGTTGTCCGAAGTTAAATATGCTCGACAATGCTTGTCCATAATTAACGATGTTTGACCATTGTTGGTCATGTTTGCTCATGGTTGGCTATGTTGTTTTGTTGTTGAACATAGTTGACCATGATGACTATGGTGGACCATTGTTGACCATGTTTGATCATGTTGTATATGGTTGGCCATGTTGCATATATGGTTCTATTTATCAAGTTTTAACAATGTGTTATGTTCATCACATTGTGAGACTGGGATATGTTTGTAATAATGAAATGTTGAATTAAGTTGATCACATTACAACATTGGAATATGTTTGTCACCTTGTGATGTTAGGGTTTTGTACATATTATGCAACATGGGGTATTGTATGTCACGATGTGGCATTAGGTAATGTCCGTCACATTGAAATGTTGGGAGATGTTTGTCACATAATAATGTTGGGTTTTCTTGGATTCCACCATAATGTGGTGTTGATGAAGGTTGAATGGTTATGTTCAAATGTAATGTGGGGATATGTTCATCACAATGTGATGTAGGGCAATGATGTAGGCCAATGTTCATCACTTTACGACATTAAGTTTGTTCATCACATTATAATAACAATTTATTATGTATTATTAATAATAATATTATTATTCTCATTCATATGAATGTTAATTTTATTACATAAATGTTATTAATAATTTTACAATAATAATATTATTATTTCTAAATTCAAGCTTCTGTGATCCATATTATGAAAGCTGAGAGATCTTTTGGTAAAAATCACATAAAGAAACTTTAAGTCAAGACAATAGACGCGTTTTGAACCATCTTGTGTGGTTCATATCCAGGGCAAGATGAAGAACCAAATCATGGCATTAGATTAAATAGATGAAGAGAGATATTTTCTAGCCATTAGAATATAACTACTAGTTTAGACTAAAGAATTATAATTAATTAATAAACAATTTTTTAAATTAAAATGAAGTAATAGATGAAAATTAGTTGTAGATAAAGAATTAAATCATTATTATTATTATTTTAATCAAAATGAAGGTCAATAATAATAAGTTCAAACTTAATTATTCTAGACAATAAAACTGAAAAATATTAATAAGAAAATGAGAAGAATAATAAATAAACAAAATAAAAATAATAAGGTCAAATTTAACTATTCTAAATAAAACTAAAAATAGTAATAAGAAAATGAATAAATAAAATATAAATCAAACTAATGAATTAAACCAATTTTATTATTTAAATCCCAAACAAAAAATAATATAGTCAAAAATAAAAGAATAAAAAATAAAGGAATACCAACAATTTGATTACAATAAATAAATAAATAAATAAAAATTAATATTAATGATATTAGTATTAATTTTGAATGAAATAAAAAGAGAGAATAGAAGCTCCTACTGAAAGTTGGGAAGCGACTGGAGAGGAGGACAAAGAGGTAGGGTTTCAAGATTCTCCAAGTGTTGAACTCCATGGAGGGGCGCAAAGGGGGGAGCTCCACTCCCTCCTATAGGTAGGTCGTGGCCAGCCAAGGTAAGAAACCAATAGAAACTGCCAGAGGTCCTTCAGGAGAAGGGAAAAGGAACATGGAAGAGGATCAAGATTTAACCAAAATAAGGGAGGACAATAGAACAAAAGAAAATGAGGAAGAAGACAAGAAACAGGGAGCAGAAAACAAAACGCAAAAGGGGCCATGTAAACCTAAGGTTGAGGCTACACCCAGAGTAGTTTTAAATGATCTTGCTCTGCAGGTGCACAGGGGCCGCATGCGGAACTATGCTATCATTTGTAAATTCATGGGATTATGGCCCATTGAAAAGGCACTACAAGCATGGATTAAATACCATTGGAAACCAAAAGGAAGCATAGACCTACATCTTGGGTCAAAGGGTTTCCTCACTGTGGTCTTTACAAATATTGAGGACAAAGACAAAGTGTTTGAAGGAGGGCCCTACTTCTATGCAGCAGTAGCCCTCTACATGCAGTCGTGGATGATGGATTTTGTCCCGAAGCGAGAGACTTTCACTTCGGTCCCGGTCTGGGTAGGACTCTACTCCCTACCTCTTGATTACTGGCAAATGGAATCGTTATCTGCCATAGGAAACAAATTATGGCGGTTTTTCAAAGCTTCTAAGGCCACCTGAAGGGGAAAATATACTTCCTTCACAAGAATATGTGTGGAGATGGATATCTCTAGAGCTCTATCGGATGAGGTCATATTGGAAGTTTTTGATGAAGAATGGGTGCAAACAGTAGATTATGAACATATTCCTTTCAACTGTCACAGGTGCCATGAGCATGGGCACCTATTTAGAAACTACCCTCTTAGTAAAATAGAGAACAAAAGTAAAGCTACAAGAGTGAAAGATACTGAAAACTTTCATAAAGTGGGATATAGAGGAAAAGGGGGCAAAAGGGGGCCAAAGCAACATCAAACAGAAGGGAAACATGCTAGTCTGAACAAGTTCCAAGCGCTCAAAGAAGAGGAAGAGATAACAAAGGTAGATCAAGCAATGGAAGGAAGCCCGGAGGAGAGGGAGAAAGAAGAAGATAGTGAATAAACACATAATATTATTAAACATAAAGAGACTATGCTAAGCGATGGAGAACTGGAAATGGACCAAGAAATGACCCAGAGTGAGATGGAAATGGAGGATCATGAACTGCAGGGGATTCTTAATAGGGAACACCTAGATATGGAAGGGTTCTTGAAACAGGGGACCATGGGAGGGGTAGACTCACTACCTCAAGAAGAGTTCAACATATTACAATAGTTGTTCCTATGGAAAACTCAGGTTAAAGGGTTGGAAAGACAAAGAAACAATGAAAGGCAGGGCAACGAAGGTGTGAAAACTGTGAAAACCACACCTGGATTAGTTCCTAGAAACCCAGGAAAGAAAAGAGGCAAAAAAAAGCAAAATGAGTTATTGATGGAATGTGGAAAGATAATGATAGATTCAAGTAAGATGAAAGACCTAACCAGCTACTCCTTTACAAATATTTAATATTGAAGTTCACATCTTGGAATATCAGAGGTCTAGGTAGTAAAAGAAAACAAAGAATGCTCAGCAATAGAATGAAACAAGAAGCTCCGGATATGATCTTTATCCAGGAAACTAAATGTTCAATTCAAAAAATAAAAGAAATTCACAGAAAATGGCTCAATAAATTTGAGTTTCTAGAAGTCAAATCAGATAATACAGCAGGAGGCATACTCACTCTTTGGAAGCCCCAAAAGATTGGCATAATAGATGCTGAGGCATCTAGGAATTATATATCAGTGGTTATTCAGCCTGTGGGAGATTGGGAGACTTATCAGGTCACGAATGTTTATGGCCCCTAAAGACTGGATGATAAACTCAGGTTTCTAGCTTCTCTTGTGGAACTAAGAGATAGACATGCAGGAGTACCATGGATCATGGGTGGGCACCAGGGAAAATTTTAAGAACCCCCCCTAAATTTATAAATATAATAAATGGGCGAATCTCCATGGTATATAGGAAAAATGGAAGGCGATTTTATCAATAATATAATATGTATATATAATTTTTTGGCGAATCTCTCACTAGGCATGGCGAATATTTTACTCAATTATAAAATCTTGTAAGATCTTGGCGAGTCTTTCACTGAATAATAAAACTTTGTAAAGTCCCAGTGAATCTCAGCATAGGCTACATGCTGGTTTAATTCCCCCATTTAAATAGGCTATATTCGAGGTGAATACCATGGGTCAATACCATGTGCCATTTTGGTGAATACCATGGGTCAATACCATGTGCCATTTTTATTTTTATTAGAATATTTTACTCAATTATAAAATCTCGTAAGATCTTGGCGAGTCTTTCACTAAATAATAAAACTTTGTAAAGTCCTAGTGAATCTTAGCATAGGTTACATGTTGGTTTAATTCCCCCATTTAAATAGGCTACATTCCAGGTGAATACCTTGGGTCAATACCATGTGCCATTTTGGTGAATACCATGGGTCAATACCATGTGCCATTTTTATTTTTATTAATTCTAATATTAGGGTTAATAATGGTTTTTTGCATGGTATTAATAACAATCTAGTCCATGGTATTTGTCCCATAGTATTTTGGCCATAGGTTTCACCTAAATGTAACCCATTTTTTGAGTGTTCGTAAATATAAGGTGACTTATGGAGTAAATGTAAAAAAATGTTTTATTTGTTTACCATACCTCTCGTTTATTTATATTTTTATTAATTTACCATACCTCTTTTACAAATATGGTATTTGGCCCATAGGATTCACTTAAATTAAACCTCTTTATGATAAAACTTTGTAAAGTCCTAGTGAATCTTAGCATAGGTTACATGTTGGTTTAATTCCCCCATTTAAATAGGCTACATTCCAGGTGAATACCTTGGGTCAATACCATGTGCCATTTTGGTGAATACCATGGGTCAATACCATGTGCCATTTTTATTTTTATTAATTCTAATATTAGGGTTAATAATGGTTTTTTGCATGGTATTAATAACAATCTAGTCCATGGTATTTGTCCCATAGTATTTTGGCCATAGGTTTCACCTAAATATAACCCATTTTTTGATTTTTCGTAAATATAAGGTGACTTATGGAGTAAATGTAAAAAAATGTTTTATTTGTTTACCATACCTCTCGTTTATTTATATTTTTATTAATTTACCATACCTCTTTTACAAATATGGTATTTGGCCCATAGGATTCACTTAAATTAAACCTCTTTCTTGAGCCTTCATAAATAGAATGAGGGTTATGGACTAAATATAAAAATAGGTTTTATTTATTTACGATACGTCTAGTTTATTTATATTTTTATTTATTTACCATACCTCCACTTTACTTATATTTTTATTTGTTTACACCCTTACATGTATATAAGGTGACTTATGGAGTAAATATAAAAAATGTTTTATTTATTTACCATACCTCTCATTTATTTATATTTTTATTAATTTACCATACCTCTTTTATAAATATGGTATTTGGCCCATAGGATTCACTTAAATAAAACCTATTCTTGAAAATGGGCGAATGGATTCACTTAAATAAAACCTATTCTTGAAAATGGGCGAATGGAAGGTTGTAAGTCCTAATTTCAAGGGCTAAATTTACCTTTTTTACCCTCTCCCTTAAAATAAGGTGGGCTATTTGAGGTGATTTGTAAAAATGTACTATGATACAAAATATTCGCCCACTAAAAATTTAAAACCCCTTAATTTCGCCAAAGGGCGAACATTCGCCCCTAAAATTATCCTTGGTGGGCACTTCAACATGATCAAATCACTTTTAGAAAAAAAAAAAAGGGGGAACCTGAACTTTAAGAAAAGACTCTATAGCATTTCAAACTTTTATAGATAATATGAAGCTAGTTGACACTGGCATGAGTAATGGCCTCTTTACTTGGAACAATAAGAGAGGAGGAGTGTCTCAAGTAGCCTCAAAGTTAGACAGATTCATAATCTCAGAGGACCTTATGGTCACCGATAAGGAAATGATAGTGAGAATTCTCCCCTTTGGAGGCTTGGACCATTGGCTTATACAACTTGAGGTTCAGGGCATTGGTACCCCCAATAACAGACCTTTTAGATTTGAGAATATCTGGCTCACCCACCCAAATTTCATTAGCAACATTGCAAAATGGTGGACATAAGATCTGCATATTCAGGGTACAAGAATGTTTCTACTACACAAAAGACTAAAGCACATCAAGCTCAGAATTAAAGACTAGAACAAGAATGAATTTGGTAATATTTTTGAAGCGAAAAAAGCTGTTGAAGACAAAATCTAGGAACTCAATCAAGCCCTTATCACGGATGGCTTTGATAGAGTCAGAAATGACCAAGTCACCAAACATCATCAAGACTGGGAGAATTTCTGTAAACAAGAGGAAATATTTTGGAGGCAAAAATCTAGAGTTCAATGGCTAAAATAAGGGGAGCGGAACACTAGATTTTTCCACAGATCCACCATGGCAAATAGATCTCATAATAGGATCTCTTCGATCAAGGACAAGGGAGGTCATATTCTTAATTCCCATGAAGATATAGAAACTGTGTTAGTTCAGCACTTTCGAGGTATAGCAAAGGAAACCATTTCAGACAGAGATCATTTTATCAGGGACTTAACAAGGCATATACCTAGGCTTGTAACAAGAGAGGATAATTTCAATCTTAATAGGCCAGTGACTGAAGAGGAGGTTAGTGAGGTCATCAAAGAAATGCAGAATGGTAAAGCGCCAGGCCCGGATGGTTTCAATGTGGATTTCTTTAAAGCTTGCTGGAACATTGTTAAACAAGATATTCTGAATGTAGTGGAGGATTCCAGGATGAATAGAACCATTTTGAAGGTGCTCAATACTTCCTTCATCTCCTTGATCCCCAAACAGGACAATGCTCAGACTCCAAACAGGTTTAGACCCATAGCTTTGTGCAATGTGGTGTACAAGATAATATCCAAAGTTGTTGCCAATAGACTCAAACCCCTTCTTCCTACTCTAGTTTCTGTGGAGCAATCACGTTATGTGGAGGGCAGACACATTCTCAATAACATCATTCAAGCGCATGAGGTGGTGCATTCATTGTTAAGCAATAGGAAGGCTGGAATGATTATGCAATTGGACCTAGCCAAATCTTGCGATAAGTTGAATTGGACCTATATCAGGAAGGTCCTTCTAGCCTTTGGATTTGATCATAACTGGGTAAGATGGGTTATGGCCCGGGTAACTTCTTCTAGCTTTTCTATTCTGGTTAATGGTTCTCCTTCCAATACTTTTACTCCTTCAAGAGGCCTCAGGCAGGGAGATCCACTCTCTCCCTTACTCTTTATCCTCATGATGGAAGGACTTGGTTGGTCTATCAAGCATGAGAAAGAAGGTTGTAACATCAAGGGTCTCCAACTTTCTGAGACTGGACAGGCTTTGACCCATCAATAATTTGTTGATGATACTATGTTGTAGGGAATCCCCACGGTCAAAGAAGCACTAGCTTATAAACAAATCCTATGTGACTTTTCCATGGCTACAGGTATGGAAGTTAATCTCTCCAAATCTAAGATTTTTTTCTTTAATACTAATATTTCTATTCAGGGAAATATCTTTAGAATTCTGGGCTTTCAAAGGGATGTCCTTCCTTCCAAATACTTGGGAGTTCCTTTAACTGATAAACCTTTGCAAAAGAGCATTTGGGAGCCAGTGATTAATAAGATGCAGGATAAAATCAAGAAATGGACTATTAGATCTTTAAACTTGGCTGGTAGGTTGGTGCTTACAAAAGTTGTACTTCAGCCAATCCTCGTCTTCATGCTATCAGCCCTTCCAGCTCCAAAAGGGGTTTTGCAACAATTTAGAACCATTCAAAGAGACTTTCTCTGGGGTAAGGGGAAGGAGAGAAAGAAATGGGCCTTGGTAGCCTAGGATAAGATTTGAAAACCTAAAAACCATGGGGGTCTTGGATTGGATGATCCGGAAGTACTAAGCTAAGTTTTAGGGGAAAAATTATGGTGGCATTGGGTAAAAGATCCAAAGGATTAGTGGGCTAGTATTTGGAAAGAAAAATATGCTTGCACTTGGCAAGATAATGATCACATAAGGATGACTGGCATCATAAAAGGCTCCTACATCTGGAATAAGGCCTGGGAGAATAGAGGCTTAGTACAAAAAATTAGCTTTTGGGAAATCAGAGAAGGAGATCTTGCTTTGTTTTGGGAGGATAAATGGCAACAAGAACCAACACTGTTAAGAGAGGACTTTCTGGACCTAAAGAAAGAAACTGATACCAAAGGGCTAATTAGGGTAAAAGATTTTTGGGATCAAACCAATAATGAAGGAAAATGGAGAACCTAGAAGAATATAGAATACAGGGATGATAGCCCCTTGAGGCACTTCTGACAATGTTGGACCAAAGGAAAATTTTAGTTTTAGAGGGGCATGACCAACCTAGATGGGGCAAAAATAATGAAGGTACTTTCAATCTGAAGGAGGAAAAGCGCATAATCCTTGAGCTGGACTCCAATGTACCGGATTGGGTTTGGCAGAACCTATGGAGGCATCAAGGATGGATGAAGATCAAACTCTTCATGTGGCTGGTACATCATAAGAAAATTCTGACTTGGGAAAACATTCGGAAGAGAGGTGTTTTGGGACCTTCTAGATGCCAGCTCTATGAAGCCCAAGAGGAAACAATGGAGCACCTTCTCAATAATTGCATTTTTACCTCCAGGTTGTGGGATACTTTTGCCACAGTTTTCCAACAAACAAACAAGGACAAAGGAAGCATTATCAATACCTTAAATAACTGGAGATGAAACTTCTCTGATTATGAATTTCTTCGCTCAACTTGGGCTTTAATGCCAAGCTTCATAATATGGAATGTCTAGAAAGAAAGGAACAACAAAATCTTCAAAAATGTAAAAAGTTCCTCCCAACGCATTTTTGAGCAGATCTTAAGACAACTTAAGGAGACGGTAGGTACTTTAGTGCGAACTTCCCCAGAGAATCCACCTTCAGAAGCTGAAATGTAGATACTTCTTCAGTTGGGTATGCAGGGGCTTATACCACAGGGCTTGGATAGGAAGGTAATGAAACTGGACAATAAGCAGGATTATTGGCATCCTCCCCCTAAGGGTTTTTTGAAATACAACATTGATGGGGCCTCAAAAGCAACCCGGCTGTTGTTGGTTTTGAAAGGGTGTTAAGGGATGAAAATGGCTGCATCCGTTTTATTTTCCATTTCCATTTGAGAAGAGCTATTAACAATATGGCGGAGTTAATGGAACTTGAGCAATGCTTAGAATTCCTGAAGCAGGATAATCTCTAGAATATAATAATTGAAGTTGATTCTGAGTTAATCATTAACTCGGTCAAGAGAATCTGTTGTGGCACGGTGCCGGAAAAAGTCTCAAAACACTGGAGGCTACTTCTGGTATTTCAAAGGATTAAGTTTCACCTCCTATGCTTATGTACCGTGAGTTTTACTCATGTGCGAAGGATGGCAAATAAATTGGTAGACATTCTGGCCAATCAAGGAGTTCTCTGCACCAAAAGCAGGGTCAAGTTGAGTTGGCAAGAGATGCTTCAGAATAGATTAAGGGAGCATTGTCTCGATCAGGTGGATGAGGATAGAATGATTTTTCGAAATAGAGCCACAGAGACGGGGTCTAGTTGATTTGGTTTCATTATGAAGTGTTATTCCAGAAGTGAGCTCATATTTGGGATGCAAGTCTCTGTCTGCCTCCTCAACCCAAGTAAGCACAAACCCAGAAGTCTCAGGTGGAAGTTGCTCGGTAGACGAGGCTTCTCGGATGGACGGCTGGACAGATGGATTTTCATCTTCCTTTGGTTCATGCGCTCGAGGAGATGGGATGGTGTGAGGGGCCGGAGTCCAGGCTTTCTCGGCAGACTCAAAACCCCCGAATCACTTTCTATGGTGGCAATACTGCTCTCGGGGTGGTTTCTAGTTTTTCGCATGCCCTTCAAGCCGGAAGTGGTATTTCGGAGTTGGGAGCGATTCCACTCACCAAGCAACACGTGGCCAAGGGAGGGGAGAGAATACCACCCTCATCGCAACGTAATTCTCGGTGCTTTTGGCTCGTGTGATATGATTCTCATCTGTAGGATCAAGCAAGGTGAATCCACGGTAAAAGATAAGCGTGCATGTTGGTGGGTCTAGGTTGGTTACCGTGTGGCAATTCTCCGTGCTTTTAGGTCATGCGATATTATCCTCCACCATTGGATCTAGTGAGGAGAATCGACGGTCAAGGAAAAGCATGCAGGTCCGGGTGAGGTGTTATCTTCCGGGCTCGTTTCGCTTCAAGGTGGAAATCGATGGATTTGGGCGGACTACATGCTCGAGGGTTATCCCCCCATTCGGACTTGAAATCCTATAGAATGTTCCCTATTTCCTCATCGGGTCCAATTCTAGTTTTAAATTGTTTGCTTGTTATTGCCTTGATTTTAGCCTCGTCCGCCAGATCTCTGAGGGTGGATCGTATGGTCTCAGCTTTTGTTTGTATTTTGCGGGTATTGTAGTGTTGTTTGTGGGCCCTTGGCTCGGTTTTTAAGCCTTTAGCTTGGTGCCCTAGGCTTTAAGCAGATAGTCATTTCTATGGCCCACAGATCCTTTGGGACTTTTGTAATTTATGTAATTTGTTTTTCCGATTCAATTAAATAGAAGGTACGACTCTTGCTTCAGCGAAAAAATGATATTATTATTAATTTTAATATTATATACATTAATGTTAATAATAGTAATAATAATAACGTCGATAGACATGTTTATTTTGTAATAGGGTTTCTAAAATTTTAATTTAACTACTGGAACAATATATTTTAAATGGTTGGTAAATGTAGGTAGGCATCGATTTATAATAAGCATCAAACCACTTACTTAATTATACATCTCAAGATTCTAGAACTAACAAAATCATAATAACTAACTAAACACTTACCATAGCTACATGCCTAAAAAACCATAACTCAATTCATATGACACTTGTTCACATGACATTTTTTTAATTAATTAATTTCATTAAAAAGGAACAAAAGGGGCATAACAAATTTGGAGATAAATATCAACCATTGATTTGTTTATACTATCATGAACATTCTAAAATATTAAATTGAGCTTAAATGGCTACCATCCACCTAATAATTATTGATAATTAAATTGACAAGCTGGTTAGTTTCGATGTGGTCTCGCTCGACTCTAATATCCTCATTAATAAGGCCATTGAGGTTGTGAGGCACTATATGGATCCTGACACAACTAACTTAGTTGAAATTTGTCTTACATCCACGTTCTTCAGCTTTGAAGGGGAATTTTATGAACAAACTCATGGTGTTTCCATGGGTTCCCCCCTGTCCCTTGTTGTGGCAAATCTATTCATCAAAGAATTTGAATCTAAGGCGTTGTCCTCTACTCTATTCCAAATGAAGTTATGGAAAATATTTGTGGATGACACTTGCGTCATTTAGCCCCATGGTCAGGAAAGGTTAGATCTCTTTTCCAGTATCTTAATAATCAGTTGAGTTCCATTAAGTTTACTATGGAATGTGATATCAATGGGTGTCTGCCTTTCCGTGACGTCCTTATTTTTAGGGAAGCGGGTGACTCTTTCTTCCATCAAGTTTTTTCCGAAGAAAATTCACACAAAGCAATATCTTAATGCTAAATCCCATCATTTCCCAGCTCAAAAACTAGGTGTTCTCAACACCCTAGCCACTAGGGCATTAAGCGTTTCTAATGAAAAACACCCTGATGATGAAAAAACCCATCTCTTGAATGTTTTTTTATAGTAAGAACCAATGCCTTAAGGATTTCCTTAAAGCTGAAAAAGGTCCTGTGATTAAGAAAGAACCTAGGGATAAGTTTTCAAGGGTACATCTTTCGTTTATCCAAGGGACCATAGATAGAATTGCAAGGATTTTGAGGAAGCATAAAGTCCCTTCGACCTTTAGGCCCCAAAATACCATTAAGATCTCTCTAAGGTCTGTGAAGGACCATGTGGACCCCAATAACATGAAAGGTATTTATCTCATCCCTTGTTCATGTAGGAATCCCTACATTGGTGAGACTGGTCGCTCTATAAATCAAAGGATTCATGAGAATGCGACAGAGATAAAACATGGGAGGATTCGTTCTTCGGCCTTGGCTGAACATTCGGGAAAGACTAAACATCATATCTGCATTGAGGATGCTTAGGTCATTGCTAGAATTGACCATTTCCATCACCGTAAGTTTAGGGAAGTTATAGAAATTGAAAGGAAGCCTAGTAATCTGAATAGAGACGATGGTTGGAAGATTAGTAATTGTTGGGTCCTTGTCTTATCCTCCTAGTTTTAATTTTTATTTATTTAGTTATCTACCTTTCCAATATTTATTTATTGATTTTAATTATAATATTTTTTATGATTATAGTTTTTATTTTTATTAGTTTCACTTTAAAGGGTAGATTTTATTTTTACTCTCTTATCCTACTTTATGTTATAGTATTTGGGTATATTTTATTTTGAGTCTCTTGACCTATTTAAATCAGACTATTTGTGCATTATTCAAAGCTAAATATATATTTTTTCGAAACTAATTATTTATATATTTATGTTCTTAGTCAAATCTATAAAAAATATTTTTTGATTTATCTTAACATTCTTATTGAAATATTTAATCATTATTTCATAACATCATTGTTGAAATGAATTATTTATTTAGTCAATTCTATAAGTTTGATTAGTCAAAACTTTATATTTATCTAATTATTTAGTTAATCCTAGCTTATTTATTGTTTAGTCATAGATTAATATTTAAATATGTTTTATGTACCTAGTCAAAATAAGTTATATAATTATTTATTTAGGTAGTCAATTCTAGGTATTTATAGGGTATTAATAAATTGAAAAAAGTCTTAAAATTGACTAAAATTAACATCCATTTTCTTGCTAAGGTCTTCGTTCGTTAATTCTAATATTTTTTATTAATTAGTCAAAACTAGCCATTAATCTCTAACAATCAAAATAATTATCTCTTCATCGCTATTTATTCTATTACCATGATCTGACTCTGGATCTTGTCTTGATGATGAACCACACTAGATGGTTCAAAGCACGTCGACAAAAAAAATCTTTGATGTGATTAATACCAAGAGATGTCCTAACAAGCATAATTATGGATCACAGAAGCCTACATTCGGAAATTAAATTTAAATTCTAGAAGCCCTATTCCAAAATAGACATGTCTATTAGCTTAATTATCAATAACTAGCACAAACATATAGTAAACACCAATAAGCATCAATCCACAATGAACTAACTCTAGTGTGGCATGATGACTATAGATTGACCATGGATGAACATGGTTTGACAAATTTGGAGATGATTGACCATATTTTCCTATGATAGATTATGGTTACCCATGTTAACAATCAATGGTCATGGTTAACCATATTTAATCATGGAGACCTTGTTGGACAATGTTTCACCATGAGGAGTGGGAAGAGTGTGGATTTTTCAAGGTTGACTATGATTGACCTAGTTTGACCATGGTTACTATGGTTGACCATGGTTGAGTATGGCTAACCAAGGTTGTTTATGTTAGAACATGGGGGACACTAAGTGACAATGTTTGACATTATTTAAGCATGTACGACCATGCTTAAGTTTTTTGACCATGTTTAACCACAATTGTGCTTGGTCAAACATGGTTGAGTGTTCAACATTTGGTTGATTAATGGGTGCACATGGTTAATCAAGGTTGACAGTGTTTACCTATAGTTGACCATGGTTGACCATGATGCCATTGTTGACTTTGGTTGACCATGTTCAACCATGTTGCTCTTTGTTGAACACTATTAACCATGTTGATCACATTGAAAATTATTGAAAATGGTTTGGCTATGTTTGACCCTAGTTGACAATGGTTGCCGAAGTTGGCTACAATGTAGCATGGTTAACTATTTCTAAGTAAGGATGAATATGCTTAAATATGGTCAACATATAGTCGAATTTGACTAATTATGGTTAAATAAGGTTAACTCTCATCGACATATGGTTAACTAAGGTTGATTGTTGTTGACTATGGTTGCCAATGGTTGATGATGGCTAACCATGGTTGATAAGATTGATGAGGATTGACAATGGTTAACCAAGGGTCAATAAGGATTGACCATAACTCACCATAGTAGGCCATTGGTGACAAGTATTGACAGTGATTGGTCATAGTTACATATAGTTGATCATTAATGACCATGTTAACAATGGTTGACCATTGTTGAACTATTTTGAGCATGGTTGAATGTGGTTGAACTTCTCATCCATGTTTGATCATGGTGAACTTGATTGACCATAGATATGATTATAAAAGCATGTTTAGACATGGTTGACCATGGTTGGAAATATTTTACAATAGATGCGTATGCTTGAGCATGTTGACTATGCTTGATGAAGTGGTTGACCATGGATTTCCATGGATGATCATGGTGGTCATTCTTGACTATAGTGACCATGGTTAAAAATTGTTGAGTTGTTTCAAGCTTCGTTGAACATGGTTGATTAAGTTTGACTAGGTTGGCTATGGTTCGTTATTGTTCATGTTTGTTATGCTAAATATGTTGACTATGGTCAACCATGTTGCAATGGTTGACCATTATAACCATGATTGACTCTTGTAACATTGAGACTTTGTGACCATGTTTAACCATGTTGACAATGGTTGACCATTTTTGACAATGGAGATTACATTAATGTATATCAAGCATGGTCAACCCACAGTACGATGCATATGCCATATTTTGTTCAATAAATTATGATTATGTTTATTGTTGGTCACATTATCACGAAATTTATTGTACATCACATTGCGACATCATTTGTTATTCCACACATTGGAACAATGTTTGTTATTCATCACATTGTGACGTTGTTCATAGTTCCTAATATTGTAATGTCATTTATTTTTCATCGCATTGTGATGATGGATATTATTCATCACATTGCAATAGTGTTTGTTTCCCATCACATTGCAATGACATTTTTTCTTCATCACATTGCGATAATGTTTATTATTCATCACATTGTGGCATTGTTTTTTGTTCATCACATTATGATAGCATTAATTGTTCCAAACATTGTTCTGTCATTTCTGATGAGCAACGAATGATGTCAATGTGACATCAACCATGTTAAAAAATGTTGAAAAGTGATGTCAATGTGACATCAACCATGTTAAAAAATGTTGAAAAGTGCAACTAGATTCATTATTCATAATTATTATTGTACTTGTATCAATATCTATTTTATGTAAAAATAAAAAGAAGAAAAAATATTATTACTATTTTCTAGCCAAAGAATGTTCTCCATGCTTCTAGGGTTTATTGAGTCAATAAGAAAATTTGTCATGAGTGAAAGTCCCATTTGGACTATTTAAAGAAAAAATTTATTGAGTCAAAAGAGTCAATTTTGTCACCACAATACCAAGTCCGCCAACCCATTAGGTGTGTTGCTTCATATGTCCGAACAACTATATATTGAAAACTTTGCTCCACATTTTGGCAACCAATCACTCGATTTTTGTGCAAGAGAAAAAAAAAATTAATGAAGTCTAAGGAGAGAAAAGAAGGAAAGAGGAGAGAGAAAAATGAATTAATTCCTACCCTAATTATTGTTCACGTGTATGCATTTCTTCGATGGTTTTCTAAGGTTTTTATAGGGCCAAAATTTCAGGGCTTGAGATTTCAGAGAGGCTGAATTTTCAGGGATGGACCGAAATTCAGAGAATTGACAATTGTTGAATTTTGTTGAGTTTTTTTTATGAAGATAAATTGAAGGAGGGGTGACTTGGGTCACTGTGTAAATTTTGGTCTTGGTCTTGGGTCTTGGATATCTGATATGATTTTATAAGAAAATATTTTTTCTTAGGTTTTCACCCTCTTGGGATTTTTTCCCTGGATTGGAGCCTACATCTTTGTGTTCTTTGTCTCTTGGGATATTCATGTTTTTTACTTTTGGTAATTGGTTGATGAACAATAAGAACACAAAATTTAACAAATCCAAGAATAATTCACAAGTAATTATCATGATAGAAAAATCAACCCTAATCTACAAGCCTATTGATTTCTTAACATCGTATGAGAGATAAGGTTAAATGAAGAAAATATGAAGATCACATTTGTTCTTACATTTAAAGAAACTTCTACAACAATCATCTCACTCTCAAAACAATATTGTAGAAACTAAATTTGAGGATACTCTTTGCAACAATCACATCTCTTTTATCAAGCCTAAAGAAGAAGAGTTGAAGCAACAACCATAGCTCTCTTAAAAAACATCATTAAATGCTCTTGAAATTATCTCATTTAAGTCACTTCATCCAAGCTACTTTAGGAAGATACAAAGTCTAGAACATCCAATATTTGTGATCCAAATTGTTATCATCTATTCTCTGTGTGAAATATCAGCTCAAGAAAAAGGAGTACGAAGGTCGTAGCATGCCTTCTATAACTTTGTTTAAGATCAGATCTCGCAAACAATTTCCTATGGTATGAAAAGTTATATGATCTGTAAAATCTCTATAGTATTATAACAAGAGAAGACATTGTAATAACACTAGATAAAGGACAAGGCTTGAGACTTGAAAAGAAAAAGTTCTAATGAAATACAAGATTTTGTACCTATGGAGATACTCTAAACTAGATGCAAGACCATGAAGCAATCTGAAGCAATTCAAAATGAAGGCATATCTCTATAACATATATTATTTATCCAAGCCCTATAAATATGTGGAAAATCCAAATTTAAGAAGTTCGACATTTCCATCCAAAATCCATCTCAAAGTAGAAGGTGTCAAGGATATTTTTTGGTTTGTAAGAATGTCTACTAGGATAATCCCTAAAAGGGTCTAGACCAAGACCTAAGAAAGAAAACCTATGTTAAACAAATACTACTCATTCGAATAATTTCTCACTGAAGCACAAAATGGAAGAAGTACATGTGAAGTCTAAATATTGTCTAAGAAGAAGTGCATTATATTTATATCTATAAGATGGTTTGAGGAAACCAACAATTTGTAAATATAGATCTCTGAAGCATGACTATTGTGATGCAAGTAACATAAGAGACATTATGTCTAATAATGCAAGTTACAAGCTACGCCAACTAACATTCAAACATCCACTCTTATCATACATGACATCCAAACATTCTACAATAATTTACAATTATAACACTTTTCTGAGGCATTGAATACAAGGACATGAGGGATAGTAAAGTTCATCACTGTGTGATCCAAGTTTATGAGTTTTCATCCAATGTCTAAAAAACCAAATGTGCTAAAATATTTCTTATCGATTAAAGCAAGTCTGCCTGAGAGAACTTGAAGAATATCATTATATAGTAAATGTGGAAGACAAACCTATGACGTTTTTGTTTTGGATTGGAAGATCAATTTGTATATGGTATAATGGAAAGGAGTGAAACTATATGAAGTTAATATCAGTGACAATAGTATGAGAGGTTGTTATACTTATAAGAAGGACGATAAAACCAACCTGTCCATGAAGTTTGGAAGAAACGAGGATAAACGACTTTGCTAGGAGATCAACAAAATTTGTATGGTTTGTGCAGTAGCTGAAGGATTGAAAAACCTTTGTTAAAGAAAGCTAAAGATAAAGCATCAGATATTTGTAAGAAGGGACAAGGTAAAGCTGTAAAAGTGTGTATAATTTATGTATATGTTTCATGATCTATGTTGTTTATATTAAATTCACTAGGTCACAACATTGATCATTTGATAGATAGTAAAATGGTCTACATAAATATATATATTAGATACTGTGGCATATAAGATATTGTTGAGTAGTTCATTGCATGTGAAGACTAGGTTTTATGATTAAGAAATGAAATGAATAAAAAAATTCAATGGTATCATTAGGGTTTTGCAGCTAACCCATTTGCATGCTTGTAGAGTTTACGATTCCTAACATGACAAATCTTTAAGACCTAGAAGGATATAGGGTGTTACAACTAACTCTCTAGTGTGGTTGTAAAACTTTTCAGTTTATAAGTGGAAGGTCGTGAATAATTTGTCATCTAGGGTTTTTAAACCCTAGAAAATTTTTGAATTAGGAAACCCTAGGAGTATAAACCCTAACTAATTGTCTCCACTATAAAACTAAAAAATGACTTCTTGAGTTTGATAGGAATGAGATCATGGCGAAATGGAGACAAGGTTGGTGAACAGGTCCAAGATTTAGAGGGAGATAACCCACTTAAAAAAGATAAGTATCCTACATTTCCTTGATCACTACTATTTCTTTTTTATCTTTGAATTTTTCCCCTTTTTTTCTTTCATAGTTTTCTAATAAAGGTTGCAAGTCAAGTCAAGATCTATCTAAGCTTGACCAACAGATAAGAGAATTAAGAGAACATGGAAAAGCATGAAGACTAAGAAGGAGAAATTAGTTATAGGGAAACATGAAAGAAAGAAGTCCACTTACCTCAGCTGAAAAAAGGGAGCTGTAAGATCTTGGTTAGATATAACATTAATTAAGGTTTAATAGAAAGCCCAAAGAAGCTTGTGATCAAAAGAGAAGTTGATTGATCTAGGGTAGTATCCTTTAGAAAGAATTTGAAGAGTTATGATATTATTGCGTTGATAACTTATTGGTTAAATCCAGGAACATATTGATTGATATTAAGTCTAATGTTGATGATGATTGGAAGATGATATAATTTCTTGAAAAAGCGTCAGAGAAGAATCATATTACGAAGAAAGAAGACATGAAGGTAAAAACTTGTCACAAAGAAAGAATATGTGAAGGGTTATCTGATCAATGTTGAAATATTTTGGTTCCATAAGATGTTTGATGAACTACTTGATGACATGATGGAGCTATGTGAATATCGACAATGATCTAGGAAGGCCAGAGCTCAGTATGATGTGATGCAAGATAGGATCACTGCAACTACAACTAGATTTCTACGGAAGAACAAGTCTTGATGAATGAGACAAGATGAGGCTTGTGTTTATGTCTCCCTAGTTGAGAGGTGGTGACGGTGGGCACTGTATCCGCCATGTGTCATGCACTATGGCTAGGACTAACAATTGTAAGCCTAGTGAAGGAATTGGCAAGGAGAATGGAGGGTTTGATAAGCATCTGGGACTAGTACTCCTTGAGGAATGGTATCCAAGATAGGAGTAGTCCCGAGGAGCTATACTCTTTGAGGATAGGGTAGGGTGTCTAATATAAGAGTAGTCCTGTAAGGACATACCTAGCGAACGTCTAGATGGGGTATTTTCCTTGAGAGGTGGTGGTGGTGTCCAAATGTGCGTCTCCCAACATTATGCTCTAACTAGTGGAGAGTTAGAGCTTGTGAGTCAAGGCCTTACTATTTTTTAGTTTAAAATGATGGTTATTATAATGATGTTGGATGATGCTTATTAGTTCGAACTCTTCTTACGAGAATATTTTAATTTGAGAGTATCCTTGTATCCTATTGTGTAATTATGAATATCTCCCTAGTTAAGAGGGAGTGTTGAAAAGTGTAACTAGGTTCGATCTTTGTAATTATTATTGTACTTGTACCAATATGTATTTCATGTAAAAACAAAAAGAAGAAAAACAAATTACTATTATTATTATTTTCTAGTCAAAGCATTCTCTTCATGCTTATAGGTTTTATTGAGTCAATAACATAATTTGTCATGAGTCAAAGTCCCATTTAGACTATTTATAGATTTTTTTTTTATTTTGAGTCAAAAGAGTCAATTTTGTCACCACAAGACCAAGTCAGCCCTCTAGATGGATAATTCAGTCAGCCCATAAGGTGTATCACTTCATATGGTCGAATAACTATATATTGGAAACTATGCTCCACATTTTGGAAACCAATCACTCAATTTCTTTGTAAGAGAAGGAAGAAAAATTAGTGAAGTCTAAGGAGAGAAAAGAAGGAAAAAGGAGAGAGAAAAATGAATTAATTTTTTCCCTAATTTTTGTTCACACATGTGAGCTTATTTTGTGGTTTTATGAGGTTCTTACAAGGCCAAAATTTTAGGGCCCAAGATTTCAAGGAGGCCTTTTCAGGGATAGAGCAGAATTTAGAGAATTGACCAACATTGACTTTTGTTGAATTTGTTTTGATGAAGGTAACTTGGAGGAGGGTTGACTTGGGTGTTTGTGGCATTTTTTGTCTTGGTATTGTGCATTAGATATCTCAATTTGATCTGATTATATAAGAAGATATTTTTTCTTGGATTTTCCCCCTTGTGGGGTTTTTCCCTATCTTGGAGCCTACATATTTGTGTTCTTTGTCTCTTGTGATATTCATGTTTTTTACTATTGGTAATTGGTTGATGAAGAAGATGAACATAAAATTTAATAAATCCAATAAAAATTCACAAGTAAATATCATGACAGATTAATCGACCTTAATCTATAACGCTATTGATTTCTTAACAAAAAATTAAAAAAAAAACATAATAAACCATAAGAAACAATGGTTTTGTATGAACAACTATTGTCAAGCATAATTAACTTCAGAAAACATGGTCAACCATGATTAACCATGTAAAATTCATCAGCCATGGCCAAACCATGTCAAAATTTGACATACCTAACTTGGATGATCATGTTCAACATTGTATTGATTGTTTGTTTATGTCATTGTGTGTTCGCCAACGACATCAAAAATGTGTTCATTTTTATGAACAATGAATTTAGTTTTTACCATGGTTGTTGTTTTATACATTGCAACATCATCTTTTGTTGAACACATTGTGCTGTCATTTGTGGTGAAAATGAAATGAAGTAATTGTGACGAACAACAAATGATGTCATAATGTGTTGAACAACGAAAGATGTTTTCATGTGACAAACAATACATGATGTCATAGTGAAATGAATAATAAACTTCATTGCAATTTGAGGAACAACGAATTCCATTGCAATGTGATGAAAAAAAAACTATTGCAATGTGACAGACAAAAACTTACATTTCAATGCAATGAATAATATCTGCCATCTCAATATCATACACAATAAATGCCATTGCAATGTGATGAACAATGAACACATCATTGAACATGATGCCTATGGTTGAATATGGTTGAACATTTAGTAATGTGGTTGAATATGGTTGATTATTATTCATTAGTGTTTGACTATAAATATTTGTGGTCAACCATGACGCCCATGGTGACCATGGTTCACCATCACAGTGATGTTAACTATAGTTGGTGTTAGAACACATTGAAAATCCAAGTTAGGTATGTCAATTTTTGACGATGTTTGACCATGGTTAACGAATTTTCCATAGTTGACCATGGTGGACCTCTTAATCATTGTTGAACATATTTTTCGAAGTTAACTATGCTTGACAATGGTTCTCCATACATAACCATGGTTGACCATGGTTTCCCATGTTTGCTCATGGTTGCCTATGTTGTTCCATTGTTGGAAATGGTTGACCATGATGACTATGGTGGACCATCCTTGACCATGTTTACCTATATGATTGTGGTCAACCATGATGCCCATTTTGATCATTGTTCACCATGGCACCCGTGTTGACTATGGTTGGTGTTAGAATGCATTGACCATCCAAATTAGATATGTCAACTTTTAACAACATTTGACCATGGTTGATGAACTCTCAATGGTTAATCATCATTAATATCTTGATCATGGTTGACCATGCTATCTGAAGTTAACTATGCTTGATAATGCTTGTCCATAATTAACCATGTTTGACCATTGTTGGCCATGTTTGCTCATGGTTGGCTATGTTGTTTTTTTGTTGAACACAGTTGACCATGATGACTATGGCAGACAATTATTGACCATGTTTGATCATGTTTTATATTGTTGACCATGTTGCATATATGGTTTTTTTAATCAAATTTTAACTATGTGTTATGTTCATCACATTATGACACTCGGATATGTTTGTGATAATGCAATCTTGAATTAGGTTGGTCACATTACAATGTTAGAATATGTTTGTCACATTGTGATGTTGTGGTTTTGTACATACATTGCAACATAGGGTCTTGTATGTCACAATGTGGCATTAGGTAATGTCTATCATATTGAAATTTTCAGAGATGTTTGTCACATAATAATGTCAGGGTTTCTTGTATTCCACCATAATTTGGTGTTGATGAAGGTTGAATTGTTATGTTTAAATGTAATGTGGGGATATGCTCATCAAAATGTGATGTAGGGCAATGATGTAGGCCAATGTTCCTCACTTTACGACATCAAGTTTTTCCATCACATTGTAATATCAAATTATTATGTAATATTATTAATAATATTATTAAATTCTCATTAATATTAATGCTAATTTTATTACATAAATGTTATTAAACAGTAATAATAATAATAATAATAATAATAATAATAATAATAATATTAGTATTAATTTTAATATTATGTTTTTAACATTATATAAATTAATGTTATTATTAATAATATCAACATTAATAATAATAATAATAATAACAATAATTACACTAGTAGACATATTTATTTTGTAATAAGGCTTCCAAAATTTAAATTTAACTAGTGAAACAATATAAATTAAATGGTTGGTAAATGCAAATAGGCATCAATGTATAATAAGAATCAAAACACTTACTTCATTATACATCTCAAGTTGCTAGAAGTAACAAAATCATAAAAAATAACTAAACACTTACCATAGCTACATGCCTAAAAAACCATAATTCAATTCATATGACACTTGTTCACATGACATTTTTTTAATTAATTAATTTAATTGAAAAAAAACAAAAGGGGCACAACTAATTTGGAGATAAATATCAACCATTTCTTTGTTTATACCACTGTTAACATTCTAAAATATTCAATTGAGCTTAAATGGATACCATCCATCTAACAATTATTAATAATTAAATTAAATTTCTAGAAGCACTATTCCAAAATAGACATGTCTATTATCTTAATATCAATAACTAGCACAACCATATAGTAAACACCAATAAACATCAATCCATAATGAACATAAAATCATACACTTCATTATACATCTCATGTTGCTAAAATTAAAAAAAATCACAAAAACTAACTAAATTATAGCTTTATTCTTATTCTTATTCTTATTATTATTATTATTATTATTATTATTATTATTATGATTATGATTATGATTAAAAGAATTGATATACAAGTCAAACATATATACATCAAAGAAAACATGGAAAAAGATTCTTAACCTATAAATAGACTTTATTATGATACCATGGACCATAACCAAAGGCTATATATATTATATGCCCAAACAAATGATGACTAGCTTAAGACTTGTTCATATGACATTTTTTTAATTAATCAATTTAATTAAAAGAAATTACATAACTATTTGGAGATAATTCTCAACCTTTGATTTGTATGTACTACTATGTATATTCTAAAATCCCTACCATCCACCTAATTATGCCTATAGGCATGTCTATTTTGGAATATGTCCATTTAATTATCAATAATTATTAGGTGGATGGTAGGAATTTAACCTTCAAATGATATTCTAGAATACTCTTAGTAGTATAAACAAATCAAGGAATGAGATTTATCCACAAAGTACTTACGTTTTTTTTTTTCTTTTTTAATTAGATTCATTAATTGAAAAAATGTCATATGAGCAAGTGTTGTATGGAATGAATTATGTTTTTTTGGATGCCCATGGTATTGTAACAAAGCCTACTGCATATTAAGAATCTCCATAAAAAATGGGGTTGAATCTCAATAATTAAAATTTTTGTTACATGTTTTTTTCTAAGTGTATAAATGTTTAACTTATATAATAATAATAATAACAATAATAATAATAATTTTGAATACAGTTATAATTTATTTAACTTTTATGACTTTTTAAATTTTAGCAACTTGATGTGTATGATGAAATAAGTGTTTAGATGCTTAATATGAGTTGATGTCTATCTACATTTATCAAACACTTCATTTATATGGCTTCTCTAGTAATTATTGATAATTAAATTAAAATTATGGAAAACCTATTCCAAAATAGACATGTTTATCCACCTAATTATTAGGTTGATGGTAGAAACTTAACCTCAATAGAATATTCCAGAATATTCATAGTAGTGTACACAAATTAAGGTTTGAGATTTATCCCCAAAGTACTTATGCCCTTTTTTCCATTTAAATTAAATTGATTAATTAAAAACCATGTCATATAAACAAGTGTCATATGAAGTGACTTATGGGTTTTTAGGCATTTGGTATTGTCAAGCCATGGTATTGACCCATGGTATTGTAACAAAACATATTCAAATATCCATGGTAAATTAGAGTTAAATATCCATGATTAAGAACCTTAAACTTATCTCCATGATTAAGAACCTAAAATTTACATATTAATTATTTTCATAACTAATAATAATAATTTAAAATAAAGTTAAACAATTTAGTTAGTTTTTATTTTTAGTTTTTCTAATTTTAGTAATATGAGATGTATTATGAAGTAAGTCTTTTGATGTTTATTATAAATTTATGCCTATTGACATTTACTAACCATTTAATTTATATGGTTGCACTAGTATTATTATGTTGTTAATATTAATGTTATTAATTTAATATTAATGAGTTGTTAAATATAGTATTATTAATGATATTAATAGTTTAAAGAAAATTCTTTCTTAAAACTTTGATATAACGGTTGCTTAATAATATTTGTTTATAATAAATTAATATCATAATTTACATATTATTTTTTCAAAAATAGTCGTTACTTGAAATTATGGTCTCTACATTGCTCTCTATTTAAGACTTTTCGATGGTTTGCCTCTTCATCTGGTCCTGATGATAAACCACATTGGCTGGTTCGAAAAACATTAGCAAAAAATTTCTATTATGTGATTTCTGCAGAAAGACTTTTCTTATTTCATTATGGATCACAGAAGCCTGAATTCAAAAAAGATATTAATAGTGTACGAACATTGGCCATTGGATTAGGGAGAGATGTGATCTCATGTGCTAAGGTTCTCTTGAGTGAAGCCTTGCAAAATGGCATCTCTGCATACAGGTAATTTTCGAGGATCAACGAATTTTTTTGGAGTGAGGCTGATTGGATTTGTAATACCCATGGAGGAGTCTCCAACTTTATTGCTTGTTGCAGTTACAATTTTTCCTAGCCACATATCTGACTGTTAGGCTCGTGATTGTCGTAAATCAACGCTCATAGAGGTTTTATTAAGGGATTTCAATCATGAACGTCTGTCAAATATTTTTCCGCCATCAGATCCAATTGAAGACACAATTGTTGTAATGATGAAAAGGTGGATTGAGGAGGATACATTGTTCTTATGGGTCAATAGGGTCTCACAATTTGTGAATCCATGACGGCTTGATCCTTCCCTTATCACAGATCTGGTTGAACAAATAACTGAGAAGATGTCATAGATTGTGAGGCGATGGTGGCTTGAACTTATTACCCTTACAGACCTTATACATTTCTCATATCGAGGCATTGATAGGGTAGTGAAGGCTTTGTGTCTGGTGAAGTCTGGAGTTTTTCTTCTCACACCAAATGTATAGGACATAAATTAATCCAAGAGGTTTCACCTACATATCCATTTTGATCTAACCATTTGGATGAAAAGGAGGGAAGAGTTTTTTTTCCAGATATTTTTAAAGGACCTCAAAGGAAAAACTATTGATCTCTGGTCCAGGGGAGCAAATATGGTTGAAAACCTGAAACAAAAAGTTCAGAAAATCCTTGGAATACCAATTGCTTCTTAAAATTTGCTATATTAAGGGAGAATATTACATAACTCTATGACATTTAAGGAATATGGCCTTGTTCAGGAATCCACCATTATGTTAACTTTAAGGCTGATAGGTCGGGCACAAAGTTCAGGAAGCCTCAATGAATCAACATCATATAAGGAGGCAGTTCAATCAAGACTCCCTAATGTATCTGGCTCTTCCCATGATGCAATAAAATGGGAGATGCATACTACAATTGTGCAAATGAAAAATATTTGGGCCCTTATATTGTTGAATAGATGGAACAAGCTCCTATTATGGCAATCAATATACCAAAGATTAACAATCTATTTAATACCCTCCAATCTCGAGCTATTGTATGATTCAATGGATTTTGGCCCAAATCAGAGGATCTACATCAGTGGGTTTTCTATATCTTGAGTTCTAAGGATGATATCCACTCATGCTAAAAAAAAAAAAAAAAAAATTGTACAATTTGACACACAAAAGGACGTTGATTTTTCTTTAAACAAAGGGTCATGGTTTCGAGGTAGAGTACATCTTTTTATAACTCCACGATTTCCAAGTTTCAGTGGCAACACAATGATGGTTTCCAAAATTCCAGTTTAGGTTAGAATTCATAACCTTCCTCTCCCTTTTTGACACCACCAAGTATTAGAGGGAATTGGAAATACATTGGAAAATATCATAAAAATGAATTTGGAAAGACATGAAAAAGGAATTTTTACCTTTTCGAGAATATGTGTAGCAATAGACCTTAGTAAAGGCTTACCTAATCACATTCACTTGATTCATAATAGCTTTCATTGGATCCAACCACTAGATTTTGAGAACATGACATTCAGGTGTCCCATTAATTTTCAAACATGACATTTACAAAACACATGTCCACAGGCAAATAAAGATCCAAATAGGAAAAATAAACAACCTCAAAAGCAAAAGGGATCGCAGGTTCTAGATCTTCCCCTCTTAGAAGAAGAGGATAATGAAATATCATAGAATCATATAAATGTGTAAGTTTAGAAACAACAAGGCAAACCAACGAACGAAGGGTAAGAACAAATAGGAACAATAGTCAAAAGCGAGGGGAATCCTGAAAACGTAGAGATTATATTGCAGTAGAAGGAGGATACACACCCTCAATTGGAGGTGGGAGGTGTAAAAAACCCCACGTCTTTGAGAGTTTGGACTAAAAAGGAAGCCTCCCTAAAGGGAGATGAAAATCATTTAGCAATTGTAAATTTCGCTCCCATTCAAGGAGTTTGGCTAAAAGTTGAGAAAGGAAAAGGTAGAAAGAGGTAGCTAAGTGATCTTTATTACACTTAAAGAGGCATTATGGAAATGCTATATATGCAATGGAATTCTAGTTTATTTTCATGTTCACCTTATGGTTCCAGGTGTGCTTAGAGCTTTCATATCCTGTATATAGAGTGTGCGGGTGTGGCAGTTTCGGAAGGGAAAGTTTTAGAGTCTAAGATGGAATGACAGAAACAATCTATGGAGAAATTGTTTAAGGTGTTGATGGGCATGGTTGAACTCACAACTAGAAGAATGGAGCTTCTTGAAAATGAGAATAGATTCAACCTATTAGAGAAAAAGTATGAATGACTCGAGACAAGAATATATAGAAAACTTGCAATCCTAGAGTTAGAGTTTCTTTTATGGAAGATGAATGCTAGAGGTAATGGGCTCTTTGCAAGAGAGTTGATTCCAAGACTGGCAAAGAAGAAATAGGCACAAATGCACAAACGAGGAGGTTGGATGCACTGCTTTAGGGGATGGTTCGTCCCGTGGTAAAGAGGTGATCTAGGACAAAGATGTTGAAGGTGGGCCTTCTCGACCCATTTAATTTCCTCTTTGTTAATGTATTGTAAGTATGTCAAAATTTTGGGTCAATTTTGTAGAAAATATAGAAAGTTTCAATGTAAAATCTTAGTCCAAAAAGCCTATAAAGACAAAAAAAAAATATGCTATGGTTATACTCAAACATTGAGCCAACAAGGATTATTGAAGTATATAAATGGTTCTATTCATACAACTAGATTTTCTAATAAATAAACTACCCCATTTTATTTAAAAATATAATAATAATTTAATATTATAAATCACTGTTGATTCTCATTATTCATTTTATCCATAGCTATTTTTTTCCAAGTATTAATAAGATTCCATAATAAAATACATAGATTAATTATCATAAATATATAATAAAAAATTACCACATAATACACATAATACATTTAATAGTAACTTGAGATATAAAACTAATAAATTTACATTGTATTATTTAATAGTAACTTGAGATATAAAACTAATAAATTTACATTGTATTTCATTTAATAGTAACTTGAGATATAAAACTAATAAATTTACATTGTATTTCATTTAATAGTAACTTGAGATATAAAACTAATAAATTTACATTGTATTTCATTTGAGCTTGAGAAACCTACCTTACAAATTCAAAACCCTACTCCAACCAAACTCTACAATTTTATTTCTCTAAGCCAGCAAACAAACATATGACCACAAGGAGAATACGAATACAAAGACGTTTCATAATCCAATGCACATCCCATTTCAAGGTAAGTTATATAAGTGATGTTTCCAATTCACTTCTCATTAATTCTCATATACGGTCATCAACAAGTGGCATACTATATTTTTTCAAGTCATATTTGATAAATTTTTAATATTAAAAATGATTTAAAAATGAATTAGAGAAGCAAAGAAATTATTATTGAATTTTATTTAGTAATTTAAAAGAGATGACGAAAATATATCAACATTTTTTATTTTCAACCATATCATTTGAATTTATTGAATTTGTAATTAAAAAAAAATTAACGTATCAATTTTCAATTTGAATGTGAAGATATGTATATAATTATTAATTTTTACATAATTTTATTTAGATTTACTTAAAAAGATAAAACCAATTTGAATGTTATTTATTCTACATTATTTGTTTGGATTAATGTGTGAATATATCTTTTTCCCTTAGAATAAAAATGAACATAAGTATATTTGGGGTTTAGGTCACACTTCCAACAACATCGCTGAAGCCTATGAATTATATCATGGTTTGAGGCAAAATGTGAATATAAAAATTCGTGAGCCTGTGCATTATATCATGGTTTGAGGCAAATTGTGAATATAAAAATTCATGAGGTGCTTGTTTTTTGTGATTCCTTAAATACAATTCACCATTTATATCAAGGATCTCTCCTCTCATATACAAAGTTAGGTAACATTTTCAAGGGGATTTATCAGTTGCATCAATCTATCCCTAACAAGAAATTTCTAGATAAATATCAACCATTTCTTTGTTTATACCACTCTTAACATTCTAAAATATTCAATTGAGCTTAAATGGATACCATCCATCTAACAATTATTATTAAATTAAATTTCTAGAAGCACTATTCCAAAATAGACATGTCTATTATCTTAATATCAATAACTAGCACAACCATATAGTAAACACCAATAAACATCAATCCATAATGAACATAAAATCATACACTTCATTATACATCTCATGTTGCTAAAGTTAAAAAAAATCACAAAAACTAACTAAATTATAGCTTTATTATTATTATTATTATTATTATTATTATGAGTAAAAGAATTGATATACAAGTCAAACATATATACATCAAAGAAAACATGGAAAAAGATTCTTAACCTATAAATAGACTTTATTATGATACCATGGACCATAACCAAAGGCTATATATATTATATGCCCAAACAAATGATGACTAGCTTAAGACTTGTTCATATGACATTTTTTTAATTAATAATTTAATTAAAAGAAATTACATAACTATTTGGAGATAATTCTCAACCTTTGATTTGTATGTACTACTATGTATATTCTAAAATCCCTACCATCCACCTAATTATGCCTATAGGCATGTCTATTTTGGAATATGTCCATTTAATTATCAACAATTATTAGGTGGATGGTAGGAATTTAACCTTCAAATGATATTCTAGAATACTCTTAGTAGTATAAACAAATCAAGGAATGAGATTTATCCACAAAGTACTTACGTTTTTTTTTTTTCTTTTTTAATTAGATTCATTAATTGAAAAAATGTCATATGAGCAAGTGTTGTATGGAATGAATTATGTTTTTTTGGATGCCCATGGTATTGTAACAAAGCCTACTGCATATTAAGAATCTCCATAAAAAATGGGGTTGAATCTCAATAATTTAATTTGGAGATAAATATCAACCATTTCTTTGTTTATACCACTGTTAACATTCTAAAATATTCAATTGAGCTTAAATGGATATCATCCATCTAACAATTATTAATAATTAAATTAAATTTCTAGAAGCACTATTCCAAAATAGACATGTCTATTATCTTAATATCAATAACTAGCACAACCATATAGTAAACACCAATAAACATCAATCCATAATGAACATAAAATCATACACTTCATTATACATCTCATGTTGCTAAAATTAAAAAAAATCACAAAAACTAACTATATTATAGCTTTATTCTTATTCTTATTATTATTATTATTATTATTATGATTATGATTATGATTAAAAGAATTGATATACAAGTCAAACATATATACATCAAAGAAAACATGGAAAAAGATTCTTAACCTATAAATAGACTTTATTATGATACCATGGACAATAATTAAATTTGGAGATAAATATCAACCATTTCTTTGTTTATACCACTGTTAACATTCTAAAATATTCAATTGAGCTTAAATGGATACCATCCATCTAACAATTATTAATAATTAAATTAAATTTCTAGAAGCACTATTCCAAAATAGACATGTCTATTATCTTAATATCAATAACTAGCACAACCATATAGTAAACACCAATAAACATCAATCCATAATGAACATAAAATCATACACTTCATTATACATCTCATGTTGCTAAAATTAAAAAAAATCACAAAAACTAACTAAATTATAGCTTTATTCTTATTCTTATTATTATTATTATTATTATTATGATTATGATTATGATTAAAAGAATTGATATACAAGTCAAACATATATACATCAAAGAAAACATGGAAAAAGATTCTTAAGCTATAAATAGACTTTATTATGATACCATGGACCATAACCAAAGGCTATATATATTATATGCCCAAACAAATGATGACTAGCTTAAGACTTGTTCATATGACATTTTTTTAATTAATCAATTTAATTAAAAGAAATTACATAACTATTTGGAGATAATTCTCAACCTTTGATTTGTATGTACTACTATGTATATTCTAAAATCCCTACCATCCACCTAATTATGCCTATAGGCATGTCTATTTTGGAATATGTCCATTTAATTATCAATAATTATTAGGTGGATGGTAGGAATTTAACCTTCAAATGATATTCTAGAATACTCTTAGTAGTATAAACAAATCAAGGAATGAGATTTATCCACAAAGTACTTACGTTTTTTTTTTTCTTTTTTAATTAGATTCATTAATTGAAAAAATGTCATATGAGCAAGTGTTGTATGGAATGAATTATGTTTTTTTGGATGCCCATGGTATTGTAACAAAGCAGACTGCATATTAAGAATCTCCATAAAAAATGGGGTTGAATCTCAATAATTAAAATTTTTGTTACATGTTTTTTTCTAAGTGTATATATGTTTAACTTATATAATAATAATAATAATCATAACAATAATAATAATAATTTTGAATACAGTTATAATTTATTTAACTTTTATGACTTTTTAAATTTTAGCAACTTGATATGTATGATGAAATAAGTGTTTTGATGCTTAATATGAGTTGATGTCTATCTACATTTATCAACCACTTCATTTATATGGCTTCTCTAGTAATTATTGATAATTAAATTAAAATTATGGAAAACCTATTCCAAAATAGACATGTTTATCCACCTAATTATTAGGTTGATGGTAGAAACTTAACCTCAATAGAATATTCCAGAATATTCATAGTAGTGTACACAAATTAAGGTTTGAGATTTATCCCCAAAGTACTTATGCCCTTTTTTCCATTTAAATTAAATTGATTAATTAAAAACCATGTCATATAAACAAGTGTCATATGAAGTGACTTATGGGTTTTTAGGCATTTGGTATTGTCAAGCCATGGTATTGACCCATGGTATTGTAACAAAACATATTCAAATATCCATGGTAAATTAGAGTTAAATATCCATGATTAAGAACCTTAAACTTATCTCCATGATTAAGAACCTAAAATTTACATATTAATTATTTTCATAACTAATAATAATAATTTAAAATAAAGTTAAACAATTTAGTTAGTTTTTATTTTTATTTTTTCTAATTTTAGTAATATGAGATGTATTATGAAGTAAGTCTTTTGATGTTTACTATAAATTTATGCCTATTGACATTTACTAACCATTTAATTTATATGTTGCACTAGTATTATTATGTTGTTAATATTAATGTTATTAATTTAATATTAATGAGTTGTTAAATATAGTATTATTAATGATATTAATAGTTTAAAGAAAATTCTTTCTTAAAACTTTGATAACGGTTGCTTAATAATATTTGTTTATAATAAATTAATATCATAATTTACATATTATTTTTTCAAAAATAGTCGTTACTTGAAATTATGGTCTCTACATTGCTCTTTATTTAAGACTTTTCGATGGTTTGCCTCTTCATCTGGTCCTGATGATGAACCACATTGGCTGGTTCGAAAAACATTAGCAAAAAATTTCTATTATGTGATTTCTGCAGAAAGACTTTTCTTATTTCATTATGGATCACAGAAGCCTGAATTCAAAAAAGATATTAATAGTGTACGAACATTGGCCATTGGATTAGGGAGAGATGTGATCTCATGTGCTAAGGTTCTCTTGAGTGAAGCCTTGCAAAATGGCATCTTGCATACAGGTAATTTTCGAGGATCAACGAATTTTTTTGGAGTGAGGCTGATTGGATTTGTAATACCCATGGAGGAGTCTCCAAATTTATTGTTTGTTGCAGTTACAATTTTTCCTAGCCACATATCTGACTGTTAGGCTCGTGATTGTCGTAAATCAACGCTCATAGAGGTTTATTAAGGGATTTCAATCATGAACGTCTGTCAAATATTTTTCCGCCATCAGATCCAATTGAAGACACAATTGTTGTAATGATGAAAAGGTGGATTGAGGAGGATACATTGTTCTTATGGGTTAATAGGGTCTCACAATTTGTGAATCCATGACGGCTTGATCCTTCCCTTATCACAGATCTGGTTGAACAAATAACTGAGAAGATGTCATAGATTGTGAGGCGATGGTGGCTTGAACTTATTACCCTTACAGACCTTATACATTTCTCATATCGAGGCATTGATAGGGTAGTGAAGGATTTGTGTCTGGTGAAGTCTGGAGTTTTTCTTCTCACACCAAATGTATAGGACATAAATTAATCCAAGAGGTTTCACCTACATATCCATTTTGATCTAACCATTTGGATGAAAAGGAGGGAAGAGTTTTTTTTCCAGATATTTTTAAAGGACCTCAAAGGAAAAACCATTGATCTCTGGTCCAGGGGAGCAAATATGGTTGAAAACCTGAAACAAAAAGTTCAGAAAACCCTTGGAATACCAATTGCTTCTTAAAATTTGCTATATTAAGGGAGAATATTACATAACTCTATGACATTTAAGGAATATGGCCTTGTTCAGGAATCCACCATTATGTTAACTTTAAGGCTGATAGGTCGGGCACAAAGTTCAGGAAGCCTCAATGAATCAACATCATATAAGGAGGCAGTTCAATCAAGACTCCCTAATGTATCTGGCTCTTCCCATGATGCAATAAAATGGGAGATGCATACTACAATTGTGCAAATGAAAAATATTTGGGCCCTTATATTGTTGAATAGATGGAACAAGCTCCTATTATGGCAATCAATATACCAAAGATTAACAATCTATTTAATACCCTCCAATCTCGAGCTATTGTATGATTCAATGGATTTTGGCCCAAATCAGAGGATCTACATTAGTGGGTTTTCTCTATCTTGAGTTCTAAGGATGATATCCACTCATGCTAAAAAAAAAAAAAAAAAAAATTGTACAATTTGACACACAAAAGGACGTTGATTTTTCTTTAAACAAAGGGTCATGGTTTCGAGGTAGAGTACATCTTTTTATAACTCCACGATTTCCAAGTTTCAGTGGCAACACAATGATGGTTTCCAAAATTCCAGTTTAGGTTAGAATTCATAACCTTCCTCTCCCTTTTTGACACCACCAAGTATTAGAGGGAATTGGAAATACATTGGAAAATATCATAAAAATGAATTTGGAAAGACATGAAAAAGGAATTTTTACCTTTTCGAGAATATGTGTAGCAATAGACCTTAGTAAAGGCTTACCTAATCACATTCACTTGATTCATAATAGCTTTCATTGGATCCAACCACTAGATTTTGAGAACATGACATTCAAGTGTCCCATTAATTTTCAAACATGACATTTACAAAACACATGTCCACAGGCAAATAAAGATCCAAATAGGAAAAATAAACAACCTCAAAAGCAAAAGGGATCGCAGGTTCTAGATCTTCCCCTCTTAGAAGAAGAGGATAATGAAATATCATAGAATCATATAAATGTGTAAGTTTAGAAACAACAAGGCAAACCAACGAACGAAGGGTAAGAACAAATAGGAACAATAGTCAAAAGCGAGGGGAATCCTGAAAACATAGAGATTATATTGCAGTAGAAGGAGGATACACACCCTCAATTGGAGGTGGGAGGTGTAAAAAACCCCACGTCTTTGAGAGTTTGGACTAAAAAGGAAGCCTCCCTAAAGGGAGATGAAAATCATTTAGCAATTGTAAATGTCGCTCCCATTCAAGGAGTTTGGCTAAAAGTTGAGAAAGGAAAAGGTAGAAAGAGGTAGCTAAGTGCTCTTTATTACACTTAAAGAGGCATTATGGAAATGTTATATATGCAATGGAATTCTAGTTTATTTTCATGTTCACCTTATGGTTCCAGGTGTGCTTAGAGCTTTTATATCCTGTATATAGAGTGTGCGGGTGTGGCAGTTTCGGAAGGGAAAGTTTTAGAGTCTAAGATGGAATGACAGAAACAATCTATGGAGAAATTGTTTAAGGTGTTGATGGGCATGGTTGAACTCACAACTAGAAGATTGGAGCTTCTTGAAAATGAGAATAGATTCAACCTATTAGAGAAAAAGTATGAATGACTCGAGACAAGAATATATAGAAAACTTGCAATCCTAGAGTTAGAGTTTCTTTTATGGAAGATGAATGCTAGAGGTAATGGGCTCTTTGCAAGAGAGTTGATTCCAAGACTGGCAAAGAAGAAATAGGCACAAATGCACAAACGAGGAGGTTGGATGCACTGCTTTAGGGGATGCTTCATCCCGTGGTAAAGAGGTGATCTAGGAAAAAGATGTTGAAGCTGGGCCTTCTCGACCCATTTAATTTCCTCTTTGTTAATGTATTGTAAGTATGTCAAAATTTTGGGTCAATTTTGTAGAAAATATAGAAAGTTTCAATGTAAAATCTTAGTCCAAAAAGCCTATAAAGACAAAAAAAAATATGCTATGGTTATACTCAAACATTGAGCCAACAAGGATTATTGAAGTATATAAATGGTTCTATTCATACAACTAGATTTTCTAATAAATAAACTACCCCATTTTATTTAAAAATATAATAATAATTTAATATTATAAATCACTGTTGATTCTCATTATTCATTTTATCCATAGCTATTTTTTTCCAAGTATTAATAAGATTCCATAATAAAATACATAGATTAATTATCATAAATATATAATAAAAAATTACCACATAATACACATAATACATTTAATAGTAACTTGAGATATAAAACTAATAAATTTACATTGTATTATTTAATAGTAACTTGAGATATAAAACTAATAAATTTACATTGTATTTCATTTAATAGTAACTTGAGATATAAAACTAATAAATTTACATTGTATTTCATTTAATAATAACTTGAGATATAAAACTAATAAATTTACATTGAATTATTTAATAGTAATATAAAACTAATAAATTTACATTGTATTTCATTTGAGATTGAGAAACCTACCTTACAAATTCAAAACCCTACTCCAACCAAACTCTACTATTTTATTTCTCCAAGCCAGCAAACAAACATATGACCACAAGGAGAATACGAATACAAAGACGTTTCATAATCCAATGCACATCCCATTTCAAGGTAAGTTATATAAGTGATGTTTCCAATTCACTTCTCATTAATTCTCATATACGGTCATCAACAAGTGGCATACTATATTTTTTCAAGTCATATTTGATAAATTTTTAATATTAAAAATGATTTAAAAATGAATTAGAGAAGCAAAGAAATTATTATTGAATTTTATTTAGTAATTTAAAAGAGATGACGAAAATATATCAACATTTTTTATTCTCAACCATATCATTTGAATTTATTGAATTTGTAATTAAAAAAAAATTAACGTATCAATTTTCAATTTGAATGTGAAGATATGTATCTAATTATTAATTTTTACATAATTTTATTTAGATTTACTTAAAAAGATAAAAACCAATTTGAATGTTATTTATTTTACATTATTTGTTTGGATTAATGTGTGAATATATCTTTTTCCCTTAGAATAAAAATGAACATAAGTATATTTGGGGTTTAGGTCACACTTCCAACAACATCGCTGAAGCCTATGAATTATATCATGGTTTGAGGCAAAATGTGAATATAAAAAATCGTGAGCCTGTGCATTATATCATGGTTTGAGGCAAATTGTGAATATAAAAATTCATGAGGTGATTGTTTTTTGTGATTCCTTAAATACAATTCACCATTTATATCAAGGATCTCTCCTCTCATATACAAAGTTAGGTAACATTTTCAAGGGGATTTATCAGTTGCATCAATCTATCCCTAACAAGAAATTTCTACATATTCTCATATCAAACAAATCCAAGGCTGATCACATGGTTAGTTTGTGGCCAACACTAAATCAAGATGAACTTTGGTGGCAGGGGCAAAACGAGTATGTTGAAATCAAAATGGAGCAATAATTCCTCATGGTTTAATGTGACATTTTGATGCTTTATAAATTTTGGTTTTTGTTAGATCAATATTGGTGAATGTATAAGTGGAATACTATAGATATCGTAACATTTTGTTCAAAACTTTTATGTACAAACGGAACACTATAGATATTGTAACATTTTGTTAAAAAATTTCAAAGTTAGAATTTTGTAGACGAATCATTGATACATACTCCATTCCGACCATGTCCACATGTTTCAATTTGTTTATGTAAATTATATACATTACTTCATTCCAACCATGTCCACTATTTTCAATTTATTTATATAAATCACATATCTACGTTAAACTTTAACTTAATGTCTTTGAATGTAATAATTCATTTCTTATTTAAAAAAATTAATACTTAGATTCACTTAACTAATTTTGAAACAATGCTAAAGCATGGAGTGGTTTGCAGTGAAAAAACTTCAAAATGACATTGCTAATAAATTTTGATAATTTATTAGCTTTATTATTAGTTTCTTGAAATTTTAACAAAAGGTGTTGAACAGTTTCCAGAAAATCTAAACTATATTTAAGGGACAAATCACCCTGGACCAACCACCGAGTTTTCTATTAATTAGTTTCCAAAAAGTTAACTATTTGTGATCGACAAATCACCTTGTATCAACCAATTTTTCCATTAATTTCCATTTCTCAATGATAAGGTTAGAGTTAGTAGTAGTTCTTGGAATTTTAATCGAAGAAATTGACAGTTTCCAGAATGTTTAAATCATATTGAGGCACAAATCACATCCTCCCAACCAACTTTTCCATTAATTTTCATTACAGGATGAGAGGGCCAGCACAAAACAGCTGCAGAATTTTTTTCCCTGCAACAAATGGATAGTTTAACTACCAATTTGTCGATCAACCAAGCAGTTGTACATGTGAGAGTCCACACATATAGTTGATGTGACAAATTATTTACTCATTCTTTAATGAAGTCTAACAATCAATTATTGATGGCACATCTTTCCACCTTTCCCAAGTAACATGTGACTCGTGAGTATTCCCGCAATGTGACTTTTACTTTTTCATAAAATATGTAGGAATCCAAATATGGTCCGCAAAAGAAAAATCGGGTGGAATTAGGCTATTGGTCAAATTTAGGCTCCATTTCACATTTTGATTGATTTTCTAAAATGCTTTAATTGATTTTTTTTAAATATGTTATTTAAATTTTTTACTAATGAAAAGTTATGATTATTTTTCAATCGAAAAAAAATGTTTGCAAGTTTTGCTATGCATGTAATTTTAATGCTCTCAAAATTGAGGTTACAAATTTTGATAGGCTTAGTTCATATTCCTTAATTTAAAATTTTGGTCGAATTTTTTTTACATGTTTAATTTAAAATTTTGGTCGAATTTTTTTTACATGTTTAAGTTGATTTTTTAAAATCGAGTTGTTTTTATTAAAAAAATTTGGAAATTTTTCGGGTGGGTTTTTCCGATTTTTTTTTTTTTTAAATTTTGAGGTTGGTTTTTCCAATCTTTTTTTTTTTGAAACTTTTCAGGTGGGTTTTTCTGGTCTAATTTTCTTTGAAACTTTTCAGGTGGGTTTTTCCTATTTAATTTCTCTAAAATCCAGTAGGAATTTATTGAAATCACAAGTTTGATGGGTAATCCCTGCACAATCAAAGTGTCCTGGTTTTTCAGTGTGTTGAATCCATATATAGTTAAAAAATAGTTTAAATAACACAAATCAACATTTCACCTATCCAAAAAGTCAGAGTAAAGACAACTCTTTTTAAAATATTTTATTTAAATTAATTCTAAAATTTTGTTTCTTTTAATAAATTTTAAAATAAAATAGAAAAAATTATTTGGAAGTAAACTTTTATTACAAATATAATATTCAAGTTGTTAAATTGAATTACACATTTTGGTAGGTTTATTTCATATATCTATTTTCAATCAATTTAAAATTTTGATTGATTTTTTAAAATGTTTTAAGCCATTTTTTGAAAGATGTTATTTAAATTATTGATAATCACTTTAAAATAAAATGAAATAAAAATGTTTGGAAATAAAATTTTAATATATATGTATTTATAATTATTTGGTAGATGGTAGTTTATGGGGTGTAGAACAAATGGTGACATGGTGTTTTATTAAGGCACTCAGTGGTATAAAGGTCACTGATTCAAAATTATGTGGGAAAAAAGCCAACCATGGTAAGGATTGGTGTGGTTGAGGGTGTGATCTACTAGTAATTCCCTTGAGAACCTTAAGGGTTAGCTCAATAGGTGAGTCCTTGTTGTTAAAAGTATTTTTGTTATTGAAAGGTCACGCGTTCAATTCTTTCTACACTCTTTGGGCCAAGCTCTATGGTTAAGATAACAACACATCATCCCTTTGCTTAGTACAAATCTTCCAAGTCTATGTGCCACATAGAAAATAAAAATTATTAGGTAGATGGTAGGGATTTAACTTCCATGAATTATTCTAGAATATTCTTAATAATAGTCATAGATCAAAGGTTGAGATTTATCTAAAGGTACTTATGTCTATTCTTCCTTTTTAACTAAATTGATTATTTTGAAAAAACAAATATTATATGAACTGTGCCATATGAATATGAGTTATGGTTTTTTTGGCATGTGGTATAAGTAAGCCATACTATTGACCCTTGGGATTGTAACAAAGCCTATTTACATGTTAAAAATCCCCATGGTAAAGTGAGTGAATCTCAACAGTTATGAATTTTCTAAAATATTTTTTAGATGCCTATATGTCCAACTCATATACATATATTATAATAATAATAATAATAATAATAATAATAATAATAGTTTAAGATAAAGTTATAATTTAGTTTATTTTTATGTTTTTTTGTAATCCTCTCAATATGATATGTACTATGATAACCTAGCAATGTTTATCAACCATGTAATTTATATGGTTGTGTTAGTATCTATTATCTCTAAGTATATAAATCTTGATAAGTATACTATTTGCTAATATTTTTATAAATATTTTCAAATTTTGAATCTTTTTATATAATTTCTAAAACTTTTAGATTATTTTTAAAGTATAATAAAATTTTAAATTATTTTTATAAAAAAAATATTAATAATCATTTTTTTTTGGGGGAAAAAAGATGAAAATTTTTAAAAAACATGTAAAACTATTTTAAGCATGGAGAAAATATTCAAGAATGTGTTGTAGAGGTTAAATTTATAAAAATATTCAAATTTTGAAAGACTTTATTTAGCTTCCTAGAAATTTTGGATTACTTTCAAAGTAAAATAAATTCTTAAATTATTTAGAAAAAAAAAAGAGAATGATAATTATTTTTTAGATAAAAATTAAAAATTAAAAAATTATGTAACATGACTTTTAAGTATGAAGAAAATATTCAATAATATTTTTTGGAGGTTAAATCTATAAAAATATCCAAATTTTGAAATATTTTATATAGTTTCAAGAAAATTTGAATTATTTTTAAAGTAAATTAATTTCCTAAATTATTTGAGAGAGAGAAAGAGAGAGAGAGTTATTTTTTGTAAAATAACAAAAAATTTAAAAAAAGCATGTTACATGTTTTCTAAGCATGGAGAAAACATTCAAGAAAATTTTGTGGAAGTGAATATATAAAAAATTTCAAATTTTGAAGGATTTTATATAGTCTCTAGAAAATATGGATTATTTTCAAAGTAAAATAAATTTTTAAATTTAAAAAAAGAAGAAGAGAGATTGATAATTATTTTTTGGATTTTTGGTATGTTGGCGCTAAGGTTTGAAATTCACTAGTTTTCTTCTTTATTCGGTGGAGTTTTGCTCTAAGATCTGAGGAATCTTGTTCTTAGTTGACCATGAGAGATCGTAATGAGTCTCTCAGGGGAGAGGGCGGGGTAAACCCCTCCTTCAGCAAGGTGGTTTCAGGAAGCTAGTAGAGGAGGTTTGATGGTTTTCGGTTTTGGTAATCTTTGGGATAATGAAACCGACAGGGAGAACCCAATTTTGGGGTCAAAATGGCAATCTGGACTAAGGGGGGATGCATTCACAAGTTGGCGAAGAACCCAAAGTTTGTAATCCCTTCAAATATCCTAGAGGAACATTGAAGGTGGATGAAGGAACAAGCATTTATTTGCAAATTCGTAGGTGGGTGGCCAATAGAGAATGAAATTGAGAAGTGGATCCAACTGAAATGGCAACCAAAAGGGGAGGCAGGTCTAAGACTCGATTCGAAGGGTTTCTTTACGGTGATATTCTCGAATCTCAAGGACAAGAATAGGGTGTTTGAGGGAGGTAAATACTTTATGAATAATGTTGTCCTGTACATGAGAAACTGAGAAGAGTGATTTAACATAGATAAGGAATAATTTATAGCCGCTCTGGTTTGGGTCGAGCTTTATTCTCTCTCAGATGACTTCTAAATTCTGGAAATTGTAGAAGGCATTAGAAACAATATAGGAAACTTTCTGAAGGTTTCAAAGGTAACCAAAAGGGGGAAAAATATGTCTTATGCAAGAATCTATGTGTATATGAACATTTCTTAGCCTCTCCAAGAATCCATTGATTTAGAGTATCAAAATGAGGTGCGGAAATATCCCTTGGACTATGAACATGTCTCGTTCAATTGTCATTAGTGTCATGAACATGGCCACCTATTCAGGTATTTCCCACTAAGAAAAATGAAGCAACAAGAGTAGGGTCCTCAAGATATGGCAGATGGGTTCACCATAGTCTCTAGTAGATGTTGAAACTCGAGGGCGCAAAAGATAGAGCAAAAAAAAAAAAAAATTAGAGGCAAATAAAACCTTTGAAATTTTGGAAAATATGGCTAATGAGTTTTCATTGCTAGAAGAAATTACACTGTCACAATCCATGCTAGAGAAGGATGGGGATAAGCAAGCTTCCAAGAGAAAAACCTTAGAAGAGGAGCTAGAGTTAGAATGCTTTTAAAAGTTTCTTGGCATTGGGTAGGTCATGACCCTAATGAAGGAAGAGTTTGAATCTCTCAGTGAGGAGGAAAAAAATTGGTGACTTTCACAAATAGTTGGGCACAACAAGACCTATCGAAACTCCGCCAGGACTAGAAGGAATTATATGTTCAAGTCTTTCTACACTGGAAAAGTCAAGGAGACTCAAGTGAAGTCTATGGGAGTGACCTAGAAGCTTTAAAGGTGAAAAAAGATAAGGGTAAAGAACTGATGATTAAGGAGGTTAACAAGAAATGATACAAAAAAGAAAACGAAACCATACAAAATATTACAGAACAATTTATTAACTTGGGTCAAGTCACGACCCTCTCGGAGATATATCACTCCTCTTGGAACCTGCCACAATGAACATTTTATTGTGGAATATTATAGGGATAAATAGTAAATGGAAGCAAATGTATCTAAGGGAAATGATCCATCTCAAGAAACTTGCCTTGATTATTTTGCAGGAAACCAATGTTTTGATAGAGAAAATTCAGGAAATAACTGGAAAATGTTGGAAGGGTTGTGAAACCATGGATATTGATACTAATGGTAGCTCTTGAGGTTTGGTGGTTTTGTGGAACCCTTGCAAGTAGGATTTCCAAGGCTAGATCACATGCCCTAGGATTTTGACTGGAAGCTTTAGGTATCTAGACTCGAAGGAGAGGGTTAGATTTTTGGTTATTTATGGTCATCATGTAGTTGGAGAAAAAGATATTTTTTTGGAAAAACTAAATCCATTCAGAACTTGGTTTAAGATCCATTGTGGATTGTTGGAGGAGATTTTAACTTAATAAAGTTTCTTGATGAGAAGAAGGGGGTAATTCAAATATTAGACTATGATACAATCTCTTTGGTGGAAGCTATTCAAATCATGAGGTTAATGGATTTTCAAACCATTAACAATGTCTTCACTTGGAACAACTGGAGGGGAGGAAAACACTAGGTTGTGAGTTGGATAGATTGTTGTCTAGCCTTAGAGGAAGTAATGGAGAAAGACATCTTTTTGAGGTGGAAATTCTTCCCTAACTTGGATATGATCATTGGACTATTCGACTAAAGATATATATAAAAGAAGCTCTGAAAAATAGGTCATTCCACTTTGAAAGATTTTGGTTACAAGATTCAAATTCTGTAGACAAAGCATGATCGCGGTGGGAGGAAATGAAGGTGAGAGGTAGAAATGAATTGCATACATTACAACTAAAATTAAAGAGCTAAAATATAAGATGAGATAGTGGAACAAAAAGGATTTTGATCATATCATTGAAGAAAAACAAATTCTGGAAGGTAAGATGCAAGAGATACAATATAGGATGATTATCGAGGGCAGATCAAAGGATCTCATTCGGGAAGAGAGAATCACTTTGAATGAATTAGAGAAAAGAAGGAAACAATAAGAGACATTATGGAGGAAAAAGTCAAGAAATCAATGGCTGAGGGAGGGTGATAAAAATACAAAGTTCTTTCATAGGTCGATGATAAATCACAAGCACCATAACCAAATATTCTCTTTGATTGGAAGGGATAGGCAAAGAAAAATGTTTCATAAGGAGATAGAAGATGAGCTAGTAGGTTTTAATTGGATCCATGGTCTACCTCTTCATGTGGTCTTGATGATGAACCACACTGGTTGGTTCAAAACGCGTGGGCCAAAATTTTCTTATGTGATTTATACCAAAAGACTTTTCTTTATGAAACTATTATTAGTTGATATAAATCCTACCCAAGACAACAGTAGAAAAATATATTGACCCTGGTATCCCTATGGTTACTATTTCAATAAACAATGTTTTAGTTCCAAACACATTGATAGATTTGGGAGCATCTATAAATGTAATAACTACATGGACAATGAAACATTTACATTTAAACAACATTAGATATACTACTACAATCTTAGAGCTAGCAGACAGATCTAAAGTTATACCAGAAAGAATATTAGAAGATATCATAGTCTCTTTGGATTCATGGGAGTATCCTGTAGACTTCCTCATTTTTCAACCAAAAACAAACTTGGGAGGACATCCTCTAATCTTACGTAGACCGTGGTTAGCCACTGCTAATGCCTTTATAGGATGCAGATCTAGAAGTATGATTATTGCACATGGAGATGAAAGAAAACACATCACACTTTATTCTCCACCACAAGCACCTTCTTTAGTATCAGTTCTTGAAGGACAAGAACAACAGAAAAATAAATCAATTCTAAGTATTAACCAAGTTTTTGATCTTAGAGAAGAAGAGGAGAATGAAGATCTATTGGATCTTTTCATCTCAGAACCAAGTATTTCAAAGCAGCTTAGAGTAGAACAGTATGAAGCTGCAAGTAATCTTTTGAACCACTGTTTTCAAAAAACATGCAAAATCCAATAAGTACAAGAATCATTCACAAATATTTTTCCTATAAATTCAATTACCAATACAAAAACTAAAACAATTGAAATTTATCCTGGAAAACATTTGAACATTGGTAACAACTTACAATTGTCACAAGAGCAAGAGCTCAGAGCATTATTACACAAGTACTCAAAATATTTTTCCTGGGATTACACAGATATGCAGGGAACTCATCCCAGCACATGTATCCACCACATCTATACTGATGACCAGATTAAACTAGTTAGTCAGCCCCAAAGGAGGATGAACCCCATGATGAAGGAAATAGTGAAAGAAGCACTGCAGAAACTATTGCAAGTTGGGTTCATCTATCCTATTTCTAATAGTCAATGGGTTTCTCCCTTAGTGGTAGTACCAAATAAAAATGGGAAGTGTAGGATATGTGTAGATTACCGGGAATTGAATAAGGCAAGATTAAAATATCATTTCCCGCTACCATTTATTGACCAAGTCCTAGACTCATTAGCTGGGAAGAAATTATTTTCTTTCCTAGATGGGTTTAGTGGGTATAATAAGATTATAATAGAAATGGAAGACTAGGACAAAACAACATTTACCTGCCCATGGGGAACATATGCATACAATGTTTTGCCATTTGGGTTATTTAATGCACTTGCAACTTTCCAAAGAGTAGTTCTGGCAATATTTTTTGATTTGATCCATGAATGTGTAGAAGTCTACATGGATGATTTCACTGTGTATGGAAACACATATGACGATTGTTTGAAAAATCTTGAAAAAGTTCTGAAACGATGCATAGAGACAAATCTGTCCCTGAGTAATGATAAATGATACATGATGTTAACATAAGGGATAGTGTTATGACACCATATTTCCTCATCAGGAATTAAGGTGGTCCCAGCGAAAATACAAGTCATTGTGAATTTAATGCCACCTACAACTCAAAAGGAGGTAAGAAGTTTCTTGGGTTATGCAAGCTATTACAGACGATTTATTGAAAATTTCAGTAAAATAACATAGCCTCTATTCAAGTTACTTGCAAAGGATATTGAATTCCAATGGAAAAATCATTGTCAAAATGAATTTCAAATATTGAAAGAAAAATTATCAATTGCCCCCATTCTTTGAAGACCGAATTGGTCTTTGCCATTTCATATTTACATGGATGCATCTGATACTGCTATAGGTGCATCACTTGGACAGAAAGAAAATCTATTCAATTATGCCATATACTTCATAAGCAAAAACTTAACACCAGCAGAATTGAACTACACAGTCACATAGAAAGAAATGTTAGTTGTAGTAGATGCAATAAATAAATTCAGACATTACATAATAGGCTACCAAGTGTTCATTCACACAGACCATTCAGTAATCAAATACTTAATGAACAAAGCAATAAAAAATGATAAAATAACAAGATGGTTATTGTTAATGCAAGAATTTAACATTACAATTCAAGACCGATCGAGGACAGACAATGAAGTAGTTGATTTCCTTTTAAGGCTTCATACACCTGGTGATCTAAATCATGTTTCAGATAATTTCCCAGATGAACATCTATTTGCAATAACTGTGAAAACACCATGGTTTGAAGATATAACAAACTATTTATCCTCTGGGAAATTACCAGCCCAGTTCATAAAGAAACAAAAACAAAAGATCATTAGAGAAAGCTCTAGATATAACTGGGTGAATGGTGATCTGTTTTATACTAGCTCTGCTTTGATAATAAGAAAATGTGTTAGAGAAGAAGAAATACTAGAACTGAAAGCATGTCATGACAAGCCATGTGGTGGTCATTTTGTAGACAAGCGGACAACCTACAAGGTGTTACAACTCGACCACTACCGGCCAACAATCTTCAAAGACTCCAAAGCTTATGTCAAGAGGTGTGACAGTTGCCAAAGAATAGGAAGACCAATAGTATTAGATGAAATGCCACTTAAGCCACAAGTGGTCATAGAACCATTCAAGAGATGGGCTCTGGATTTTGTGGGACCAATAAACCCACCATCAAATAGAAAGAAGTACATCTTGGTGTGTACAAACTATTTAACTAAGTGGTTCGAGGCAAAGATAGTAGCAAGAGAAACAGGATATACATTGGTCACATTTCTCTTTGAGAAAATATTTGTCAGATTTGGGGTACCAAGAAAAATAATGATTGACCAAGGCACACAGTTCACTTCAAAACTTGTTCGGGATCTTACAGAAAAGTACAAGATCAAACACAGAAAATCAACATCATACCATCCTCAAGCAAACAGACAAGTGGAGGCGACAAATAAAGTCCTAGAAAATATAATGACGAAGACAGTACAGATGAACAGGAAGGATTGGTTAGAAAAGTTAAGAGATGCACTATGGGCATACAGAATAACATGGAAAAACACAACTGGGTTCAATCCATACCAGTTAATATATGGAAAAGAAGTCTTACTGCCCATAGAATTTTAGATACATACATTCAAGTTAGCAGCAAAGTTAGGACTAGAATTGTCTGAAGCACAACAACAACGGATAATGGAATTGAATCAACTGGATGAACAAAGACAGCAAGCAGTGGAACACACAACACTGGTGCAATAGCAAAGAATGAAATGGCATGATCGATTCATCAAGAACAAGACATTCAACAAGGGAGACTGGACATTACTATTTGACTCCAAATTCAAAGATTTCAAGGCAAGGTTTACAACTCATTGGCTAGGGCCATATGAGATAGAATACATCTTCGATAATGGAGTTGTTCAGATAAAAACAATTGATCAAGAGTCTACTTCATTTCTAGTAAATGAACATAGGCTTAAGGTTTACAATAAGCCTATCAATAAAGAAGATTTTGTGAAACAAATGACAAGAGAGACAGATCTGGAAGTAATGGAACAACATAGAAATATTCCTTCTAGTACCCCAAAAGAGGAAGAATAAAAAAACATAATAATAAAATAATAATAAAAAGTTTGCTAGTGAAAACCAGGCAACTGGCACCAAGCAAACAAGAATTCATAGAGGAAAACCAACTAGTTTGGCCTGTGTGAATTCACAATCTTTGTTTTATTCTCACAACAGTTTGATTTTGCAGAAAGAACATCCAAAACAGAACAAGACTTGAGGACAAGTCTTTAGATAAGCAAGGGGGAAGTTGCAAAAGGAACTCAGTTGAGCAGCTGGAAGTTTGAGAAACTGAATTGAAGAAGGAACTTGAATTGTATTGCAGAAGGGACCTAAAACATATGGAAACATTTTGCAGAAGGGACCTGAAATGTTAGAAAAAAACATGTATATACTGCATAAAAAAATACATGACAGTAGGGACCTGAATCTTCAAGTACCAATTGTAGGAGGGACTTGAACGACATCAACAATCAATGAACCTGAATCAATGAAGAATGCAAGAATAAAAATCAGAAATAAAGTCTATATTTCAATCTATCCAAGACATTTCATCAAAGACATTTGACCAGGAGGACATCATCCAATACTGTCAGGGAGTAAAAGTACTGTGAGTACAAAATTTTTCTCTTGAAAATTTGAAATTTTTAGAGCTTGTTAAAATTAAGTTAGTACCTGAATGCATATTTTACTTACATATTCATTTCACTACCCTCATCCTATTATTTTTACTTACATATTCATTTCATTACCCTCATCCTATTTATATATTCATACCCATTATCCTACATTTAATCCTATAAACATCCTCCAAATATTCATTTCATATTCTATACTTATATTTCACATTCCATTTACATATTCCATATTCATTTCATTTCATAACCCTAAGTATTTTTCTTTTAAAGCAAAAAGGATCAAAATAAAGGGTTCAATAGTTGAAACCCTAGAACCCTAGAACCTGCACAAACATACACAACATTAGTATCATGGAATTAATTTTAAACATGACCTAAATATGGTCATTTTAAAATTAAAAGATATATATTGAAATAAATACATATGGAAACATGCGCATTATAAAGTAATATGAAGTGGAAGAAATCAAAATGATTTATTGTGATAAGTTATAATAGCACATAAGAATGATACTATTGAAGTGCAAGGGTTATTATAATAACCGTGTAATGACACTACAATGCAAATACATGTTATGAGTGCCTCGGAGGAATAAGCCGTAGGTAATGGAGGTAATGGATATAAGGGAGAGGTACGATGACAGTTGAATGGAGACAAGACCATAAACCATGCAATCAAAACTATTTAACACGACGATCAAAACACAATGCATAACAAATATGAGCCAGTTGTAATAAAACATATGGTATGCAAACAATACGATGGCATGAGTGATATATCAGTCAAGGTCAAGCAATAAATGTTGCGATGGTACTATGGGTTGGTATGGAGGACAGACATGATGGAATGAAGGATGGCCATGATTGAAGCAATCAGACAACACAGCAAGTGAAACGGTCAAACGAAATTTAAAAATACAACAACAAAGGTTTTAGAACAACGCCGAGAGTTTGCATTCAACAGAGCTTCACACATACTCCGCCATTGTACACACAGAGCATGGTGAATATCGTTCCCTCTCCACCATCACAGCCATTTTGAAGGCTCAGGGAGAGCAACAAAGTATTGCAAAAGCCATTAGCGCACAGTGTGAGCTTGAGATGAGTGATTTGATAAAAGAAACATAGAAATAGAGGAAAGCGAACCAGAAGGAAAAGGCAGGAGATATAGTGGCTGGAAATCGGAGTGATAAGAAGGAAACCCGGAGAAGATTAAGAGATAAGCCGAGGATATTAGCAGAGAAAGCAGAGTTAGTTGAAGAAGATCTCGTGAGAAGAAAGGTAAGATCGAAACCTAATCTCCCTCAATGAATGCAACAGATGTTTATGAGAAAATCTCGGGATTCTTTTTATAAAATAGAAGTTAAACTCCGGGATATGGAAAGTGCTCCAACCTCCGTTTGTCATTTGTCATTAGCTGTCTCTGCCATCAGTAAAGGTTTTGAAACAAAGTTTAACAAGTGGCAACCATAATGAAATGCAGGTTAGTTGAGTCATGACAAAGAGAAAATCAAGATAAATCATTGCAGACAGGTAACTTAACTCAGAACCTCCACGAAATCGCCAAATTGAATAATGAAATAGAGTGTTTAAGTGAAGTTTTGATTACATGTTTTCACTGAGATTGAGTAATGAAACAAAGTGTTTTAGTGTAGTTTTGAAAACACATGGTTGCGCCAAGTTAAAACAGAGTGTTTAGTTGTAATTTTGATTACATAAACACGTGTTTTCAGTAAAGATTGGGTAGTGAGACAGAACAACAAGTTAAAGTCTGGCTGCATAAATAAATGTCTATACCAAATTGGTCAACGAAAACAGAGTATTGAACTTGTATTTGAATGCATAAAACAAATGAATTCGTTGAATATACAGTGAGATATTTATGGTTGATTGTATAAACAATGAGTTCAGATTGCATGTTTGATTGCATGGACAATAGGTATAATTGCATACATAGTGGCCTTAATTAAACAACCAGTGAATGAAGAAATGACTCTAGTCTGACATATGAATGAGTTTTACAACCATAAGAGAGTGATAAGAGGAATGAAAGTCGAAAGGAGAAGTCATGATATGATTTTTTTTTTTTATATATATAAAAAATTTTCAAAATCAAAATAGAGTTCGATTTTCAATTTCCTTCTTATAAACAATGATATGTATAAAGAGGAATACTTCATTTGTATGGACAGAGCATAGTTTTGATGAAAGAGGAACAAAGCCGAGAATGGGTTTTACATCAGAATAAGCAGCTTGTGTTTGTTTTTCATTTCACAAAGGTTAATTAAAAAAAAAACAGTGATTCAATGTTGCAGAGAGATAGAGACTAAAACAAACCTGGTTTTATCATTCTAAAGAACATTAGGAGAAAGGTAAGCCCTCCTACAAACTGAATCAAAAAGGATTTTTATGCATGAATGATTGATTATTTTCATTGTTAAAAATGAAGTTAATGACAATAGAAGGGTATATCCACTGGTTTTTAGAAAATATGACCACTAGAATAGAGCCAAAATTTCAAATAGAGCAATGGAAGAAGGAAACAATAGAAAAATTGTATCAAGCAGGGCTCATAGGGTTTCTACAGAGGTTTAATGGTCATAGTGAGGGTATAACAAGAGAATTTGTGAATAACTATACTTAGGAGCAAACAAGGGTAGGGAACCTAATCATTCCAGTGACTCAGGAATACATTTCCCAAGCACTAGACCTTCCACTGACAAGGGAAAATTATCACAAAGGTCTACATTTCAAGGAGAAAGCATGGACTTTCTTCTTGGAGAAAAATAGGAAGGGAGCCTTTGACAGAGCCAAAGGCATACCCAGGGAGTGGTTCAATGAGCCATGGGGAGAACTAGTCTTGATTATTCAGAAATTCTTCACTTGTGATAGGGGACATAGTGTGGCACATTTGTATCATATCAGGCTACTCCAACACATTAAGGGAGAGGCCAAAATAAACTTGCCATATTTCTTCTCCCGAAGTCTCATTAAGATGATAGAATCAGTAAGAAATGAGAACAAACCGAGAGAAGCTCAAGTTTATCATCAGGGGCTAATAAAAATTATGGTAGAGCATCAAGTAAAAACTCAGGGCATAATTTGGAGAGAGTTTTTAATCCAAAACCAGTATGAAGAACAGGTCATTGAGGAACAGAACAAAACAGAGCAGGAAACCAGGGGCATTATGAATTCACCACTTTATCCCAGAACCAGGTCTAAGAAGCAAACCAACACTGTTATGGTTGAAAAAGAAACATCCATCATATCCACTCCTAGGAGGCCTAGGAGGAAGAGCCCAATAGAAACAAGTAGCAGGGACCAAGAAGTACAAATTGTAGAAACATGTTCTACAGAGAAACAGGTAGAGGATATAATTGAAAGATTAGAGAAAGAAGCTCTAGAGAAAGACTCTTATTTTGATGATGTGGCAACCACATCATTTGCAAAAGACACACAGGAACTTGAAAAAGAGTTACACTTGAGAAAAATCAAAGAATTAACAGACCAACTAGAAATAAATAAGATTCTGGAAAAGCACTTGAAGAAGGAAAATAAGGCATGCAAGAAAAGTAATGCAAAGTTAGTTAAGGAGAATGAAAAATTAACTGAAGAAATAGGCAAACTAAAGAGAAAGAATGACATACTTTGCAAACAGGCATTCAAGTGGCTTAAAGAAAAGAACATGTGGAAAAACAAATATGAAAAACAGAAGGTCAAGGCTACTATGTATAAAGAAGAACACAACATGGGGATAGATTATCTGTTAGAGGTAGCACAGCAGGAGGCATCAGGGTCAGGAACAGGATTCACAGCAGGGGTCAGGAGATCCAAGAGGAAGAAACAAGCATGAGGACATGCTTGAGAATCAGCAAGGGGGAGATGTTGGCCCTCATTTTTGGTCCATTTTTTCTTAAGGAAACTTACTTAACTCTTATATTATCCATCCATTTTCCATCACATCCACCTCATTTTGATGTATTTTATGCATATTCAGGTATTTAATTTTAATTTTGCAATTTCTATAAGTTTTTATGAAAATTGAATTTCAAGTGCAATTTTTGGACAGAATCAGAAATTCCTGTAATAGTTATATGGATGTCATATTTTCAGGACACCTGGGCTTGAGATGGATACATGTATGGAAAGATTGGTGATCCGGATTTAAACGGGAATGCAACAAAATACAGAGATAACCATATACGCAAAGATGCAGCAGAAATAATACTTCATTTCATGAATGTAAAATACTGAAATATGCTTACAAATAGAAATGGAAATAAACAAGCTAAGGCAATGGTAGCTTATCTCTGAGAAGAGATGTGGCGGCTACCTGCCTCTGAAATGTGCTACAATGAGGCTCAAAGGCCTATTTATTGTTGAGAAACAATGTAAAACCCTTAACATCCCAAAACCTAACCCTAGAAGATGAAACACCAAATTGTGGACCCCGTTTGGGTAAATTGATACATCAATTTCTCAGGGTCGTAACTTTGGCACTCGATCTCCGTTTGACGCGTACAATAGCTCGTTATAAAGATATATCTGAGAACATCGTTTAGGGCCTCAAAACAACTCCAGAAGTTCAGGACCCAAAAAAATGCTAAAAATAGTAAATTGTGCTACAATTACGGAAACTGAAAACTGAAAGAGATAGTCGTGGGGGTCCAAATGGGATAGGTGGGTGGCCACCAACATCCACCTGGATCATTCCTCCCCCCTTAGGAAGCAATGGTCCCCATTGCGTTGAGTTCCTCCATCTGCTGAACTTGGTCCCTGGTGAGCTATTTTGCAATCGCGGATGTGTCCAATAATGGTGGGAAGCATGGTCGAGGCAGTACACATTGAACACTTGGTGTAGGCGAAGGAATGGAGGAATGTTGTGCTCCAAAGCATTATTTCCCATAGCCTTAGTAATAGTGTAAGGACCATGTCGGCGTGGTCGGAGCTTCTGATGGACTCTTGTAAGGCATTCTTTCTGTAGACGCAACCAGACTTTGTTGCCCACCTGAAGCTTGTGTGGTACCCCTGTGGGTGAGGAGAAGTTGTTACTATGTTCTGTCATGACCGTATTCCTTTGCTACTGCTGCTACATGGAGGAACCCTTCGCGGGGGTCATGGATGTGGTGACAATCTGCTCCTTACTTTGGGAGTGAATCAGACAGAAAATGAATTTCCTACTCTGGGAGATGAGCTTGTTGCCTTTCTTAGTAGAGATCAAAGAGGTGGCGATAGGTGGGGCTACCTCAAGTATCCTGTATAATGAATTACACAAAGAAATAATGACAACACAAGGCCTTGAATCATACACAGCATGTCGCCTCCACAAGTATGGCTGGTCTAATAATACATCACAAACATCCAGAGGTGTAAAATCACACAATACCTCGTCTGTGAAGGGCTTGATGCTGTAGGGAAGGTGGCACTGCTGACAAATTTTGAGATCTCGTCCTTCATGAAGCCACCCAATATTGTACAACTGCGGGTGTGGTGTAGTCGGTAAGCCCAACCGCTTCATGACCTCTACTGAAATGAGGTTATTTTGGCTGCCAATGTCGACAATGAATTGCAGCGGAGAACCCTTCACCCACATCTGTGAGTCGAAAAGACATTCCCCCTCGTCTAGATCGTCGGGCTCATTCTTCTGGATCTTGGCGGTGGCAACAGTGACGCTGGGCTCTGCATCAATGATTTTCTTCCCTTTGCCATTCCCCTTGTCAGGTTCTGACTCAGGGTTGGAAGATGCATCTGATTTGGAAGCCTTCAACTCGGCCACCAGCGACTGCTTGGTCCGACACTCACTTGTGTTATGAGTGGGACTCTTGTGGAACTCATACTCCTTTCCTGTATCCTTCTTCAACTTCGTGGTGTTGTTCTTTTCTTGTGGCTTCGATGGGTTGTCTTGGGTCACCCCGCCTTCGCTTTGTCCTTTGGTCTTCAAATTTGCAGATCCAGAGTCTTGCTTCTTCTGTTTGAACTTTTGCTCGATTTTGACAGTGTATCGGTACGCCGTGCTGAGCGAGGAGATGTTCAGGAACTCCATCTCTTCCTGGATGTATCTATGTAGTAAGCCATGGTATTTGAGTACAAAATGCAACTCAAAGTCCTTGATACCCAACTGTGTGAAAAGGGTATGAAAAATGTTTGTGTAATCCGGCACATCTTGGTCCCTTCCCTGCCACAGTGTGGTCGATTTGATGTATTTTTCCTCATAGCTTTTGACAGGGTAGTACTGCTCCTTGACAGCATCCTGGAATGAATCCCAAGTGGTTGTGGCTGAAAATAGTGAGCCCGTACTTTCATTCTTCTACTCGCAGTAGGTTTCCCACCAATCCTTGATGTGGGGGGCTGCTTTGAGAAAAGCAAAAACAATCTTTTCCTAACTCAACAATTCATGAACAGAAAAATACCCATCTAGCAGATTTAACCATTTATCTATGACATCTACGTCTATTTGACCCTCGAAGAAGGGGATTTCAAAATTAACTTGTACCTTAAACGGTGTGGCATTTCCAGAGTAGCTGTCGGAAGCCGATGCGTCGCCTTTGGGTAGCTGCTAAAGGATCTACGCAAAGCTATCCATCATCGCGTTCCTTTTCCACTTGAGGGCTTCTTCGAGCAAGATTTTGATAGGATCTCCTACCCCCTCGTCTTTCTTTTCATCTGCCATGGGAGGCCTTCAGGATTTGCGAGGCTGGTCTTGCAAAGGTTCGACCAGTTTAAGCCCTGACTCCTTATATCCCGACCTCGTTGGGGACATGCAAAGAAAAACAGAGAAAAAGCAGACTGCTCTGATACCACTGATCCGGATTTAAACAAGAACGCAACAAAATACAGAGATACCCATATACACAAAGATGCAGCGGAAATAATGCTTCATTTCATTAATGTAAAATACTCAAATATGCTTACAAACAGAAATGGAAATAAACCTTCTAGGGCGATGTAGCTTATCTCTGAGAAGAGATGTGGCGGCTACATGCCTCTGAACTATGTTACAATGAGGCTCGAAGGCCTATTTATTTTTGAGAAATAATGGAAAACCCTTAACATCCCAAAACCTAACCCTAGGAGATGAAACGCCAAATCGTGGGCCCCGTTTGGGTAAATTGGTACATTGATTTCCTAGGGTCGTAACGTTGGCACCCGATCTCCATTTGACGCGTACAATAGCTTGTTAGAAAGATCTATCCAAGAACTATAACTTTGCGAAAAGAAACATGGGTCCATGTTGCTCCCATATTTCCCAAAAAGTGTCGTTTAGGGCCTCAAAATGGCTCTGGAAGTTTAGGACCCGAAAAACTACTAAAAATAGTAAATTGTGCTACAATTACGGAAACTGAAAAACTGAAAGAGACTGTCATGGGGGTCCAAATGGGATAGGTTGGTGGCCACCAACATCCACCTGGATAAATTGGGAACTAGGACTGAACTAATTCCAATTGGTTTGGTCAAAACAAGCTAAATCAGTCCCGATCAACTCTGGTCAAACAGGACCAGTCATCTAGAAAATCCCTAGGAAATAGGGCAGTTTTATGATTTCATGGGATTTTCCATATTTTTGATGATAGATTGGATGGATTCAACTTGGATAGATGGATATGAGTAGATATAGTTGTTAGAGAGACTTTAGATCAGTTTGTTTCATGATCTTCTATTTAAAGCCAAAACTTTGAAGGCTTATGGTATGTAGTTTTTGTATAATTTTATGTTGAGACATTTGAATATTTGAAGTTAATTTGAAGAACTTGTTCTAATTACATTTTTGTTGTTCATTGGTGTGGATGAGTGACTGAAGTTGCAGTAGTTTATAACATCCTCAAGTGTGCAAGGCAAGGGTGGAGGGCCCCCACTCCAAGCTAAGTACACTTCATTGTTAAACTAGCTTAATTTTCATGAACTAGTTGCTTCAGATTTGTTTATTTGTTTTGTTTCAGATTTGCTTACTTGAATTGATGTGTAATGATTTATGTTTCTGATGAATCTTAGTTTGTTTATCATTTTGATAAGAAGGGACAACAAAGTGTTCAAGTTGAATCCTCCTTCTATTGAATTAATGGATCAAAACTAGAGTTCATCTTTATTGTGTTCAAGCAGTTTTATGCAATTTCAGTTTTCTAGCAATAGCATAATGATGAGTGAATTATGATGAGGAATATCAAAGATCTCTTAAGTTAGGAGTCTCCTTCATTGTTTATTTATGCATCTTAAGCTATTGTTAATTAATGATTTTTTATTTCTATTCATCAAGCGATATTGTAGAAGGACACAAATGGATCTCTGAAGTTAAGAGCCACTTCATCTCTCATACATTGTGTAAGAATTAGAAATTCTTTAAATAGATTTATATTTGTAATATGCCCTTCCTTAATTCCTCATATTTTATCTTCTAAGCTTGGCTACATTTGATATCCATACATTGTGGACATGCCTCCAAGTTTTACAAACCTGGATTGATAATGAATACTTTTGTTAATTTTTGTTAATAAATTAGCCCGACAAAACGCTTGTTGCATTTATTCCTAGGTAGTGATGTTGCCTCCAGGTAGACTCATAAACTAGCACAAGGCTTCATATTTAAGGGTGGAGGGAAAAAAATTCAACTGTTGTTCATCAGAGGTATAGTTGTAGGTCCTACAAACTACAAAAAACTCAAACATAAATTTGTCAGGGTCCTAAGAGGCTAATCCATGGAAGTGTGGAAGGGTAGTGGGGCTAATAATATTCATCTTGGCCTCCCCATTGGTTTCTCGGATGGGAAATAACTCATTTTGCTTGTTTTCACCTATGTTTTGGATAGGTAATATGGGATCTTCCTCCCCTATGGGTTATTAAAAAATTTCAGGTTGCTCACCTAGAGTATTTTCTAACTCCCCTATGGTTAGAGAGGGAAGCTCACAGTCACCAAAGAAGAGTGATGCCTGACTAATTAAAGGGGTGTGTGTTTTTGGTAGGAATTTCCCTTGATTATCTCTACTCCTACGAGGAATGAAAGAACTAGTTTTTATTTCTGTTTATATTTGATTTTCCTCTTTTCTTGAAATTTTCTAAGTCAATAGTACTGATGAAAAAAAAAGATAAAAAATAAAGGCAAATTCTAAATAGAAATAAGACCTACTTGTACACCTCCCCAGAAATGGTGCCAGAAAGTGATGAGCCTTAGTATCTCAACATGAATGTTGAGACTCCCAAGGTTACCAATTTTAATTATCAACCAGGGTTCGTACAAACTTAAAAGTGATAGTACTATATGCATAGTAGGTTAAGTTACACTCAAGCCATCTTCAAGAAATGGATTAGATCAAGGCATATAGATACCACTCCAACTAGCTTAAAGAAATGAATTGCATGAAAAAGAGAGAGTTATAATCTATCTATAAGAATGAAAACATTATTCTAATTGCAGATATGAAAGTGCTATTCACCCAAATGTAAATACCAACTCTAGTTGTAGGAATGTAAATACTGTGCTAATTGCAAAAATTAAAAGTGCTAGTCTACTTGCAGAAAGTAAATCAATACTATACTTGCAAAAATGTGGAAAGTTTCTTTGAAAACAAATTTGATTTTTTCAACAACAATGCATGTGACTAAAATCCTAAGGAATCATGAATTCAAGTATCAGGTCTAATATAATTTTCATTCGTACATTAACCTTTTATCACCGTGTTCAAGGAAACTTAGCTTTAGTAAAAAAATCTATGTACATTTCATAAGAAAACAATCATTGTTATTCAAATGTGGAAATATGTCTTCTAATTCTAATTGTAGATTTGAACTTTTAGTGAAGGAAAGTTGGGTGTAGAGTGGTCTTTGGTCCTCCCCAATCATGGATCTAGAGCCTAAGGGTAAATTGGTCAAGTTTGGATAATGCTATAGGATGCTACATGACTGCTACATGATTACTACATGATGCTATAGGATTGCCATCTTTTCCTATAACATTGGATCCATGAGCATCCAGAGCGTAGAAGAAGTGTTATGAAGGTGGAGAAAGGCATATGAAGGTGTATGAAGGCTATGTGAGGCCATATCCAATATTAACACCCCTTAGAGGCCCATCTTACAAAAACACAAATGCTCACGGTGTCCTCCAATGACCCAAAAATGTGGTCTCAGTGGTAGAGTTTTTAGGGCAATGTGAGATGTCAATGAAGAGGTTGATTATGAAAAAAGAGATGTAGGATGAGTTTTGCAACCCTACAAGAGAATGGTAGTACCTGAAAACTAATAATCAATCCCCTCTTGTTCTTGGAAATAATGCAAAACCAATGATCAAATTGCAACAAAACAAACTAGGCAAGAAAGGATGAGTTGAATTTTACAAAATTAAACAGAGAAGGATGAGTTGAATTTTATTTCATTAAGAACTAATCTACCTTACAACATGCATATAAACTACATACCTGAAATCTTGAGAGAGATATGATTTTAACTCCTATATTGTAGAAACAAAGTATGTAAGAGAACAATGAGTTAAAGCCTAGCAATATACAAAGGAAGACGACCATATATTTTTGGCTTGTTGTTGTAGACTCCTCAACCACACTTCCCACAAGAGAGGTGGTAATCAAGTTTGCAACAATAAATTTTCTGGCAAGTAAACTTCTAATTAAAAAAAGAAGGAAATGTTGCTACTAAAATAACGCATAAATAAGATACATAAAGTGAGACTCGAGCCTCTAGGTTAGGTCCTAACCCAAGAGGACTCAATCATCTGAAAAAAACTTAGATGTGAAATAATAGTAGACCTTTCATTAACATAAAATAGAGTTTAAATACATCATGCAAATGAAAATGAAATTGAAAGTCTCAAGAACTTGGCTCTTAGTGGATCTCCTTGCTCCCAAAGTTAAAATCCTAGTGAGCCCTTAGGCTTGTTGATTTATACAAAGATGACTAAGGGGAAGCCTCCTTGGAAAGAGGACTGCTTCCCTCCAAAATATCAAAAAAAGCGGATATAGATCCCTTATATCCTTGCAATTACTTGATTTGAATGGCTACTAGTAGACCTAGAGTTGTTGTGGTGAGTCATTCTAGGAATCAAGTAGAGTTGAAGGAGAGTAAATTCAAGGTAAAATCCTCCTACATCTCCTCTAGATGCCTCCAACGTGCCTTTTCATAGTAAATTCACTAAAAAAAGCTTGTTTTCCTGCACATTAACTACATTAGGCCACGAAGTACGAAAAAAAGCATTTAGTCTTCCTACTACGCACATTATAGCCAAAGATATGTTAATTAATGTGTGCAGAGAAGATTTCATAGGTTGGAGGATAACAAAATGGCCTTATAATATAAAGTTATTGATGCGGCCCATAAGGTATGTTTTCCCTTAAGGAAGCGTACTCGCTCTTAGTAGACCATAAGAACTTGGAGAAAGACCAAATATGGCTTTAGATTTGGTCTAAGAACTTGTGTCCTAAAGTCTCATTATTTCTATGGCTCGTGGGAGGGAATAAAATACTAACTTGGGATCACATTAGAAGAAAGGGATTCGAGGGCGCATTCTTGTGCCACCTGTTTCATGCAAAGGAAGAAAATATGGAACACTTGTTAAAATATTATCCATTTGTAGAGGATATTTGGTCCTTCTTTCCTGCTACATTTGGTTAATCCAATCATATTAGGGGCGATTCATTAGTCAATGGATTATGAAAATGTTTGCAAATGCCATAATCAAAAGGGCCTGGTTTTTGGCTGTAGGATTTTTCTTGTGGTCCATATGGAAAGAGAGAAATGCTAGGATCTTCAAAATTCAAAAAATAAGACTAGAAGAGATACACCTCATGATAAAATAATTCACTAGGGAATCAATAATCTCAGGTAGGTGGGCGGAAGAAGATTGGAAAGTAGATTATATCAAAGCTAAAATTCTCAAAATGCTAGACTTAGACTAGGGGATGGTCTTCCTTAGTAAAGCATTGTTGTTGGGAAAAGTATCCAATACGGAATGACCCTATCCCACTCTAAGGGTGATAGTACCTCAGCAACAATCAAAGCAAAGCTATTCAAGATTACTTCTTTATGAGATGTAAGAGAGGGGAGAAAGAGATCCACTAACCAATGTCTTCCGCTAATGATTGATCCAATCTTCTCTCTTTGTTGCTTGCTCCCAGTTCCTTGCTCTTTCACTGGCCCAGCTACACCAAGATCCTGCAAAATAACAAGAAAGGGAAACTACAAGAAGCATACATTCATAATTGATTCAAGGATTAGAATAAATCAAATATACAAGTATCAATACGCCATTGAGACACATGCATATAGAAGAACCTCAAATGCTTTATTAATGGAAGAAGTAAAGTTCAGGAAGTGATACAACCATAAAAGGCCCAATCCAGCATCACCTCCCAGCAGAAAGAAATCTCCTCTTCACCTCCTTCAAGCAAATCGCCCAATAGTTCTATACTCAAACCAATAGCACTTCCTTACATTCACAAGATTCCAGCCTCCCTAGACCTCATGAGAGAGCTCTATATATAGGAGTTTTGGAGAAAGGATGAGTCAGCTTGAGCTTAACATGAAGCTGACTAGTGTCCTCTCCCACTTCAGTTATTCTTCAGTTCTTGAGTCCACTTGGAGGTTCTTGCTTCCACTTGGATATCTAGATCCTCTTACTCATCACAAGTCGAATTCCTTGATCCAAGTGTCATTTTGGAAGCTTCCTGGGCATTGACACCTTGAGGAATGACTGTGCCACTTGGCCAAACTCGCCCAGCGCAGGTAGCGTTCGTTGCAGTTGACATTCAGCGCAGGTACACAGTGGAGCAGTTGACATTCAGCACAGATGCTCAGTGGAGCAGTTGACATGATCCAGAATTAGCCTGTTTTTGAGTGTTTTCAGGTGGAGAACTGATATTTAGTGTTGTGGTTTGCTGACCTTGTTCCTCTAGGGGTAGGAACAACATGTTTAGGGACTTTGGATCCCTCAGATTATTGACATTTCATGCTTCATGCTGTAAGGCACAAAAATGTCTATAACAGTTGCCCCCTAAAGTATGAGGTCGTTTATCGGGTGAAATGCTTTATCAGGAGGATCCGAAGTTCATTCAATCGCTGAGAGGTGACCTGTAATAAAATACAATACAATACATTATTTTTCATTCTGCTTTCATGATCTAGCTGAGGCGGGCATTCCCATGCTCAGCTTTATAAATTCATTTTGGTACATAGAACAGACGATCGTCTGATGGTAGACTGATAATTCTCTGCTGAAATTATCATCCTTTGAGTAGGATGATCATCTGCTGTAACGATGTACATGTCAAATGTCTTTATATTTCCTGAATATATATCGCAGCCCGGATGGATGAAACTAGATCCGGGGTCTTCAAACTCGTTCGATCTTCACTCTAAGTACAAGTCGATCCATGTGAGAGTTGCGCTGAAGTCGAACATGGAAAGACATCGCTTGATTACCGGTCAATAATGTAAACCGTTAACAAGCGCGAGAGGAATCACCGATAATGATAATGACCCTCAAGGTACTGCAGTACAATTCACGTGGTGTGAATATAGGACTTGGCGTTGAACACCACGCAAAATCTTCTGGTCGAAGGTCATTGATGTATACCTGTCGCCGGAAGTGAGAAACTTGCCATTGAGGCATGCAAGCTTCAAAGTACTGAGGGGGGTGTTCCTAGATCAACTTCTTGGATAATGAGCTGAAGTCGACAAGAAGCGATCCGTCAAAGGAGGGCCTTAATGAATCCCACATCAGTGACACGGAACGGAGCTAACAATCTGTGAAATATGATTCAAGGTGGCGATCATGGATGGATGAAGGATAATGTATGGCAGTGGATGGGACACGGTTGACTCTTTCTGAACAACATCTCTTGAACATATAACGACACTGATGCGATGGATCGGTAGCATTACCCCAAATGTGGATGGTTTGGCGAAGACCATGGTGATGAGACCGGTGAATGAAACAACCCAACCCAATGTGATACGGAGGAAAAGTGTCATGTTCAAGAGCGACTTGCTACCATTAAAGCTTTGAGGTTCTCCCAATTTTTCCCCAGTCATTTCTGACCAGTACCTCTTTATTTTTGTCAAGCTTGAGGAGGATAACATATGCTTGTTCTATAACCTGCCCTTCGGGCAAGCCCATCGCTATGTTTTAACGAGCCTAGCGATAGGGAAACTCGTTCTCGTCTAAAGACAAGTTTGTCGCTATTTAATCATTTTAACGAGTCTAACGACAAGGAAAACTCGGTCCTTTTCTTTTTTAGAGAGTCTGAAAAGGTACAGAAATTTAACTCCAAAATTCATTTTTCGTCATCTAATCCCTTAAGTCCGAAAAAGTATAAAACACTACAGAAGGGATGAGTTTTCGATAATTTTAACGAGCCGAATAAAACAAGCGCTCAACCTTTTTGTGCAATAATCCCTCAGGTCCAAAAAGATTAAAATCTAGAGGAAGGATAGCTCTTCCGGTCATTTTAACGAGCTGGAAGGCCAAAACTCGGCAAACTTTTCATATTTTACGAGTCAGGAGAAAAGAGCTCAAAAAAGACTCGTCTTTTGAGGAACGAGTGATAAACAGGGATAGCAGCAGATTCCAGGTACAGGTTGGAATTTTCCAATCACGGCAGTGTCACAAGGATGGCTAGGTGAACTCACTCTTCGCAGCTGTTCCTCAAAATGGGTAAACAATCATATGGAGGTGAACGATCAGCCAAATGGAATGGAGGTGGCAGGTGCAAACACGACCAAGGATTTTTATGGCTAATAAATTTACGATCACAATGGTTATTTACCGGTACTGGGTTCATTTTTTAAAGAGCTTGAATGCGCCAAAACACTGCTCAACCTTATGTTTATTTTTTAACGAGCATGAACTATGTGCTAAAACTGCTCGGATCTTGCGTTTATTTTTTAACGAGCATGAATTTTATGCTAAAACTGCTCGAATCTTGCGTTTATTTTTTAACGAGCATGAACTTTATGTTAAAACTGCTCGATGATAAGTTTGCATGCCCCCAGCATAATAATGCAAATCGGGGTGCACGCCCCCCAAGCTTCATTGCATTCAACTCGGTGGTTGGAATGAAGGTTTACCTCGGGGATTTGTTTCATTTTTTAACGAGGTTGACACAAGATAAGAACCGTCCTCGGCTCCAAATCCATTAGATGTAGAAGGTTTCATATTCCACTGTGGCCACTTCTGCCAGATTACTCGGAGGTGGTAGGGCAAAAGTACCCATTAAGGCAGGGTCTTTTAGGAGACCTACTCCGATATTTTGGAGCGAATGACTGCTTCCATGGATTATCGGAATGCTTCCCGTAACTTGTGAACTGTTGGGGAGAAAAGTTTGTTGGTCGACGATTGTAATTCCTCCTTGGAAGGGAAATGCAATCTTCCTGAAGTAGGTCGACACAACCGCGGCCATGGCATAGATCCAGGGCCTTCCCAGTAGGATATTGTAATCGAGGTTTCCATCAATTACTTCAACATCAATTCCTACTGGTTTGCCCCCCAGTTCAACTTGCAAGTTACTTAAAATCCCGTATGGAGTGTATGATCGTCCATCAAATGCTTTTAACATCGTTGAAGATTTCGACAAGGGTGGTGAGCCTAAATCTTTCCAGCAACTCATCGACATAAGACATGTAGATGCCCCCTCATCAATAATTATTCGATGAACAGTTTTGTTGAGGGCTTTCACTTGAATAAGGAAAGCTAGTTGAGCTGGTAATTGAGGGTCATATCCTTTATGATCAAAGGCCACAAGATTGGAATATATTGGGCCAATCCCACCTATTGCTGATAATAAAGCTTGCTCTTGGGAGAGGCAATTTTGCGGTACCTCAAGTGTCGACATAGCGGACGGCGATTGGGCCAGGTCCTCTACTATATTATAATTCTGTGCTACTTTGGCACGAGGATTAAATGTCGATTTGTGTACTGCTCCCTTTTGCGACTTTATCATTGGCTCAGGAACGATGGGTGGCACAACTTTGGTCAAAGTTGTTGTCGAACTACTAGGTTTTTCATTAGCCTTGTTGTTCGACAACTTTGGATTTCTGCAATCTTTATTCCTCGTCAAAGCATCGTTTTGCTGCTTTGATACAGACAACATAAGAACTTGGGATCGGGAAGCATTTTGATTAGCAACCAGATTTTGACCTGGGTTTGGAAACGGATCAGTCAATACTGCTGGGGTTTTTGAACTCTTAAAGAGTTTCTTAACTTCAGCTATATGTGGACAATCTTTCGTCCAATGATCCTCATCGCATATATGACACCCTGCCGGGGGTTTCCTTTTTCTCCCTTTCTTTTTCTTCTTGCCCCCTGGTTGCTTCAGTTGTTTGCCCTTGTCGGTCGACATGGCATTTACTTCTGAGGCAAGAAGTTCTTCATTTGCATTTTGACTAGAAATTTTGTGTTTTCTAATCACGCCATCACCGGCGTGAGAGTCATTGTTTGATTTAGGAGGAGGAGGAATTGAGAATTCTGGTCTAGGGGCGTCAGGTATTTTGTCGTAGAGCGTGCCGGACTGAGTATAGACCAAGTCCAGATATTGTGCACGAGCGATAACCTGCTCTTCCGTTACGACTCCCCCCTTTGCCACATCTTCCGTGATGGCAGGAAGTAATGACTTGATAAACCATTCAGCTAATAGCTGATCGGGAACGTACGTTTTTACCATCCTACGACGACGTCGCCACTCATGTATATGATCAGATATGTGGGTGGCAGTCGTCTGTTTGAAGTTGGTAAGGAGTTTTGTTCCCGTTTCATACCTTATTGGTAATTGAAAATGGGTTAAAAAGGTTGTGGCTAAGGTACTGAAGTTGTCGAATGAAGCTCTAGGCAATTCAATGTACCATTTTGCCGCTGGACCCGTTAACGTCCTCTGAAAGAGGCGAAGTCTTATCGAATCATCATTCAGGGTGTTCGATGAACACCATAGATGGAATGTCATCACATGATTCGACGGGTCTTCACCCTGATTTCCATTAAATTTAGGAATATCTGACGGAAGTTTATGCGGAATCGCTGGCCACCAAGGGGCATAAGCAATTGGATCATTCGTCAGCCGGTTTAGATCTGGAAATTCTAGAGTTGCTACAAAGGGCAACTGCTGATTCAAGTTAGGCGAAGCATACCCAGGATAAGATGGGATCACCTGAGCAATGGGTTTTTGCAAACCAGCATAATGCTGGCAACTTTGACAAGGTTGATGGGCATAACCATTATAGTATGGTTTCCCATTACTTGCAAAGACTTGTTGCTCAGGTCCTTGATATGATTGCTGGAATGACGGTTGTTGAGATTGAACCAGCTCTGGTTGTTGGACCATTTGTTGTTGCCCAATACTGGATGATTGACCAAGATGAGGAGTCACAGTACTTGTTTGAGCCTGAGTCGCTCCAGATAAGGAGGCACTACCCTGAGATCGTGATTGAGTCGTTGAGACAAGAGGTTGTTGTATTGCAACCTGAGAAATCTGGGGTTGACATACAACAGGTAGCGCTTGTACTTGCGACGCATTCACCATAGCAGGCGTGGTGGGAATATTCGACACAGGGTGTACTGGTTGCATTGAATATACAACCCCTGCTTGTTGAGGCAGTATTGGTATCCAACCGCTGGATGTAATTCCAGTTTGACCTGAACTTTGTTATAAACTCCCATATGGTTGTTCTCTTGGAGGGAACAATGAAAGAGCATACTGCCCTCCATATGGTGGAAATCCAGTACTTAAAGGGTAAATTGGCCTTTGAAGACACATTGGATCAATTTGTTGAGTTTCAACATAAGAAATACCAGATGATAATCCGGATGAAGAAATAGGAACTAACCATGTCGTCGTCCCTGATTGGACTCCGGCTTGTTGTTGACAATTTGCCGGGACAGATGGTATACCAGTGAACATCGTTGGAGTAGCAGCAGGAGGCTCTGCTGCTGCTGTGTCGGACGACACAGTCCTAGATGTCGACGGTTCTTCAGACATATCTAGTCTATCCAAAAGATTTCTTAGCGATTCTACAAGAACTTACGATGCCAAAAGACTAACTTCGAAGATCAACGAGGGAATGGTGATGATTATCCCGTTTAAAATAAATTTTAACGACGCTTAGACACAACTTGCTTTTTCACTTTTAAAGAGTCGAGAAAAAGCTAAAGATGACTCTAGTCTCCTTCGATGTTTTAACGAGCCCGAAGTGACAAATGCTCGGATGGACTTTTTCAGTTATAGAGTTTGAAAAAGGCCAAAAGAAACTACTCTGGAGTTCTAGGCAGAGGGTGTGCCAAACTTTTCGCAAAACCACAAAATACGTTTTACGGTACGGGTGGTCGATCTTCGTGAATGCTGTGTTCACTGCATTGCGATCAGTAGGGCGGCCGACACGGTTTCCTATGGATAAAGGCTTTGTTCCTATAGGGGTCTCCCAATATATACGCGACGGTACGTGGGAGCACAAGTCCGTATTGATACTTATCGCTTCACCGTGGAGGAATCACCCAACCACTCAACGCTAAGATATCACGTTTAACGACGCCGGAACACATCTCTAGCTTAGACCTCTATGTGTTTGCGTTATGTTTCAATGCGTTGTTATGTAAATTCAATTTATTTTAAGGTTGATCTTGTTTAGCAGTTTGCCTTTATGGATCACCACGAGATGTATGATAACACTCCTAAATGCAGTCTAAGATGATAAGCAAGCTTTTCAATCTTTCAATTTTGAAAATCTTAACTACTGAGGGAAAAGAAAGACATCATCTTTTCACACAGATCATAGAGCACACACTAATGCACTTTTTCCTAAGTCAACATGCAAACTGTCAAAATGCACATGCACAATGCAGGTATTTCTTTTCTCTTTCTTAATGTTGGCGCAATACAAAAAGAAAGCTGTTGTATAACTTTGAATTCAATTTCAAGTGAAAGCAAACAAGCTTGTCCAAAATCAAAAGACACCTTAAGATTTACTTGTTTCGACACTAGAAATATATAAATTCAAACCATATGACGAAAGCAAAAGCTCAATCAGCTATGAACAGCAAACAAACTAACTCTTAAGATCAAAACGACACTTTATCACAGGTCTAGATCTAAGAGGCCACAGCAAGACTAGTTCACTTTCGTTATGGAAAACTGCAAATGATATAAGAAATACACAAAGAACAAATACAGTTTCTTTATACAACTGAGGCGGAATAGTGGCAAGGAAAGTTGGTTTCAGATAGGTACATTGACTGATAACAGGCTGCAAAAACAAGGGTGAAAACAGGGCAATAAACAGGAGGGAACCCCAGTAGCACTAGGCAAAACTGGTCCAGCGCAGGTAGTACACTGGCAGTTTGACCTTCAGCGCAGGTAGCCCCTTCGGGAACTGCGCTGAAATGCAGACTGCCTTCACAGTGCCTGCACTGAAGAGACAAACTTTCGTTTTTCTCAGTTTCCGGGTCACAGATTGCTCAAAAATTCACAGTTTTTGGCCAAATCAGAAGCTATCAGTCAAGTACACACTAAGGGATGAAAAGGAGGATGAAAAGCTATCACTAAGAGCTATTTAGAGTCCTTGTGGATCAGCTCTTCAAATCATAAACTTGCCCAGAAACTGAGCTAGAGTAGCTGCCCTCTACTTTGCATTTGAAAGATCCAAATGCAGTTCGATTCGGTACTCCCTGTGTTTATGAAATGAATAGAAAAAACATAAACAACCAACAAGATACGATCCCCAGCAGAGTCGCCAATTTGTTGTTGGGAAAAGTATCCAATACGGAATGACCCTATCCCACTCTAAGGGTGATAGTACCTCAGCAACAATCAAAGCAAAGCTATTCAAGATTACTTATTTATGAGATGTAAGAGAGGGGAGAAAGAGATCAACTAACCAATGTCTTCCGCTAATGATTGATCCAATCTTCTCTCTTTGCTGCTTGCTCCCAGTTCCTTGCTCTTTCACTGGCCCAGCTACACCAAGATCCTGCAAAATAACAAGAAAGGGAAACTACAAGAAGCATACATTCATAATTGATTCAAGGATTAGAATAAATCAAATATACAAGTATCAATACGCCATTGAGACACATGCATATAGAAGAACCTCAAATGCTTTATTAATGGAAGAAGTAAAGTTCAGGAAGTGATACAACCATAAAAGGCCCAATCCAGCATCACCTCCCAGCAGAAAGAAATCTCCTCTTCACCTCCTTCAAGAAAATCGCCCAATAGTTCTATACTCAAACCAACAACACTTCCTTACATTCACAAGATTCCAGCCTCCCTAGACCTCATGAGAGAGCTCTATATATAGGAGTTTTGGAGAAAGGATGAGTAAGCTTGAGCTTGACATGAAGCTGACTAGTGTCCTCTCCCACTTCAGTTATTCTTTAGTTCTTGAGTCCACTTGGAGGTTCTTGCTTCCACTTGGAGATCTAGATCCTCTTACTCATCACAAGTCGAATTCCTTGATCCAAGTGTCATTTTGGAAGCTTCCTGGGCATTGACACCTTGAGGAATGACTGTGCCACTTGGCCAAACTCGCCCAGCGCAGGTAGCCTTCTTTGCAATTGACATTCAGCACAGGTACACAGTGGAGCAGTTGACATTCAGCGCAGATGCTCAGTGGAGCAGTTGACATGATCCAGAATTAGCCTGTTTTTGAGTGTTTTCAGGTGGAGAACTGATATTTAGTGATGTGGTTTGCTGACCTTGTTCCTCTAGGGGTAGGAACAACATGTTTAGGGACTTTGGATCCCTCAGATTATTGACATTTCATGCTTCATGCTGTAAGGCACAAAAATGTCTATAACAAGCATGGTCCTAGGATGTAGTGAAGAAACCTCAGGATCCCTTCACTCCTCTTCCACGCAATTTTATTAAATTGAAATTCGATGGCATGCTGAAAGAAAATGTTGGTTGTATTGGATTGTTGGAATATTCAGAGTCTACAATGCAAACATGTCAAGAGTCATCTTTCAGAGCTATGGATCAACTAGAAACATTGTTGTAGAATTCATGAAAATAGAATGTGGCCTCAAGATAGAAATTTGGGAAGGATATTGATAAGTTAAGGTTGATAGAGGCTCCCAACTTGTGATCAAATATGTACAAAAACTAATCTATTGTCAACCTCCAGGGAAAATAAGAAAAAATTGGCATCTTGAAAGTTTGATATCTAGCATCCAAGAGTAAGCTAGATAGATAGAATATGTTATTGTACATCACACTAGGAGATTTGGAAATAAGGTTCTAGAATTCATGGAAAATGTAGGTGCTAAAGTCAAGAAGTGGATATCAATGTTTTCTAGCCCACTCCTAGACAATATAGTTGGGTAGCCTCCCTCCAGGATATGATAATATTGATGTGGGTTCCCCTAACGGGGATGTTATTTTTGAAGAACGTGGAAGACTTGGTGAGTGCGCCCACTACCCCATCAGAATTTATGGGAATTTAAATCATTAAAGAGACAATGTTTTAGTGCATGCATGGGCATGAAATATCTACAAGTGGGTTGGTCTATTAATTGTGGGAGCATGGTAGTCTTAAGTTGCGTTATTGAGGATCTGTATGGAGGTGAGGGTAAATCCTCGACCTCCCACTATAAACTATGTCTCTTGCCTTGATTCAGATTTATGAAGGAAAATAACTGAAATACATATTTAAAAAAAAACAAATAGATACAATGAAACAAAACCTCAATTAATAAATAACAAATGCTGAAAATTGTTTACATGTAAAATGAAAACAAAATAGCTTGGGTGATGGTAGGTTATCTCTAAGAAGAGATGTGATGGCTACATGCTGTATTATCTGAGTTACAATGATGCTTTGAGGAATTTTTATAATGAAGAAATAATGAGAAACCCTAAATAAATAAATAAAATAACCATAGGAGACGAAGTACCAAAAGGCATGGGCCCCGATGGAAATTGTGCTGAAAAATAGTAAACTGCTAGAAAACATTTTTGGGGGTCCAAGTGGAATAGGTGGGTCTCCTTGAGTATCCACTTAGATCAGTCCTCCCCCTTTAGGAAGAAATGGTTCCCATTGCTTTGAGTGCCCCCATGAGGTGAGAAAACTTTTGCTGAACTTGATCCCTAGTGAACCACATGCTTTGGTGGAGGAGTTGATCGACTTTGAAGAGTTGATACATTTGGATCTTATGTTGGTAAGTGTTATTATTTTGTGTGTTCATGATCCAATCCGTTATTTCATGTTCAATGCAATCTAAGTTGAACTCTATTGGTGTCAACTCCTTAGTAATGTATGATGTGTCTAACAATGGTTGAAAGTATGGCCAAAGGCATTCCACAATGAATACTAGGTGCAGGCCAAGGAGTAGGGGGGATAATAAGCTCAAAAATGTTGTCACCCACAACCTTGGTTATGGTGTAAGGTCCATATCATAATGGTTGAATATTTCGATGGGCTTTGACAAGGCATTTCTTCTGCAAATGTAACCAAACCTTGTCACCCACTTGAAACTTATGTGGCACTTTATGTTGATCATGATGTTGTTTATACTTAGTATTTTCTTTATCTAGGATATCATGGACATGGTGGGAAATGTGTTGAATGCATTCCCTAAACTTGATGGTCCTATCAACTTCGGATTGAACATGTGCAAATTCTATCTATGTAGTTGCAAGAGGCATTGCAACATCAATGGCAACAATGGTTGAAATCCCAGGCCCACCTAAAAGGGGTTGTTGCTAGTTGAGCTATGGATAGCTCTGTTGTAGCTACATTGAACATAGGGAAGACTCTCATCTCATTTTTGTGGATGCTTAGAGTTGTACATGCATAATATGTGCACTATCATCCTATTGACAACCTGTTTCTGGTCTTCGGTCTAGGGGTGGAATGTAGTCAACTTGGTGAGATTCGTGTCCAAGAATGACTAGAGGTTCAACTAAAAAATGATTAGGAAGCTACTATCCTAATCTGATATAATGGTCTACAGGATCCAAAAATGTACCCACACTCATTTGAAGAAGAGTTTGGTAGTGGCTTCTAATGTGATACTCTTCTTGCAAGCAACCAATATGGCCATCTTAGAAAATCCATCAATGACTACAAATACACAGTCATTACCATGATTGGTAGAAGGAAGGCCCAAGAGGATGTGAAAGTATATTAGAGTCGCTGGCGCTCATTAATCTCTAATGACTTGGATCTTAGTTGGATCCAAATGCACACCTTTCTCATCAATTATGTAGCCTAGATATTAGACTTGGTCCATGCCAAAGGATAATTTCTCCAGGTTGGAACATAGCTTGTGCTACTGCATGGTTTGAAGGGCTTTCCAAATATGTTGCAAGTGCTCTACCAAACTCTTGTTGAAGATGAGGATATCATCCAAATATACAAACACAAAAGAGTTGGTAAAAGGCCTCAAGGTGTCATCCATTAGCCTCATAAACGTTGCAGGGCCATTTTTTAACCTGAAGGGCATGACCAACTACTCAAAGATACTTTCCTTGGACTTGAAGGTAGTCTTCCATAAATCTGTGGGTTTTATTGGAACTTGGTGATAGCCAAACTTCAAATCAATCTTGCTAAACTACTTATCCCCTTTGAGCTGGTCAAGAAGGTCATCAATCCATGGTATCAGTACCTATTCTTGATGGTGATTTTATTATGTGCTCGATAATCAATGTAGAGCCTACACAACCCATATTTCTTCTGTACGAGTACAATTAGGCACCCACAAGGTGAGGAACTTTGTCGGATGTGCCCGTTTTGTAGAAACTCCTAGATCTGGCACTTGATTTCCTTGTTTTCTAGAAGAGAGTAATGGTAGATTGGCCCATTAGGTAGAGGTGCTTATGGTGTGAGGTAGATCAAATGCTTGGCATGACAATGCAAAGGTACCCCCATGGGTGAGGAGAAGATTTCCTTGTACTCTTCCACAACCTTATCAACTTCCGTCTATTGCACGAAGGAACTATTTTTGGGGGCCATGGATGTGGACATGATCTTCCCCTTGATTTGAGAATTAATTAGGAAGAAAAAAAAATTTCCTATTTGGGTGATGATATTAATACCTTACATAACATATATCAAAGAAATGGTAGTAAACAAGGCTACCTCTAGTATCCTATATAGTTTTCTACACAAAGTAATAATAACAGTATGAGGTTTGGATTCATACACAACATGAAACTTCCACATGTATGGTTGGACTAATAAAATGTCACAAATTTCAAGGGGAGAAAAATCACACATTACCTTGTCTGTGAATGACTTGAAGCTATAGGGAAGGTGACACTAGTGGCTAACACAGAGATCTCGACCTTGGTGGAGCCACCCGATGGTGTATCATTATGGGTGTGGTGTTATCGGTAGGCCCATCTACTTAATGACCTTTGCTAAGATGTTGTTCTTTTAAATCCCACTATAGACATTGAACTAGAGCATAGGGCCCTTCACCCACATCTATGAGTGGAAGAGATGCTCACCCTACTTTGAATCTTTAGGCTTACTCTTCTTGACTTGGTAGTGGAAATGGTGGCATTGGGTTTTGCATTAATTATTTGTTTCCTCTTGTTGGGTTTTAGCTTAGAGTCAAAACATGCATATGACTCTAAATATTTTATCTTGGCCACCAGTGATTGCTTTGCGCGACAATCATTTGTGTTGTGAGTGGGGCTCTTGTGGAATTGACACATCCTTAATTATTTCTTCATATTCCCATTTCTATTCCTTTTTTGTGGATTTTATGAGTTGCACTGAGTCATTCCACCTTGGATCTATCGTTTTTCTATGATTTGGAGGTGCCTTTTCCCTACCTTAGATTCCCAAATCCAAAGTCCCGCTTCTCCTATTTAAACATATACTCGATCTTGATATCATATCGGTATGTTGCGCTAAGCGAGGAGATGTACAAGAACTCCATTTATGCCTGGATGTAATTTTGCAGACAACCACAACACTTGAGCACCACATGTTTCTCAAATTATTTGATGCCCAGCTTCATGCATAGGGTATGAAAGATATTTGGGAACTCCAACACTTCTTGCTCCCTTTGTTGCCATAGTGTGGTTCATTTTATGTACTTGTCTTCATATCGCTCGACATGGTAATATTGTTCCTTAACATCATCTCATAGAGAATCCTAAGAGGGTGTGGTTGAAAATAGTAAGGATTCATCCTTGTCCCTTTGCTCAGAGTCAGTTTCCCACAAATCCTTAACATGGGGGGTGTCCTTGAGGAATTCAAAAGTAATATTTTCTTTATCGGAAAAATTATGGATTGAAAATATCCTTCTACCAGATTTAACCATCTATCTAGAGAATATACATCTACCTGGCCTTGCAATATCAGAATTTCGAAGTTAACTTCTACCTTAAAGGGGGTGGATCCTCCAAAGTGACTATTGGATGAAGATGCTTCCCCCACTGGTATCCACCGAAGCATCTGGGAAAAATTATTCATCATCTCATTCCTTTGTAGCTTGAGGGCTTCTTCGAGCAACAATTCGAAAGGATCTCCTAATACATTTTATTTATTTTCTTCTACCACGGGAGGCCTTTGGGGTTTATGAAATTGGTTTTGTAAGGGCTCAACCAGTTCAAGTTCCAACTCCTTATACCCCGACTTCATTAGGGACATGCACAAAATAATAGAGAGAGTAGACCGCTTTGATACCATTGATCTAGATTTATCAAGGAACGAAATGAAATACAGATTTAAACAACAAAGAGATACAATGAAACAAAAATTCAATTAATAAAAATACAAAATATTGAATTTTTTTTACTTGTAGAATGAAAAAAAACTAGCTTGGACAACGGTAGCTTATCTCTGAGAAGAGATGTGACACATACATGCCTTCTGAACTAAGTTAAAATTATGTTATGAGGCCATTTTATAATAAAGAAATATTCAGAAAACCTAAACATCCAAAAACCTAACTCTAGGATATGGAGCACCAAAATGTATGAGCCATGATGGGGTTAGCTGGAACATTAACTTCTCATGGTCGTAATTTTGGCATATGATCTTTGTTTGGTGTGCATGATAGCCCATTAGTAAGGTCTATTTGAGGAAACCAAATTTTGACTGCAAACATCAATATTTGATCTATGTTTTCCCATTCCCCAAAAAACATTGTTTAAGGCCTCAAAAAAGCTCTTGAAGTTTAGGTGTAAAAAAATGCCAAAATAGGAAACTGTCGAAATTAAAGGAAATTGTGCTGAAAAATATCAAAATGATAGAAAAAAAGGTTGGGGGTCCAAATGGAATAGGCAGGTGGACACCATTATAAACCTAGATCATTCCTCCCCCCTTAGGAAGCAATGGTACACATTTCATTGAGTTCTTCCATAAGGGGTGGAAACATCTACTGAATTTGGTCCCTAGTGAGCCACTTTCGTCAGTGTAGGAGTTGGCTAGTTTTGACAACCTAATACAGTGGGATCTTATATTGGCAAGTGTTATTAATTTGTGTTTCCATGATCTAATTAGTTGTGGCCTATTCAATGAAATTTGAGTTGATCTCTATTAGTGTCAGCTTCTCAGCAATGTCTGATGTTTCCAACAATGGTGGAAAGTATGGCCGAAGGTGGTCCACATTGAATAATGGGTGCAAGCCAAGGAATGGGGGGATACATAGCTGAAAAGAATTGTCACCAACATCCTTGGTTAAGGTGTAAGGCCTGTATTAGAGTGGTTGAAGATTCCAATAGGATTTTGCAAGGCATTCCTTCTGCAAATGAAACCACACTTGTCACCCACTTGAAAGTCACGTGGAACCCGATGCTGATAATGAAATTGTTTGTACTTATTATTGTTGTATCCCATATATCATGGACCTATTGGTGGATATGTAGACGGAATTCAATAAAATTGATGGCCTTATCAACTTCAGATTGAATATGTGCATATTTTATCAGTGCAGTTGCAAGAGTCATTGCAACATCAATGGGACACAATGGTTGAAATCCCAGGACAATAAAATGAAAATAACTTATAGTGGAGGTTATAAGAGAGACTTTTAGTGTGATAAAATTGGAAAAAAATGTGAAAAAAAACTCCACTACAACATCTGTTTGTGGTAGCAAATGTTTTAACGGAGTTGATAACAAAACTTCATCACAACTAAAAAAACTAGGTGGCTAGAGGTTTTAGTAGATGATTACTTACCAATGTGCTTACTGGAAAAACAACACCCAAATGCGCTACTAATATAAAAGCATCATTGTTTTGAATTTAAATAAAGGCACCGAGTCTATAAACAAACATTTGGAGCATTGGTGCATTAAATATATAAAAGAACCAATGCTTTAATAATAAAAATGTAATGGCTTGTACTATCTATGATACCATGCATCAGGGCATTGAATGCAAAAAACACCGGTACCTGAAAAGTATGCCGCCCCTATGCTTATGTCTTCCAAAAAACCCTTTTTAGTACTTTTAAGGAAGGGCGCTAGGGTAGGAAAAGAATCTTGCAGCCCCAATGCTTTTATATTCTCCAATGAATCAGGTAGTTATGTGTAATAATGTACCATCACGATGAGTTGTATAAACAAGATCGGTGCTTCAAAAGTATAATGATCGGTGCTTATGTGCTTGCCAAAACCTCAGTGTTTTACTTTTCGAAAAAGGCACCGTGGCAGGAAAAACAAATCTTACAGTATCGGTTCTTTTACATAATCTAACTCACCGATGTGTTAAAGGTAATGATGCATTGGTGCGTTGAAGGAAAATCACACTGGTGCATGAAAATTATATCTTCGTGGTGCGTATTTATTTTACAAACGCACCAAGATACCATTTTTTATTATTGTAAATATGGTTGTTGAAAAACTTATTCGAAAAAGTGCGCATTAATATACGATTTCCCAGTATCTATTTTCTCTTTTTTAGAAACATCGCCCTGTGACAACACACTTATTGCGATTTTTAAATCTATTATTCATTGAAAAATGGACATATATCTTATAGAAATATTCATATCAATTAAATTTTGATTAATGCATTTGTATATGATGTTTGAATTAATTTTTTATATCATCATATTTCACATTTATTCATTATAATATTTAATCAATGGTGTAACATTTCACAACAACAGTGGACAACACAATAGAATAAATTAAAATATATTTTATTATATATGAATAATAGGCTCTTTTTCATACAAAATGTGATAGTTATCAGTAACCCTTTGCCTTTCAATTGGGACAATATGTTCATTAAATTAAAAAAAATGTCTAATTTTCATAGAAAATTATTTTAAAAAATACAACAACTCTCATTGATATCCAAATAGATCATCATTATTCACTACAACTATTGTCACAGTTCTTGAGCTACTTCCATGACTTGGGTTATTTGGATGAATTTTTTGTTGATTACGTCGATTTTTTTCGTCTTCCTCAAGTTTCATCTACAAACATATAAATAAAGTGCCTTGAGTGTATCTACACTCATGAAAATAATAAAAGTTGAAATAAATAATATACATCTATGTAAGTAAAAAAGAAATGTAACATATCAAGAAGTCTGTCCTAGATTATACACATTCTTTCAAAACAAAACCCATGCCTTCTTTCAACAACTCTTCTATTGGTGTAATTCCATACATTGTTTCCTGCAAATTTTATACTCTGTAATACATCATAGATTTAATATAAAGGATTTTTTTTGTTCTATTAGTTATAAACTCAGAGAAGTAAAATAACATAGATACTTACAAATTCCACAATTAATTTTTGGTATTCCAACATATACTCACAACCCATATTTAACTGAATGTCAATCAATTCTTGCGATGGCTCTTCTTTGTTTGTTAGCACATATTTGAAGAAATTCAAGGATGGTTTCTCTAAAACAACTTAAAATATACAAAAATAAAATTTTAAGTTGTTATAAAGAAATATTAACAATTTCTCACAAACTTTGATTTCAAACCTTTTCTTCCTTGTCGTCATGTTTTATGTGTTGAATGAGTTCCATTTTGTTTCTTTTATGTAAGAAAATACTTGAAAATTAATATTTAATCATAAATTATTTGTTTATATGTACTTAATATAAAAAATCAATGATTACATACATTTGAAGCATGTTGTTGTTGAGATGGCTCCTCATGAGATGTAATTATGTCCATTTCTTTGATCATATCCTTGTACACTTTTTTGGACATTCCTACTAGCATGTTTCAGGTATCAACTCATTGATCTTTCGGGATTTTCATAATCTTCTTGAAAAAGTAATAATTTTTTTTATATTGATATATGAAAAATAAATAGAACAAAATTGATATTAATAAATGGATTCTTTGTAGTAATATATACATATAATTCTAGAAAATCATTTTCATTAGGAATGTTACTTTTTGAATGATACTTTTTTGTTATTGTATGTTTTTTCTATTGCAAGTCTGATAGGTCTCATTAACCACTTATTTGGAAATGCTTCCTATAGTTTAAATATAACTTGATTTTTGGAATCATTGTATTGATTTCTATATTCTAAGTGGAAAGTATGTCTATACGTTCATTCCACTATATCCCTCACAGTTTTATAAAAATTTCCCCCCCTTTCATTAACATCCAGCACCACTCCAGATGATTTAAGGACCAATTCATCGTCATTTACATGTTATATAATTTTTTTCTTATAACAACATTCTTTTCCTTCATTGTTGGTCCCTGTAGAACATTAAACATATATGAATTAATAAATTTTTTGAAACATGTTAGCTAATATTCCTAAGTATATTATTAATGAATATTAAAAAAAAACTCATATTGAATAGTAATTTTTCATTCACCTCGTTCATCCTTCTGCAATTTTTCTATCAGGCTTTTAAGCTCTTTTACACTTAGATCAAAAAAATCTTATCGATCTTCCTCATTTTTTGGCTCTGTATTACACAGACTAACCAATAAATATTAATTAAACTTACATATAGTAAAAACATATTAATTTTGTAAAGAATATACAAAGAACTTTCCTTTTCTAGTTTTTTGGATGTGCTATCATTATGTCGATTAGTAAATTTGTTACTTGAAAACTTCTCAAACATTTTTGTTATCAATATACAACATGTACCATTCAATACAAAAACAATTAAATATATTTTATAAATAAATCACATAATTTTTAGCCAAAAAGAGGTTTGGTAACCAGTGCAGTTATGTGCATAAATGCAATAGTGCATTTAATTTAGTAAAAGCACTAGGGATTTTAAATGTTGAGCACCGCCAACTAAAATTAGATTTTTTTAAAATAAATTTAAATTATGAAAGTATGATATGCAACGATAAAAGAACCACCATTACAGTAAAGAAACAAAAACATACAAAATTAAACACAAGTTTTTGGACTTAATTGTTTTATTTGGCAGAGGCGCACCGATGCATTATATTACACAGGGAACACTCATAAACATAGGTTGTTTAAAAAAAAAAAAAGTATGGACAGAGCCAACAAGGTTTGGATCCGATCCAATAAGTGGCCCCCCTGCTTTAGATGTCAAATGTCTTATACATAGTAACACAAACCCATTCAAATCTAAAATGCCTAAGATGAAGACCACTAATTATCAAGTGGTAGAGGGAGCTAAAACCTAAGGTGAAATTCCGCAGTCACATAAGCAAGAAGAAGAAAGGGTTTAAGATAAGTATTGATTTTTTTATTTTTTTGAATTTTGAATTTTAATTAAATCTAAATAGGAATAGAGATCATAAATTTGTTTATTAGTAAAATCAATAGTAAAATTTTTACTATGCAGGGTTTTTATTTATTTTTGAATTTTAATTACATTTAATAGAAATTGTAAATTTTTTTATTAGTAAAATCAAGAGTAAAATTTTAAATTTTTATTATGCAAGGTTTTGAGTGAATCACCATACCTTTCAAATTCTGATCTTCTGAATAGTTCTGTTGTTCCAAATTATTCTACTGCTCAATAGTGCTCCTAGTATGTCTCTCTTGCAAATATTTCCCTTGAAATTTTGGGAAAAATAATGGAATAGTGAATACATTCTTATTATTTATAAGACTTTATGAAATTACATTTTGAGAAATAAATTACGCTCATTTTTCAATTTGAAAAAAATAAATTCATGCACTTTTTTTTGGTCCATTTTTTGCAACATTGGTGTGATTCATAGTAAAAAGCACTGGGTGTGTTTAAGAGTAATGCGAAACAATTAAGATAAATTATCGGTGCGCTAAATTTTTTTAACGCACCGATATGGTAGATTTCCATTTTTATTTTCAAAACCCGAGAAACTTGTGTGATTATTATTTTATCTTGTCAATGTGGTTATTATTTAAACGCATCAGTGTGGTTAGTTTCACAAGAGCACCAATATGCTTTAAAAGTTAGCTGAATTTTTATTTTGACATAAAATAACATATTCATCTTAAATTATCCTTTAGGATGCATCCACATGGTTACAATAGTTCATAAGATATGTATTTTCCGTTTAAAATCGCCTTATTCTTGAAAAATTGTTTAAAAACTATATTAAAATTCAAATTGTGGTTATATGGTTCTCGAAATTAATTTTAGGTATGTGACAAGAAAATTATTGTTGATTTTACTAAAATGCAGGGAGAAAATATCATAATATGAAATGGCCAATTCTTCAAATTCCATCTCGTTCCATATTTCTCAAAGTCCTTTGCGGAGTTCTACCTTTCCATCTCCAATAAATTTATATTTTATTTATATTTCAATTATCTAATTGATTGTTTTTTTTATCCATGTCAATTTGAATAAAAATGTATCCAAATGTGCGGGATCCTGATTCAGAATTGAGTTTAAATGTGAAAAAAAATTCCACCCGTTCAAAAATGTCAGAAGATCTTATCACGAGCAGCATACCTCAAGAAGTTGGTATATGAAAATGAACAACTACTTTACCCTGCAAATTGTAACATGCCATCTTCCAGTCACAATCTTGGGTCAACGATGGTAATAATTGTTTGGTGTAACGCAATTTCAACAAAAAAATTTCATTGTGTGACTAATATCATTGATGTAATAATGTTCAATATTAATTGAAATTAGGATTCTAGTGATGATGAACGACCCACCTACCATATTCTAGTGCACCCCACTACACTGTCAAATCGAGAGAAGGCTGCATTAAGAGAAAAACTAAAAAAGAAAGCATATCGAGAATGGTTGAATCAATGACTTACTCAATTCCCACTGTGTCCAGATTCACCAATCAAGAATTACTACAACAATAATAGTTCTTCATCACAAGTTGGCAATGGAGGCAATAAAATAGAGGTTGGTATGGATGATTACTTAAGTGATACTGCTACCATGGAGACAATTTTTTTAGATGCATTCCAGCACGATGAACTAGGGGATGACACTCATACCACTCATACCTTTTTCAAAAGCCTAAAATCTACTTCCAACACCCCTCTATTTGGACTTGGTGACTAGTCAAAATCTACCCAGTTGGGGACAACGCTGTTATTGTACAACTTGAAAGCAAAATTTGGCATGTAAAATGAATGCTTCTTGGAAATATTGAGGTAATTGACCATTATCAAGTCCCTTATATTTTGATAAATCTTGTCACACAATCAACATTAAAAATGGTTGATTTTATGAACATTAAATATTGACATTGTACATTTATGTTGCCCACCAGCTGCAGCTTATTCAAATATAAGGTTATTCCTAGTGATAATGTCTTGCCCGGTAGCTGTGAAGAGGAAAAGTAGTTGTTGAAAATGTTGGGTGTTGAGTACATATCATATGATGCATGTATAAGTGATTGTATTCTATATAGAGGAGAATATCCAGAGAAAGGGATATGTATGAAATGTGGGCATGATCAGTACCATAAAAGAAGTGTAATTCACATGATACTCCTCATAAGATATTTAGGAACTTGTCTATAATCTAAAGGATTCAAAGGCTCTTTCATTGCAAATATTTATCTATGTTAGGATATTCCGACACATAGGAAATAGTTAAGTTCAACTTGGTCTAGTATAGAGTTAGGTATAGAGTTAGGTAAAGTGTGTTTCTTTACCGTTGTACATTTTGTAACTTACAATCCGACGGTCACGATATGTAGTGATCCGACGGTTCACTCTCTCCTCGGTATTACCGACACTTGATCTGTGGCTTGACACCCGATTGGTCCATGAGTTCTATTTAAAGTGCATGGAGGGTCATTGCTCGTGTAATCCGTCTATGAGAGAAAGCTTATGTAAATTTTCATTCTTTGATTAATAAATTGCCTGAAGTGGCCACGTTGGCTCAGGTCGTGGACTGTTTCCCTCTTTGAGGGTTTTAACCACGTCAAAAATACTGGTGTATTGATTTGAGATCTGGTTGTGAGCGGTGTCCTTTTGGTGTTCTTTCTGAGGAACTTACCCTGTAAATTCCTACATGGTATCAGAGCTATTTGAGGGCCGCGTCCATTGGTGATCCAAATCTGAAGCCGGTAGAACTGCATGCGGCTATCGTTTCCTAGATCTACTGTTTCTGACTGCTTTCGGGCCGAGAGGACTGCTCTGTTGTGTTCGGAGCATCTGTTCCAGTGAGGAACCCCTTTCGTTTCACGCGAAAAGGTTTCCGGTAGCGCTATCTGCGTCATTTTTAAGATCTGGAGGTATACAGTGTTTATCTGCAGTTTACTGTTATTTTCTCTCTGGTTATTTCGGTTTCTGTTTATTTAGCTTTTTTTTATTACCGGATCTATACCTTTTATTTCTGCGTATGCTCTTTGCCCTGCGACTCTGTGCGATCTGGGAAAATCAGAAACAGAAAGAAAGTTTTTTTTTCTCATGCGTATGCTCTTTTCCCTGCACCTTAGTGTGATCTTGGAAAATCAGAAACATTGAGAAAAATATTTAGTTTCCGGCTAAAGCTAACTTCGAGCCGTAAGGTTCGTTTTTCTATGCATATTCGTATTGGGTTTTGTGTTTTTGTTTTGTAGGAAAAAAGAGCTTTCTCAAGGCAAGCACGCAACCCAAGGCCCCCCCTCTCTCTCTCTCTCTCTCTCAAATTTTTTGTATAGCTAAATTGGTTCAAAGCTATTTTAAGAGAGTAGAGGTCTTGGTTTCAAATCTCCATTTTGTGGGGGCGTTTTTTTTCATTCCCGCACATTTGCACACTTTGCCGGCAACTTCAACAATTTTTTTTCAAAAAGCCATAACTTCTTCATCCGGAAGCCTTTTTCAGAGCCGTTTTTTTTAAACAACCTAATTTTTCGAGATCTATCCATTGGAACACTTACTTTCAGCATCTTCAGCTTCAGTTTTTTTTTTTTTAAATGGAAAGTCCATGCCAAGTCATTCTTGACAGCACTAACTACTTCCAATGGATAGCCTACATGGAAGATTTACTTAGAAGTAAAGGTCTCTACAGAATAGCCACAGGCCAAGAGAAGAAACCAAAAGATGAAGACAAGGCTGCAAAATGGGAAAATAGACAAGATCAAGCACGTGGTTTGATAGGGATGTCTATTTCTCCTGATCTTAGATTCCATATTGCAGAACTTGATACTCCTCATGAAGCATTGGAACAAATCACTAAAGTTTTTGGGATTAAAAATGAAATTAGAGCCCATCAACTTGAAAATGAGTTGCTTACATTGGATCCTAACAATTTTTCTTGCATTGAAGATTTCTTGTCCAAATTCAAGACCCTTAGATATCTCTTGGAAGGTGTTAAGGTTAAGAAAGAAGATAATAACCTTATTTGTTCCATCCTTACTAAGTTGGGACCAGCCTACTCTGTATTTGTTTCCACCTTTCATTCTACAAGGGAAGCTTTCATTTGTCAAGGAAAAGACTACAAGGCCCCTTCCTTTGACTCTTTTTGTGATTCTTTAATAAGAGAACAAGAAAAACTCTTACACCTTGGTCTTCTTAATCTTGGAAACTCTTGCAACAAAGCGTTAGCCGCCCAGCAGCAACCAAATTCAAAGAATCCTAAGAAGTCATATCCTAAAAAGAATGGTCCTAAACCAAGCAAGGGTCATAAGCAAACTCAGCCTCAAAATGAAAGATCATTTCAGCAAAATGATAGGACCAATAAAAACAAATGGAAGAAGACTGATAGACATTGTAACTTTTGTAATCGAGATGGCCACTTAGAATCTAAATGCTTTAAGAAGATGGAAGCCTTGGAAGCCGCAATGAAGAAACATAACATCCATGTGGAGCATTCTTCAACTTCAACTTCATCTTCAGGAATGGCACTTTCTGCATGTCGTTGTCAATCATCTCAGTCTGGTTATGCATTAAATGTATCTTCTTCTTCTCATTCTCATGAGTGGCTCATTGATTCTGGAGCCTCTTATCACATGGCCAAAAACAAAGCCATTTTTTCTTCTTTAAATGATTGTAACACCAAAAATATATATGTTGGTGATGATAGATCTCTTAATGTTGTAGGGACTAGAACTGTTCATCTAGACAATGGTCAGTTTAATGATGTATTATGTGTTCCAACCTTATCCTGCAACCTTCTATCTGTATATCAGATAACTCATTCAGGTGAAGGTAAAATTGTTGAATTTTCACCTCATGATGTTGTAATCAAGGATCTAAGAGGTCCTAAACAGATTCTAGCTACTGGTATTGCTGATGATTCCACAAGGTTGTATAAGTTTCACAACTTTGGGTCATCAAATCTTCCCTCAGTATTTGTTGCTCATAATGATGAAGTGAGCAAACTTTGGCATGAGCGATTTGGTCACTTAAACTATCGCTCCCTTCAGCATCTATGTAAAGAAAATATGGTGACAGGTCTTCCTATGGTATCTTGCAGAGATGGTGTTTGTTCCGGATGTGTACTCGGAAAACATCATCGGGACAGTTTTAAAAAACGTGCCTCTTGGCACGCCTCAGCCCCTTTACAGCTTGTGCACAGTGATTTATGTGGTCCACTTCCTGTTGCTTCATTCTCTGGCTGCAAGTATTTCTTAACTTTCATTGATGATTTCTCCAGACGCACTTGGGTATACTTCTTAAAACTCAAGAGCGAAGTATTTAACACATTTTTGGCCTTCAAAGCCTTTGTTGAAAAACAATCTGGACATCAAATTCTTAAGCTAAGAACTGATAATGGTGGAGAATATGTTAAAAACACATTCATCAACTTTTGCACCGAAAATGGCATTCAAATGCAACATACTGTTCCATACACTCCACAACAAAATGGTGTAGCTGAAAGGAAAAATCACACCTTAAAGGAAATGGCTAATTCTATGCTGCAATCTAAAGGACTCAGTCTTAGTTTTTGGGCCGAAGCAATTAATTGTGCAAATTATATAATCAATCGCACTCCTACTAAGATTCTAAAGAATATCACTCCAGAAGAAGCTTGGTGTTCCATTAAACCAGATGTAAGTCACTTTCGTGTTTTTGGAAGTGAAGCATGGGCCCATATTCCAGATGAAAAGCATAAAGCTTTAGAACCTAAGAGTGAGAAATGTACTTTTGTTGGATATTCTGAAGATGTAAAAGGTTATAGACTTATTCCATTTAAGTCCAAAAATGTTATCATTAGAAGAGATGTAAAATTTGATGAAAATAAATCGGCCTGCGAGCCTAGTCCGGCGGATGTGCCACCTCTTCCTATCTCTTCTACTTTTGAAAAGATTTCTTCTTCAGATGATGAAAGTGAGGATGACAATCCTCCCCCACCTTCTCAGGATCCTCAACTTCCATGATGGGCCCGTGCTACTCGGGATGCAGCAGGTGATCTTGCTGGTGATCCTACAGATTAGCGACGTACACGTTCTCAGTTTGAAAGAGCCTCTTCTTTACTGGCTCAAGCTCCAGTAAATCATGACCCTGACAATTTTGCAGAAGCTTCAGGCCATCCACATTGGGAATCAGCTATGAATGAAGAATATCATTCATTGTTGGCGAATGATACATGGGATCTTGTTCCTCTACCAAAGGGACACAAACTTGTTAGATGTAAATGGGTTTACATAACCAAGTATGGACCAGATGGGAAAGTTGATAAACATAAAGCTCGTCTTCTTGCTAAGGGATTTTCACAGGTTGAAGGCATTGACTACACTGAAACCTTCTCCCCTGTTGCCAAAATGAACTCTATCTGCCTTGTTCTTTCCCTTGCTGCCTCTTTAAAATGGGAAGTCCATCAGATGGATGTTAAATCTGCCTTCTTGCATGGGGACTTGCATGAAGAAATCTATATGGAACAACCCATTGGCTTCATCCAAACAGACTCCAGCCTTGTATGTCGACTTAAGAAATCTCTTTATGGTCTCAAGCAAGCTCCTCGGGCTTGGTATGCCAAAATGGATAGCTTTCTTTTAGAATCTGGCTTTTCTAGGTGTTATTCTGACAATACTGTCTACACCAAGAAAGTGGGCAACTCTCTTACCATCCTTGTTCTTTATGTTGATGATATTATTCTTACTGGTAGTGATCCCAACCTTATAAACCATGTGAAGTCCAGCCTTAAAAAGAAATTTGAAATGACAGACTTAGGACACTTACACTATTTTCTCAGTCTTCAAGTCTTGCAATCCAAGGAGGGTATTTCCCTTTCCCAGTCCAAGTATGCTTGTGATATTCTTCGTCATTTTCACATGGAAGACTGTAAGCTAACCCCTTCTCCCTTTCAGTCTGGAGTCAAACTTTCAGTCTCTTGTACTTCTCCTGAAGTTGATGCTACCTTATACCGTCAACTTGTAGGAAAACTCTTGTATTTAACCCATACTCGTCCTGACCTTTCCTTTGCTGTTGGCCTTTTTGCTCGTTTTATGCAAAACCCCCGTGAAAGTCATTGGAAAGCAGCTAAGAGAATAATTCGTTATGTTCGAGGTACAGTATAGTTTGGGATTCATTACAGTGCCAAATCAGCTCCTCTATTAGTCGGTTTCACTGATTCTGATTGGGCTGGTGACCCTGATGATCGGAAGTCTACTGCCGGTTATGTCTTCACTCTTGGTTCAGGACCTATTACATGGGCTTGTAAGAAACAAGCTGCAATTTCTCTTTCATCAGCAGAAGCAGAGTATCGTGGTGCCGTAGAAGCTAGTAAGGAAGCCTTCTGGCTTCGTCAGATCCTGTCAGAATTTGGCTTTCAGCAGCAGCATCCGACTACACTTTGGTGTGATAATCAAAGTGCCATTTAGCTATGCAAAGATCCAGTTCAACATCAGCGCAGCAAACACATTGAACTGCACATGCACTTCATCAGAAAGCTCATTCACGACCATGTTCTTGAGGTGCAATATTGTTCAACAGATGATCAGGTTGCAGACATCTTCACAAAGGCTCTCACAGAGGCGAAGTTCACTAAACTTCGATATATGCTTGGAGTTCAGGAAGTTGTCACTAAGGGGGGATAGGCTCTAGTGCCTCCTTCCTTCTCCTATTGTGTCATATTTGTAAATCCTTCAATCCTATCCCAAGTTGTTCTTAAGGGGGGATGTTAGGATATTCCGACACATAGGAAATAGTTAAGTTCAACTTGGTCTAGTATAGAGTTAGGTAAAGTGTGTTTCTTTACCGTTGTACATTTTGTAACTTACAATCTGACGGTCATGATATGTAGTGATCCGACGGTTCACTCTCTCCTCGGTATTACCGACACTTGATCCGTGGCTTGACAGCCGATTGGTCCATGAGTTCTATTTAAAGCGCATGGAGGGTCATTGTTCGTGTAATCCGTCTATGAGAGAAAGCTTATGTAAATTTTCATTCTTTGATTAATAAATTTCCTGAAGTGGCCACGTTGGCTCAGGTCGTGGACTATTTCCCTCTTTGAGGGTTTTAACCACGTCAAAAAAACTGGTGTATTGATTTGAGATCTGGTTGTGAGCGGTGTCCTTTTGGTGTTCTTTCTGAGGAACTTACCCTGTAAATTCCTACATGTTGTAGGGATGGAATTCCTCACACAAAAGTGAGACGGGAGTTATGAAAATCCCAACGAGTTTAATATCCATGAAGCATATAGAGGATACATGGCCCAGAAAATTCAAGGATGAAGTACGAAGTCTACAACTCATCATAGTAATGTGTAACCACCCTCCTCCCATATCTACCAAAGTAACTGACCAACTAGGGCAAACATGTGACAACATGTTACTATGATATGATTCAACCTCCTACGTGACCTTAAGGAAGTGGATTTGATGGAAACACATCAAAAATACCTTCCACATCAACCAAAACACTCCCAGGAGCCATCCCAACCACACAAGTCTCATGCCCCTGGGTCCCACTGAGTTTTTAAGCTATTAAAACTATGGATTTTCCCATGCTATGGGCATGCCAATGCCTAGAGAGCTCTAGACACTTCCACAAGCCTGCATGCTTGCATCTAGGGACTATTTCCAACAAACCTATGTGAAAGTCCACAGGATTTAAGGAACTTTTCAAGCCCATAATTTCGACCACTTCACAGAACTTGTTGTAACTTCCAGAATCCATTAAATACACGATGAAAAGACTAATAAACCAAAAACTAAGTCTAGGACTAGGACTACCTATCCCCAAATGGGATTGACATGTTGTCAAACACTTCGCATTGATGCAATCTATAGGTCTAGGATACAAGACATAGCATGAATGACTGAAAAATCTTAAGATACATGACAAGAAGGATCACCAACTTCTCCCTTGAACTGTTATGAAATTAATTAGGTCTTGCATCCATTATCCTTTCAGTTACAAGTAAATACATGAAATAACCATGACAATAACCAGTCATATAACCATGCTTATAACCAACATTAAACCATGAAAATAATAGTGAGATATCAACCATTAAATCCACATATTAATAAGTACAAAAGCAAGAGAACTTATCTTTTATTAAACATAGGCAAATCTGACCAAGTTCGGGACTTCCACATACCACCCAACCATAGACATGGCTGAACCAAATCTTTCTTTCAACCAGTCACTGCCTTGCAATATTCCAAGCATGAATGTGGGATCTCATGGATAAACCATTCCAAAACACAACCAATGGCATACGGAGCTTAAACCACCTCCACCCTCACCATACTATGATCACACCAAAACCGAACCGAACATGGAATTCCATCTAGAATCCATCACTATCCTTGAGGATTTTTTCATCTCCTTGTCTCTTAGGCTTTACCACAATTCAATCTCAGATCACTAGGCCCTAAATTGAGACATCAATCTCTCAGGCTTTACCACAATCCACACTCGATCACTAGGCCCTAAACCAAGACTCCTCCCTCAAGCTTTAACGTGTATCCCACCAAAACCGGTCAAGGGATTCCTATGCCTTTGGGAATGAACCTTGAGACCACCTCTGCCTTGGATTCCGAAATCCATCTAATAATTCCAAATCTCAAAACCGAGATAAACATCCCAACACACCATGGCATCTAGAAAAAGGAAAGGCTAGGCTGAAAACCACTGTCATAACATGAAGAAGCCATGCCACCGATAGCAAGAGAACCATACACCAATATGCAAAGCTATGCATGTCAATATCATCTAGGAAATCACACATGCAATATGTTACCTGTAATTATTCCTTGTGAAGTTGCTTGATCCTGCTTTTCCTTTCTTGTTCCTTGTTTTCCTTCCTTCCCTTTTGCTTGCTTTTCCTTCCTTACTCCAAAGCTAGAGTGTTCCAATAAAACTCTAAGTGTCCAAGAGTGAAAGAGAGAGAGAGAATAATGAGGGAGCTCCAAAACTGAACTAACCAAGTCTACATTGACCAAACTTACAATGACCAAAAGCTTTCCAACTAATCCTCATAATACTTTTTATTAACGAGGCCTCTATTTTCTTCATTTTCCATTATTTTCCTTCAATTTCCTCCTCACATACAACTTGTGACCTTTCACCTCCCTTTTCTCCTATTTTCCTTTATATTCATAAATAAATGTGGCAAAAATGCCTTTTTTCCTTTTAATGCCTTTGCCAATTTCCTTAGTCATAAACACATCTAGTGATTCCCACTAGGATATCTTTTCCCAACATTTAGCTTGGAATAAGTGTCCCTTAACTGTGGTTTTATTTTTCCTTTATTAACTTTTATTACATGGAATTTTCACTAGGACTATTACACCATGGATGGTGTCAACCCATATTCCCTCCAAAACACCAACGATTTTGTTTGGCTTGTAGTAGTGATTAATAACAATACCCCCCCATAGTTTTCCATGAAGAATGTACATCTTATGTTGGCTCTAGTAGTCCCCAGTATAATACAAGTGAAGAATATGGATGTCTACTTCAACCATTGGTAGATGAATTGAAGGAATTATGGGAAGGGATACATGTATACAATGTATCAAGACCCATTGCAATAGAGAGGAGCTTTACATTATATGGCATATGGGCTTATGCCACACATGATTATCTTGGCTTAGGAGTTTGCTCTAGTAAATTACATGTTTATTGATTTGTTTATATACGTAAAAATATTGTTTCACATATTAATTTAATTCACAACGGCTACAATTGTTTTTATCTTCATGATTTCTAACCTGCCTTGTATACAATAATTTCGCAGGTCTTGTGACAAAAGGGTATCATGCATGTAAATTTTGTGGACCTTCTTTGAAGGCTAGGTGGTCCAACCACCTACAAAATCGAGTGTATGACTACTCTAGGGTATTCCTCACAGAAGAACACCCTTATAGAAGAGAAACAACCACTTTCAATGGTAAACTAGAGAGAAGCCAAAGGACTACAATAATGACACTAGTTGAATGGATAAGAACATATAAGAGAGAGAAGGAGAAGGATATTAAAAAAATATTCGATTCAAATGGGGAGCCTATTTTCGATGATCCATAATTATTTAACACCTATGTTGATAAATTTCCCATTGGGATGAAAAGGAAATATGTGTTTTATGAGCTCTCATATTGGGAGCATTTTAAGATTTCCCACTTACCATATCCCATGCACATATTTAAAAATGTTTCATATTCTTTATGGAGGCACATATCATCGAAATAAAATAACACATTGGCTTTTAGGAGAGATCTTATTTCTTCAAAAACTAAAAGTAAATATTGGCTAAGACAAGAAAGTAGAGGAGAGGATGGTCCCTCTTGGTCTTTCAAAGAAGGTGATGTCTCATGGATTTTAAAGAAAGATGACATTTCTTTGGCAAAGGAAGTTATACTGGGTGTGAGGGTGCCTTATTTATATGGGTCTTCACTACGACACTGCTTCAATATGGAATAACATTTGTCAGGGTTGAAATCACATGCCCATTTGAACCTTCTAAGAGTACGTATGTCAAAAAAATGATTTTATATTTGTTATTATTTTTATGCCATGGGATAAAATATAATTATTTTTTGTATGTGTTCACTTTGTAGTGTCATTATCCTTTGCTCATGCATGGGTGTGTTAACCATGACTTCCCCCAAGATCTATGATGTGCCATATTTAAATTATTTTCATTTGTACGTTGGATCACATCAAAGGAGATTTAGATGGCTAACATTCCATGGTGACTTCAAGAGATAGCTGAGATTGTTTGTATTTTTGAGAAGGAAATATCAATGAGTTGCATGGACTTGTAGGCTCATCTTCTAATTCACCTAGTAGATGAGGTCGAATTAGTTGGAGTGGTTTCTTGTCGTTGGATGTTCTTCTTAAAGAGGTACATGAAGAAATTGAAAGGTTTTGCTCAGAAAAGGGAAAATTTTGAGGGGCCTATGACAGAGGGGTGCATAACATATGAGTATTCCTATTATGCTAGTGAGTACATCAAGCAGATTGAAAACACACCATGTGTGATGATTTGGGACGGCGAAAGGGATGAAGACAAAATAAGGGGAGATTCTCGAAATGAATGGAAAAAGGGCACATGATAAAGAGTAACTTATCATTTGTTAAATATTTACATAGGAACTATTCAAACTAAACTTCATAATGTATATTTTGATCTCATACATACTATATATGTCAGTTTTATTTCATTAGTGAATTGAAAAATTGAAGCCATCAACAAATTCATTCTTTACAATTTGGAAGTGACACAACTGTGGGTCACATTGTACAAATAGAAGAGGAGGAAATGGAATAGCGACACAAAATAATTCAGACTGTTGAATGGTAGAAGCATGCCTTATCCTGATCATTTATAATAAAATATGTCAATGATATGCCCCAAGAGTTGGGTTGCTGACAGTTAGAGAGAAATATGGTGCATATGATCATTACTCTCTTTCTAAGGAGGATGCACTAAGTATAAGGATTGGGTGCAACAACTTGGTAATAATCTCTTTATGTACACTTTTAGCTTCATAATGCACCTTTGAATTGTCACATCTATATTTTATATTTTAATTATGTTCGGATTAACAGACACATGCACAGGGTTTTTTTTACTTTTTTTATAGCTACATATGTTCCCATATATGTGGGTATATGGACATCATTTTCGCACAAAGGATGTCAATGATGGATGCATGACACAACACTGTGGAGTGGAAGTCGAGCTCGACCAATCTACTCGTGATAGCCACCACAATCAAAATCTAATACAAGGGACATTAGGTTACGTCATAAATATGCAAGAGATCATTGAAATGGACTTTTCTTCGTTCCAATGTGTTGTTTTTAGGTTCAAATGGTGGGACACCTTTGATCGTAATAATGTAAAGGAATATATCAATAGTGGGTTGATATCTATCAACTCTAGAAAGACATGGCATGAAGCTAGGGAGCCTTATGTTTTCCCTAAACACTTCAACCATGTTTTTTTTTACCGAGATGTGTTGGAAAGGGATTGGTGGTTCATATTAAGACAAGACTCTAGATTAAAAAAACATTTTTGAGGACAACATTGTTATCATGCCAAGTGAGGAAGATAATTAGGGTGATGACAATAGAAAGTGATATGTCCTTATGTTATTTAATCATTTATACTATTGTTTTATGTTTTTGTTTTCTTTATTTCGCTAATTATGTTTTTTTTTATTCATCTTCTTGGAATTTTATATAATTGGTAAGATTCACAAACATTTTTACACTTAAAACTAAGTATTTCGAATTGTGTGATTTATAATTTGTTTAATTCTAAGTTTGTGATCAATTTAATTTGTATTTTTTGATAATTTGGTTTTCAACTTATCTGTTTGTTAATTTACATACTTTTATCATTTCTTTTGGAAATATTTAAATTATTCCCTCAAGGTTGACTAAAACCACAATTAATGAAGTAATTTAAAAATTTGATAGAAATCAACTTACAAAATAATGACAAAAAAACAAATATAATAAGATTTTCATCAATAAAATTTTAGGGCCAATAGAATGCTAATTATTGGAGATCATAACTTTTTTATAATAACAATTTTATGGTAGAAGAGTCTATTCAAAAAGAGTAAATAACTTTTATTCATATTGAATTGTTTTTTGAAAAGGAATTTAGTTAGAATGAATATGTATGAACTATCTATACAATAGAAAATTATTTATGGTAATTTTACAATTATAGTTTCAACCATATTAAACTTTGTAATTTTTAAAAGCATCTTTGCATTTTGTATTTAAAGTAATTTTGCATGTAATTTCATATATAAAATTTTGATATAAGCTCACCAATATGTAATCTATAATAAATATATATCATTTCTTAAAAATAAACATCATGATGATAAACATCTAACAAGCATAAACACAATCTAAAATACACATTCAAATTCACTAACATCATCTAATTATATAATACACCTCTAACACCTATAAACATCATTAGCTAGCGCACAAATTGTGATCACATCTAACAATATACCATGCTAATTATATTGTTTTTTATTCATCTTGTTGGCACTTTATATATTTGGTAAGATATTAAATTAAATTTCGTAAGATATTTAATTTAAATTTAAATTGGTAAGAGTTGCTATAACTATTAAATTTAAATTGCTTGAAATTCTAATAACTTTATTGATAAATTAAATTTTATTAAAAAAAAAATGGAAGTTATATTAAATCTAAATTAATTATAAAAAAAATACTTAAGTTTTTTAAATTTAACAATATATTGAATTTTATAAATATTTTTTAATATTTTTTTTAATTTAAATATCATTGATAATAGTTTATTGAGTGCTTTTTCATATTTATTAATTTAAAAATTAGAAATGAAAGAAAATTTTAAATTTAAATTTAAAAATATATATTAATTTAAAACTTATATTTTAAATAATAATGACAATTAAATAATCTTTTTTTAATTATGCATTATTCATAATTATTATTAATAAATAAACTTTAATTTATTAAATTTATAAAATCAAATCAATTGTAATGTTACACCAATCACTTATATATATATATATATATATTACAAATATTTTGAAATTTTTATTTAATGATTCCATGTTACAATACACATTTTGAAAATTAATTGCAGAGATTAATTACATATTGTCTGTGTCTTGTATTATATGTATAGGTCAGAACTTTCTGATTTCTATGCTTGACCATGACTAGAAATGTAGTTTTGTTAAGAGGTTTGTACAATTTAATTGCATGTAAAATCAATTTCATTTGGTAGTGACTATTTTTTAGGAATTTTTTATAAACAATTATTTTTTATTTTTATTTTTATTTCTATTTTTTCTATACGCAGGGACTATGCTGCTCACAACCCTTGTTTGAATAAGAATTTAGTTAGAATTAATATGTATGAACTATCTATGCCATAAAAAAATATTTATGGTAATTTTAGAATTATAATTTCAACCATATTAAACTTTGTAATTATAAAGATATCTTTGCTTTTTTATTTAAAGTAAGTTGTTTTGCATGTAATTTCATATATAAAATTTTGATATAAGTTCATTAATACATAATTTATAATTAATATCATTTCATAAAAATAAACATCATGATGGTAACCATCTAACAAACATGCACATCATCTAAAACACACATTCAAATTCCCTAACATCATCTAATTATATACACCTCTAGCACACATAAACATCATTAGGTAGCACATAAATCTAATAATCTATTAGGGAATCATCATCATAATCACATATAACAAAACACAAGAATTGTCTAACATTATCACCATACACATTCTCAAATACACCACACACATCCTCAAATATACTTATCATATTGTGAAATAACTACTTATATACACATCTATATGCAAGCACATTAAGTGAACATATCTATTACAACATCAACGTCAACATATAAATTAAGTACATCAATGTGAACAAGAAAAATGCATAGTAATATACATACATACATATATACACCAAATAACTGCATCAAGTCAAATAACAACTATAAAATATCTCACACAATAGTAGTATTGGCAACCTAATCACTAGCATAAGACAATGGATGGTAAACTTGTTGATCAAGAGTCGAACTATGAGGTGGAGGAGGAGGTGGTTGGTACGCTCTCTGAGGAGAAACATGAGGTAGTGGGTGATCATGAGGTGAATGATGAGGACTAGGTGGCCAAGTACTACCAAAAGGATCATTGATGCCTTGATCATCATCTAATGGGGCAATACATCTGGGTGAAGACTGCGTATCTGATGCATGGCCATCTTGAGGAGGTAGAGGACTACCAGAAGGATCACCACCCTGATCATCATTATCCAATGGGGTAGTATTGGATGAAGACTTTGTATCTACTGCATGGTGGCCATCCCTCCTTAATGCTAATATAAAGATGGTAGCTCTGACGACATGACACATAAGAATCATCATATCATGCAGAAATTCCATCCAAAGCTCCAAAAGACTAGGATTCACCCTAATGTCTTGAGATGTTGCAGGGTGGATTTCAGCCTCAACCAAAAGTCTAGAGAGTCGAGCGCCCAACTCCATCATCAGTCCAATATCAGTTCTATGGCATGGCGACATGCCCAAGTAATTCCGATCAGGATGTCCAGACTGATCCTCTACGGCCTCGTCCATCTCCGCATCTCCATCTAGTGGGGGAGGAGGCATGTCCCCAACTAATGTATTGATGTCTAAAAAATATATAGTACAAAACAACAATTAGACATGAATTTAATTAAACAATTTAATAAAACAAGTTAAATAATGTGCTAGAATAAATTTTATTCTAATTAATTAAGACCATAAAATGAAACTAGATTAATTCAAAGAAAACAATAATATTACCTCTATCATAAATCCAATTGGTACACAAAATAGTTCAAGAAGAGTTGGAAAAGAGTCAAGGGAAGTACAAGTCAAGGCATGACAAGCATCGAGTAGATCAAAAGTTCCAAGTCGGTGATGAAGTTTGGATTCACATTAGCAAAGAGAGGCTCCAAGGAGAAGGTAAAAATATGAAACCAATTAGATGTGGTTCATTCAGAATTCTGGAAAAGATTGGTGGCAATGCCTTTAGGCTGGATTTGCATTCATATATGAAAATTTATGTTGTTGCTAATGTTGAGAACTTAAGGTTGTATGAGGCTCCTTTGATTGAAGATGAAGGAGAAAATGTCCAGATTCCTTCCATTGAGGATTTTTCTCCTGAATAGCTTGATGAACTACAACAAGACACCATTCTTGACAGAAGAACAAGGTCTTCAAAATGACGGGGTGTGGACTACCTTTGAGTGGGGATCAAAGGAACAAATCCTTCCAAGGCCAAATGGATTGAGATTGGAAAGGTGAGGGAACTGTACCCTCACCCTTTGAATAACTCAAAGTGATCTTTTGGGGTCCAAAAGCTTCCAGTGGGGAGGAATGATCAAGTGCTGAAAATTTTGCTCAAAATTACAAGTTGTTGGATCGGTATGGTACCTGAACGAACGTGTAGTGCTCGTCATCTTGAATCTGACACAACTCTTTTTGCATGAAATGGACTTTGTATGCTCTGAGAAACATGTTATGTTCATTTTCCTAAATAGGCGAATCTTTAAAAAAATATGTAGGTAGCCCAGTGAGTAGTCTGTACTACTGACGTGGCATTGATTGGGCATGCCTACATGGTAGGGTGATTGTGCATGTGACCGTTTGACCTTTGGCAAATGGTGTGTTGACAAGTGGCAGGTGCCTAGGTGGCATATTTTGATTGGTTGGTTGGTGGCTAACCACAGGCTGCCATGTGGCCCAGCTAGGGGCCCCCAAGTGACAGCCCAAGGGTCACCAAAAATTAGGTTAAGGTCTGAGCAACAGTGGGTGGGTGTCGAAACTCGTGACCTCCAAGTGACAAGTCTAAGCCTCCTACCAGCACACCATACATTATTGCTTATTAACTACAGTTTGTTGCACTTATTTAAAGTTTAAGCTTGGCACAATCCAGGAAAAGGGCCAGCCATGGGGACCAACCCTTGGTTGCATGCCACCCAACAAGGCCGCAGGCGGAGCGGAGTGGGGGTGGGCCATTTGCCTTAGCCCCGGGCACGTGGTCCCCCCATGTGGCCAAAATTTTCGGAATTAAGGGATTATTGGGTGAATTAACATGCCTATAATTTTTCTTGGAATCCCATGAATTTGGCACCTAGTTAGCACAATTCAAGGCAGATTTATAGGACCATTGCCGGATTTGGGGGAATTTGTACAGCGAATAGTGAAAGAGCTAGGGAAACTCATAACTTCTTCAGTTTTTTGCCAAATCAGGAGCAGAAAGGGGCTAGACATGCATTTTTGGGCATTGTGGAGCCATTACAATAGGTTTCAGAGATGTTTGAGCATTGTAAAATAATGTATTCACACTTTTTATTATAATAGAGAGGGCCAAGCCATTGGAAGCTAGACCAAAGAGACATGGCCCAGGCGGGGTAAACTCCTTCATCATGTGCTATTATGGTACCATTTTGGTGATGTTCATGTCTGTTATATGTTGTTGTTCATTCAATTTTTTTATGTTAATTTGTACATGAAATTTACATAAAAACACTCAAAAGCTCATGTTAAAACTTGCAACTAACCTCATGAATCCTTAAGCACTTTTACATATTCTGAAGAGGAATTTAGTACAACAAAACTAATTTTCCCATTCAAATCAGTCTATAATCCCACTTAGAGGATAAATATGCTTGAGAGGTCATGTTTTTTCATTCAATACATTGTACCTATGCTTAAATTCATATAATATTCATGTAGGGCATAAGCCTTAGGTTTTCGCCTCTAAACACAAGCAAGATCCATGATCCCAAAAATCTTTCCCTTGTGATGCATTAAAGAACTACATATTAAGCTTGCATTCATGAAATTATAAGTGCATAAAAGAAGAGGAAGAGAAGAATAGCAAGTCATGCATAGAAGACATAGGATTGATATCAGAGTTCGTCCAGGAGGGACTACGTCTCCGGGCCCTGCTTGAATTAGTGGGGAGGCCTTTTTTTCATTAGATGGAAAAATAATGAAAGTACATCAAAAGTCAAAATGACGACCTTATACTTCCAAAACTGAAGAAGCCTGAAAATTGTAGACCTATGATGGAGAAACTGACAACATCGTTGAGTTCGTGGTGTCGAGAAATGCTGAAACCATATAAATTTTGTCGAAAACTGACAAAATGAAATTTTGGGCCCCTGGAGAAATTGTTCAAATCATGGTTCCAGACCCCTCTTTGCACCGCTCATGGTTTCGCCACCTGTAATTGATCTGCCTTGGACTGCGTGCGCACTCTTCCCCTCTCGGCGCATTGAGAAAATAGGTTTATTTAATGTTTTGATAAGCGGACTAAACAAGGAGTTAGTTTGGTTCAGTGGCAAAGTTGGAAAGATGTTTGAGGAGGGGTTAGGGGATCAAATCTCGCCCCTCCTTTTTATATGACATAATTGTTATAGTAGTTGAAATGGGGGCAGGTCCACCAGTCTAGTGGCCCGCTCCCCAGACTTCCCGTTGGCATCTGTGTAGTGAGCTGGAGAGGTTCCGTGGGCGGCAGGGTTGATAGCCCGCGCCCCCACTATGTTTAACAGTGCTATTGAGTGGAGCTCTGGGGGTGGCGGGGTCATGGCCGCCCACCCCTAATTAAATGCATTTTGTTACAGAGGTTGAGGGAGGGCCAGCGGGGGTCATGGCCCGTCGACCCATAATTTTGTTATTTATTTTATACATTGGATTTTGGGGGGGCTAGCGGAGTTGGTGGCCTGCCACCCCAAAAATATATATATTTTTTGTTTCATAAAAAATCCATGGTCATTTTTTAAAAATCGGAAAATTGACTGAAGGAGACAATTTAAACAGGCCACAAATTCACCGGGAATCTGGCCTAGGTTGGCCGAAATCCGGTGGCCGGATTTTGTCCAAAATGCTACCTCCTTAAGCTTGCCCAGTCACCCAAGTCAACCTTGAACTTTGATTGCTCCTAACTTTCACATACGGACTCGGTTTGACGAACCGTTCGCACAACTAGGATCACAACGAGGATACCTTCAACATGAACCTAGTTTGAGAACAATCCAAGAATTTTGATTTTTGACCCTTCCTGAGCCCTCTTGGACTTCTGCATGTGTCTGGAGCCACCTAGATCAATCCTCCCCACTGAGGAGCTTTTGGACCCCAAAATAATTTACATTTAGCACATTGTTTGTGTCCTTTTCAATCCACACTTACAATCACCTACACGTGAAACTAGTACATTCTTTGCAATCATGCACGCCACACATGACTTAACAACCCTTCCTTTCCAAGAGTTTATAGCACACACTCCCTAGCCAAGGATTACATAAAAGGTAATCAATACCTCAACTACTAATAAAGAAAGGCCAAAATATCATCGTTGCGTTTTGAAGTGATAGGAAACACACCATCACTTTTACATTTACTTGCAACATATGATTTACAATGGTGGCCATAACAAGCTACTACCTTAAAAAAACCAACTTAATAAAGTAGACCACCGTGAATGGGGTGGATTCATTTTTTGAACATGTTCACCTTTCGGCTCCTCTAACGATGTTTCTAGAGCATGGAGCATCGGACACGTGGTTTGTTGGTGTCCCTCTTTGTTGCAATTACTACAATGATCCTTTTTCCTCCAAACTTTTAGGGCTGCCTTGGGGTGTTTTCCCCTGGTGTTCCTCTGATCAGTGTTCATGGAGCCCTCACTATCGCTAGACTGTGAGGAAGGAGTTTCATCATCTGTCATTGCTTGGTTACTTGTTGTATTGGAGCTTCCTCCCATTCTTTTTATGGCGTATTCAAGTCCTGCACGACACGGCAATTCCTGGACCTTAATGGGGTTTACAATGCCTTGGCCTTTGATGCCGAGGCCCTTTCCATGATACCCCATCTTCTTCAATATTTTGGATCCAATCCATGTAGTATGTTTTTAAAAAGTAGTGAAATCATCATCATGAAAATCATATGAAATCAGAGAATCACTTTTTCCCTCTAGATAGCTATGCTGCCGCTTTTCCAAGGCCTTATTCTTGGCTTGCAACTGGCATAGTAATCTTTGTTTTTCTTCCCTTGCCTCCTATAAAATCTTCCTTAGCTCAACATTCTCTGCTTGGATGTGGTGGTTCATCTTCTCAAGTTCTTGGAGTCCTGTTGCAGAGAGTGCCCTTCTCGTTATGTCTGTTGAAATCCTTGATTCATTGTCAGAATCAGACCCCAAATCTATCGATCCTCTTGTTGCGATCCTAAGGGCTGCAAAATACGTTTCATCGCCGGAATCGGACCCCAAGTCAATGGGCCTACCTCGTGCAAATCCCACAGCTATGACCTTCTCATCTTCCTCTAACTCAAAATCTTGGTTTTGTTGCATGGTAGTGGCGGCCTTCTGCTTCCCCTTTGTGTCATTTCTTTCAGGTCTCAGCTCATGGTGTAGCTTCCAGCAATTTTCTTCGTCATGCCCCTCTTTCTCACAATGTGTGCAAGAGGGTTTTGCTCTCCTTCTCTTAGTTGCTGCAGTTCTCTTTGGGTGGTCATCTCATCCATGTGTTCCATTGTTTTCTAGATGAATGGCCTTTACACTGGCTGAGTCAATGGTAGTAGGTTCAAACAATAATAATGAATTTTGAATGTAACTATGTAATGATCCAATATACTTAGTTACTACTTCAGGTGAGTCAAGTGCAATGCCCAAATTAAGTGCTTGTTTTCTAAACTCCTTGGTAAAGCTCTGAACATCTTGACTTCTGCCTTGCCTTAAGTATTGCCAATCCATTAAGGATTTTTGCTTATAACCCAAGGGATAAAATTGTTCCTTTAATGCAGAAATGAAACTAGGCCATGAGGAAATAAGATTACCCACACTCTTATTGCTTCACAATTTTCTCTCCCACCAGATGAGAGCGATGCCACTCAGCCGAAGCGAGGCCAGCTAAATCTTTGCCTCATCCTGTTAGATCTGCTGAATCTTACAGTAGATATCAATATGCCTAATCCAGTTATTAAGCTTTTCTACATTACTTTCACCATTATACATGAGAAGATAAAATTTGACATATAATTTACAGAAAGGTTTCTTAGATGCACTCCTTAAATTTCTATGATGATGGTGATGAGAGGAAGAAGAACTTTCACTCCTGGAAGGAGAAGGAGGGGTTTCTTCTCCACCATTTCCCTGCACTGAACCTTGTTCTTCTACCTTTTTCCCTTCTTTCTCTAGCCTTGGAATTAACTGACCAACATTTTCTGCCATTGTATAGAAGGTTTTGTGGAAATTGAACTCCTCTTCACAATGAGCCTCTTCATCTGCCATGCTCCCCCTTCGATGTGCATGCCCCACTTTGGGATCGAAATACTTTAGTTTCCCTTCACCTCTTCAGAGCCTATTTCTTGTTAGCATACAAACATGCAATTCACATCTACAAGGGCTGACGCTGATACCACTTGATCCCAAAAATATTTTCCTTGTGATGCATTAAAGAACTACATATTAAGCTTGCATTTAACCATGAAATTACAAGTGCATAAAAGAAGAGGAAGAGAAGAATAGAAAGTCATGCATAGAAGACACAGGATTGATATCGAAGTTCGTCCAGGAGGGACTACATCTCTAGACCCTCCTCGAATTAGTGGGGAGGCCCTGTTTTAATTAGATGGCAAAATAATGAAAGTACATCAAAAGTAAAAATGAGGTAATCTAGAATGGGTAATTACATAATATTTTATCTATCTTGGTGGTTTATATGTGGAAAAGTTGGAGGAATTGGACTATAGGTTCCATTTTCGTGGTAAGTTACAGGCTGGAGATTTGGGGTCCATAACCTTCTAGAGCCATTTTAAGGCATGAAATGGCACTTTTTGGGATTAAACTTTATAAGAATAATATAGATCCCCATAATGTTCTTTTACACACTAATACCTTTCCATCACTATGAAACTCGTGTTAATCAAGTTTTGTATGAAGAAGTCATGCCTCCTACAAATTGACCTACCTTTTTTACCACTATGGTACCAAGTGGATGCCATGTTGACCCCCATTACTCATGTTTGGGCTTAAAACATGTGTAAATATTTAGAAAATTGTAGAAGGCCCAAAAAAAGAATTAATTAATGGTCAATGCATTCAAATACCCTAACCCTATATGGTTAAAACATATGTTAAATATTGAGCTACTAATAAGGGTGGGGGTTCCATTCTTTTAGCATTTTACTTGTTTTGTAGGGTGTATATCATGTAGGAGTGGGATTTGAGAGAATAATAGAGTAGAAACAATATTTTGTAGCATCCATGTTTCCATGGTGTCATGGGTCATTCTAAAGTGAATGTCCCTTTCTTTGTATTTTCATTTTTGTAACTAAAGAAAAGGGAGCAAAGCATATATCTCACCTTCTAGTTGGTTTTTATGCCATTTTAAGCTTCCCATGATACATATTTTGTATATTTTGTTGATGGTGTGTTCATTTGCATATTTTTTCATTTTAGTTATTTTTATAAAGTTTAGCAATAAGGTAGTGAAAATAAATCTAAGATCTAAGGAGATAAGCTTGCATACTTAAATATTTTCAATAGAATACAAGATTTATTATGCCAATTTGTTCCATTACAATATCCAAAACAATCTTTAAATATTTTCAATAGAATACAAGATTTATTATGCCAATTTGTTCCATTACAATATCCAAAACAATCTACATAGTAGGAGATCATGCATGGGGGATCAAAGCATCATCGCTAAACTTAAACCATTAGAATATTTCCTTCCATCTCCAGACCTAGATTTCCTCCCCCAACCATGTTTAGGACTCGAAGACTCATACATGGCATCCAAAATCTCCATATAAGATTTACAAATTTGGTAGTTAATCATTATCTAACAATATTAAATAAATACTTAATTAAATTGAGTATTTTATAAAACAAATATTAGTGAATTCTACTAATCAAATACTCAACATTTATTTTTTTAGATAATATCAAGCATAAATAAGTAAATAGGTTTATTTAAAAAAATATTTATAAGTGAGGTTGTTTTGTTTATACTGCAACGTTTTATCACTAAATAATTTTTGTACGTATTAGTGTGATCCAGAAAAATATTTAATATCATTTTTTGCATTGAGAGGCGCTCTATAGCCTAGTATAGGTAGATCTCACATAAAAACGTAAACATGTAAATGTAAATGTAAATGTAAATGCAATGTTTAACATTTAACATTTTTAATCTAATGTCGGCTCTATATAAAAATCAATCTAATTATTAGTATGTATAAACACAATATAAATTTAAAATACTATCCTATATCCATCTTAACTCCAAATCTATCAAGGGTCAAGAGGGATCAAATCTCTTGAGGTGCAAACCTCTTTTTTGAGATTTGATCCCTCTCAGCACTTGATAGATCTAGAATTAAGATGAAAGATATGGAATTAAGATGAATCTAAACTGGTATTATACTAGCCAACTTATCATACTCCATATTCAATACATCAAATTATAACACCACTTTAACCCACATAGTGTAATTAGTATTAATACCCATCCAAACTTTTTTACTAAATCAAAGAAAATTTTAAGGATGGAAATTTATCTTAAAGTGTAGAAACCTTGGTGAATCCCACTAGTCCATAATATGAAATCTATAAAATGTTTGGAGATATTTTTGTAAAAGTATTCAAATTTATATATTTTTATATAGTCTATATATAATTTTTTGGTGATTTTTAGGGTAAAATAATTTCATTTTATAAAATTTGGGCAATTCATTTAAAAAAACAAAAAGAAATTAGTGAATTTTTTTTTGGAAAAAGTATAGAAAATTAACCCATGGGCAAATATTAGCCCCTAAAATTTTCCCTCTACTAAATATAATTTATACATATTAATGTAATCCATAAAAATATTTAATATCATTTTACTATACTAAATAACTTATCATGCTCCATATTGAATACATCAAATTGTGACACCACTTTAACCCACAAAATATAATTAGTATCAATAGCCCTGTAACATCACTTGATATAAATAATATTAATAAAAATATTGTAAACTTGTCTTACTACGAGATATACAAGATATACATGGTAATACAATAAAATATTATGCTAATAAAATAAAATATTAGGAGACAACATTATTGCATACATACAAAGTGAGGTTCTATCTTTTCAAAATATAATTAGTATTAATACCCCTATAACATCACTTGATATAAATAATATTAATAAAAATATTGTAAACTTGTAGTACTACAAGATATACATGCTAATAAAATAAAATATTAAGGGGCAACATTATTACATACCTACAAATCTATTTTGAAAAATTAGTATTAATACCCCTATAACATCACTTGATATAAATAATATTAATAAAAATATAGTAAACTTATCGTACTACAAGATATATGTGCTAATAAAATAAAATATTAAGGAAGGACATTATGGCATACATACAAAGTGAGGTTCTATTTTTCCGCACAATCCAAATAATAAGGTTCTTTATTCTACTCAATTATTGCCATCTACTAGGAGCATCTGGGCACTATTATTGCCATCTACTAGATTCTTCATATCATCCATTTTTACATTTTCATTATTTTTTTCCAACTTGGGGCGTGTACCACATTACTTCCACTTGATCCAGCACTCTATATATATATATATAATTTTCATACAATTTATTTGCAAAAGCATGAAAAAATTTTAATATAATTTATTTAAAAACTAAAAATGATATAACTGGTACTCAGAAACTCAGATTAGTTTGGATAAATTCTCACTTGTTTTTGCCCTGTAAGGGATGCCAAAACGAATATATTATTAATTAATGAATATATTATTATTATCATTATATATAAAATGAAATGATTTTTAAATGTAATAAAAGAGTTTTTTATTATATTTATAATTAATTAATAATTTTTTATATATAATATATATAAAAATTTAATGTAGACTAATAATTTTTTTTTCTAAATTATATTTATGATATAGAGTAATTTTTCTTTTCAAATTCTTTATAAAGAAACATAAAAAGGAAAAATGATTTGCTCTCACTAAAAGAGGTGTATTTGTTATTATTTTTGTTTCTCTATTATTGTTAATCTATTATTTTGAATTATGTTGATTGAATTTATATTGTAGATTTTTATTTCTTGATTTAAAAGTTGGGTTCAAAATTTAACAATTGGTCTTAAGGTTTAATAATTGGTTTTAAAGCATTTACTAACTTTCAAAGGAAATATTTGTCAATAAACTTAGGAGACTTGGTTAGAGGATTCTTAGGTTGCTATGGCCTTGTTTTGAGGTATTTATTAGAGAGAGCTGGAATTGATTTTTTTATGTTAAGGAGCTCAACCAAATAGCATTGTGTTTTTATAGAAGTGATTTTCAAAACAAATTTGAGTGTAAGTTAGGGAAGATATATTGATAGAATAAATTCTTTTGAATTTGTTGAAAGTTATTCTCAAGGTTTAACCATTGGTAGTGAAGCAATTACTAGCTTCAAAGGGAAACATTTTTCAACAAGCTTAGGAAACTTTGCTCATGGATTCTTGAGTTGTTAGGGAACCGTTTGAGGTCTTTATAGAAGAGTTAGATAGATTTGATTTTTTAGGTCAAGCAACTCAAGCTAGACAATGTTGTTTTGTTGCAAAAGTGGTTGTTGAAGTAGACAAATTAAGTGAGAATTGGAAGATTTATTGGTGGATAACTCTCATGTAGACATTTGAAGATTGAGAAATTTAATGGAAACACCAATTTATAAAAGCTAAAGCTAGAACATCTTCTTATTATAATAGTGTAGAAGGAATTCATCATGAAGGAAAATAAGCTTAACACTATGAAGTGAGAGGATTAGGAGAATATTAACGAGAAGCTTATTTGATTGATTGGTCTTAATATATTTGACTACATGTCAATAAGTGCATATAGATAAATTACAACAAATAAGGTTTGGGATAAGCATTCCTCATTATACAAGTCTAAATCCCTCATGAATTTGTTATGAATGTAGAATTTGTATGCTATGAAGGTGAAGGATAGTGATATGGTTTAGATCGCCTTAATTCCTTCAATTCTTGAATTAATCATCTCAAGGTCGTAGGTCATGAGGTAAAGGATCTAATAACCATGTGTATCCTGCACTATGTCTTTCAAAATTGTACAAGAATTTAATAGTTTCCTAACTGGAGCTACAAGAGTATATAATCTCAAGTTGAATGGATTATAGGTTAATTTTTATTGGAAGACACATAAAGAAGAAATTATAAATAAACATTGATCTCAAAGCTTAAGTGACTAGGGATCACTCTAATGAGTGAAACAATGAGAGATCAAGTGGGAGGAAATACAAATTATTGGAAGATATTTCAATAAATGTAGGAAGCAACAAGAGTTAGGTTTCTAAAGTTGTAATCAAAGGGGTTGCAAGAAGAGAGAATGGAAGGGTTATCTCTCTAATGAGATAAGTTGTCTTTAATGTGAAATCCCCGACGCAACTGCGTTTACAAACATGATTATTGTTTGATTGTTTGGCTATGGGGCCATGAATTAAGTTGACTAATTTATGTAAATAGTTTTATGATAAATAAATATTTACTTAAGTGGTTAAGTCCAAATGGTGGACCTTCCCAAATTATCCTTTCCAAATTCTCACAAAATTCTGAGGAGAAATATGGCCATAAAGGAAACAACATAATGGAAGAGAAAGATTATGTTGTGTGGAAAGATAATCTTAGCTCAAGAGAAATTCTAAGTTGGGTACAAAGATAAGCATAAGCACAATGGGAGAGAAAGGTGTGGTTATGAAGGAAAAATCTTAAGATAAGCTTAATTGGAGAGAAATGCTAAGTTGGGTAAAAAGAAGAGATTTTTCCATTTTTTGTTTTTTAAGAAAAACCTAGGAAAAAAGGAAGGAAGACATTGAAAAAAGGTTTCTGCTAAAAATATCTCGGCAAGAGAATTAATAATAATCATTGTATGGAAACACTTTTGACAACTTTAATGGTGGAGAAACCAAGAGTGAAGCAAGGATCCTGAGCTCAGTGAGAGTTGCTAGTCTGTAACTCATTGGTTGGGAGGAACATGCCATAACATTTCCTAGAGTCAATATTATTCATAAGTAATTTGATTGTATTATATTGCCTTATCTGAGAATATTAATTCCTTATTTGAGATTAATTACTGTCTTATTTGAGAATAATTATGGAAGTATGTCTGTGCTAATTTAGTGAGTTATTTTATAATCTTTTTAGTAGATGAAATTATTACAAGTACTCGTTAGGGAAATAATGACTCTACACTTTGGTGGTGGAATTTTTTTTCTTTTTGATGTGGTTCACGGACTCTGGAGATCGATGACCACCATGTCCATGGAAATAGTCCCAAGTAGTTCCACTTGAGGGGATCAGTCCCACTGGATTGTATCAGAGCCTAAGCTCGAGGACGTCGAGGATAATTGACCTAGTGACCTCTCATAGCAAGGTGCTTATGCGACCGGTACTCGACCAATTGAGCTAACTATGGTGGTGGATTAATATACAAGAAATCTTATTACATGCAAGGTAGTTAAGGGAGAATCTAATAATACATAGAGGTTGCACTGTATGTATTTTTATGTGAATGGATATGGGCATAACCTTAATAGCTTGTATATAAACTATGTATGTGCTGGTAGAATACCTTAAAGGAGAATAATATAAATGTATTTCTTAGAAATGTAAGTTTGCATGGTTATTGTAATTCTAGCAAACCAAGTATACTTGTTTGTAGCTAATGTAAGATAAATAGGAATAAGGAATTCAAAAGCTTCAGTTAGCTTTTATCCTATAAGATTTTATGTGGTTGAGATATGGATACGCATGAAAATTGTTCCTGAATGGTATGTATTCCTTGTAAAGACCCATACATGCATGCAATAATTGTTTACTTGAATATTCTCAAATTTTCCTATTAAAAAGAACCCAACTATATCGTAGAGGCTTGTTATCGCTATCTTTTTGTAAAAAGTATTGTTCACAAGAATTATGGGTATGACATTAAAAAAATTTATAAGAAAGAAATTACTATCAACCTTAGAGATACTTTTATGAAAATAGAAGTAAATATTAAGTGAGTTTTGAATTCAATTACATAATCATTGATTAGAGGTCATCTAGGAATGGTTATGAAGGGTGAAGATTAATGATATCCAATGTTTAGAGCAAAAGAATACATCGTGAGTTTATGAACAACACATATAGTATGGCATAAGGCAAGAGTCTAAGAACTTGAATTAAAAATAGTAAATACAAAGTGTTCTTATAAACCATCTACAAGATGAGTCACACACTCCCTCGCTGGAGATTCATTGGACAATTTCCAATTTTAAGTAGTTGTATAAGAAAAGTTTGGAAATCCTGAAATAATAGCATGCTCATAGTTAAACATGCATAAAATCTAAAATTCAATAGCTAAACAAATTAGTTATGACGGTGGATATCCTCTTCCTAGCCTGTAAAAGAAGGTCAATTACAATATTACTAAAACTATGGGTCGAGCCCTAAGTCATTGCTGATTTCTATCCCTTGTAGGAGTACATGTTGGGGAGACATATGTTATACCCTAGCATATGTCAAAGTTAGTTTAATTTATATGTTATAATTTGTTGATCCTAGCAATAGGGTCTAGTGCATTAAGTATATAACGAGGGCCATTAAATAATATATTTGGTAACTAGAATCTAGATTGAACGGTATATATTTATGAATAACAAATTACATGTAATCACAAAGCAAGTTTAATATTACCATTCCAATACACAACAAAATGTTTATACATGATCATTGGTGTGAATAACAATTGTATGCTTACTAATATATATATATATATATATATATATATATATATATATAGACCATAGGGGGTATTCTAACATAAAAATAAAATTATATATATATATATATATATATATATATATATATATATATATATAGACACACACACACACACATATATATACCATAGGGGTTATTCTAACATAAAATCAAATTACAATCGGGAATCCACAAGACAACCCACAATCTCAACAACAAAGACCTTGAAAACATTCGTAAAGAAGGAAACAATTAAGTTACAGGAAATCCATAAACATATTCTTTGCAGGGCTAACCTGTGGAGGGAACAAGTGATTTTGAACAATTGCTAGAACCTCGCCCTTGGCAAGTGAATAGAAAATGCAGAAGAGGCTAATTGGTATGAGTCTGACAAATGGGATACACTATATGTGATAGAGACCCTAAACTATGTTAGCATCACAGATAGAAAATAATAATGAATGTGTTGGATAATTTAATTGTTCTTAAATTACTTCATTAATTATCAACCAAGGTTCGTGTACTTGTCAGATGTAGGTGCACTACATATGCTAGGAATTCTATCCATGGATTGAATTATTCTAAGTATGGAATTATCCTAATTATGGACAAATGTTTGAATGATATTAGAGAGTAAACATGCACAAGTTCTTTAAATTCAAAGTTACAACAAAACTAAATTACTTAACTGAATTGAAATCTTTTGCATGTAGAATTGAAAGTCTATTTTAATTACAGAATTCAAAACTTACTTCTACTTGCATAAAAGGAAATACTAATATTGAATTGCAGGAAAAATATTCTAATGCTACTTACAAAATTGAAAACATTACAACACTATTTTCCAGAAAGGGACTTCTATTCTAATTGCATAAAACAAAATTGCATAAGAAAAATTAATTGCAGAAATAAAATAAACGAATTACAATTGCAAAAAGAAACCATTGACAGAAATAAAGATCAAATGAAAACTTGTAACTCTAAATGATTAATAATTTGCATGATTAGCTCTAAAATACATTTCTTTTTCCATCTATGACATTAACTAAGTAATGAAACCTGAAAGGAAATGCATATGAAAGTTAAATGTTTTTGGTAAAAGAAATTTATGAGTGCTCTGAAACTGGAATAATAATTGATAAAATACTAAATGTAATGAAACAATTCGAAGGGAAAATAAACTTCAGAAGACTATCACACTATGAGAAACTGGAAACATAAACAAAATTAGATATCCTTACAACTCAACAGGGGGCCCTCTCGTGAGCTTAAGTTTGTTATCGATCAGATGATTTCTTAGTCATGCATTGAAAACAAATAATTGTATTAACTTGAAACAAAGTATCACAAATTCTAGAAACGAACCACAATAAAATTAATAGTTGAAATGTGTTTTGGGTCTTTTCTTATGGATTTTACACAATTTTTCAATAAACAACATCAAAATTTTTATGTCAATACGAAATGAAACTATTCTGCCATCTAGGAAATAGATTTAAACTAAGACTTTATCTCCTCATGATTTTCTACTGAAAGATAAAATCATGAGGGATTCTTCTTGGATCATATCCTCATGATTGAAAAAATCTTCTACACACTTGCCTAATGTTGTTTTGATCTCTTGTTTCCTTCGCTTGACCGATGCACCATTATACGTAGAGTTTTACTTTGAGTTTGACTCTTAGATCTCCTGATCTTTATAACTTGCCAAGTCATGCCGATAGGTGGTCATCCATGTGGTGAAAATTTGTCATCTTAAGATACTCTTCATTCCTTAACTGATGCATTGCAACCTGTCTAACTAGGAATATCATTGTGGAAAGGTCACAATTATGTTATTGTAGGAATGTTTTCTTTAGAAACCATAAAGAAACATAGATTCTAAACATGGATGATAAATACTTTTCTATAAGTTGAATTTACCTTAAGTAAATGGTGACAAAAATATGAAGGAGATGGAAAAAGGTAGTAAAAAAGGAAACGATTTCAAACTTTAACATTCCCCCTCACCGAAGGTACTGCATGTCCTCATGCACCAAAAAATCAAAATTCGTTCCTCTTTCTTCTTCAATGAATGATTTTTGAAGCTTGTGCAAGCACATCTATAATAGTGTTTTACTTTCTTTTTCTAAGGCTGGAGGTAGCCCTGCAAACTCCTGATTCTATTCTTAAGGAACTTGTTATTAGCCTTGAGGTTCTTATTTTTCTTATACCAATGATAGGGATGTAGAAGTATGTGATCATTTTGGCTTCTTAATATCTCATTTTGTAACTTTGTTGCTTCCTTTTTCTATGTCTGATGTTTATTAAGAACCTCTAGCTCATATATGTCGTATTTCAAAGCAGCTTCAACTTGGCATTGTTCTTTTAGGGTCTGTTCTATCAAGGAAGTTTCACCAATTTCATTCTTTTGATTATGAGAGAGATTTGCCTTTTGTTGTGTTCTTTGTTCCAATTAGAGTTTTTCTTATCGGGCTCACTGTGTGAGGTGGTGTTATGTACCCTTCTTCTTCAATATCAATCATTTTTGGAGACTATGTATTTTGAAGTTTTAAAATTATCGTGCTTCTTCTCAATTTTACCCTTGATCCGTAAGTGTCTTGACTTTTTTCTTGTTAACCTATTGTTTTCTCTTCTCTGATTTTTCAGTTTCTTCACGTAGCTTAGAGCTTGAGATGGCTTTCTTTCTTTTAAGACTCTATTTTTTATTTTTCTATTTACATTTTTTGAAGTACTGAGAGAGCGGGGTATCATCCTCAAACAAGTCTTCTGGTACTTATGTCTCATTCTTCTCTGGACTATCTTCTTCAATTTCTCTTTTTTCAGGGTTAGGGTTTGATGTTGACCTTTGTCAACTTCGTTTAACCCTACTGCTTGTTTCTTCTTCCCGGATTTCTAAAAAAATATTTTGAAATGCTAATACTGAATTGCAAGAAAAAGATTCTAATGGTACTTGTAGAATTGAAAACATTACAACATTATTTTGCAGAAAGGAACTTCTATACTAATTGCATAAAATGAAATTTTGAAAAGAAAAACTAATTGCAGAAAGAAAAGAAGCTAATTACAATTGCATAAATAAATTGTTGACAGAAATAAAAATAAAATAAGAACTTGTAACTCTAAATGATTACTGATGTGTGTGATTAACTCTAAAATAAATTTCTTTTTCCATCTACGAAATTAACTAAGTAATGAAAATTGAAAGGAAACACATATGAAAGTTAAATTTTTTGGTAATTTTCTTTTATGAGCGCTCTGAAAGTAGGATGACAAATGATCAAATCCTAACTTTAATGAAACTATTCTAATAGAAAATAAACTTTAGAAGACTATCACTCTATGAGAAAATGGAAACATAAACAAAACTAGATATCCTTACAACTCGACAGGGGACCCTCCCATGAATGTAAGTTTGTTATCGATCATAATATTTCTTAGTCACTCATTGAAAACAAAGGATTGTATTAACTTGAAACAAAGTATGACAAATTCTGGAAATGAACCAAAATAAAATTAATAGTCAAACTTTGTTTTGGGTCTCGCCTTATGGATTTTACACAAGTTTTCATTAAACAACATCAAGATTTTTAGGTTGATACGAAATGAAATGATTTTGCCATCCAGGAAATAGATTTAAACTAAAACTTTATCTCCTCATAATTTTCTACTGAAAGAGAAAATCATGAGGGATCTTTCTTGGATCATATACTCGTGATTGAACAAGTCTTTTACACGCTTGCATGATATCATTTTGATATCCTGTTTCCTTCGCTTGACCACTGCACCATGATACTCAGACTTTAACTTTAAGTTTGACTTTGAGTTTGACTCTTAGATCTCTTGATCTTTATAGCTTGCCAAGTCATGCCAATAGGTGGTCATCCATGTGGTGAACATTTTTCATCTTCAGATACTCTTCGTTCCTTCATTGATGCACTGCAACCTGTCTAGCCATGAATATCACTGTGGAATTCAACATTAGTTGTGGAATGTTCACAATTCTGTTATTGTAGTAATGCTTTTGTTATAATTCATAAAGAAACATATATTCTAACCATGGATGATAAATACCTTTCTATAAGTTGAATTGACCTTGAGTATGCTGAGACTATTATAGAAATGGTGACAAAATGGTGAAGGAGATGGAAAAAGGTAGTAAAAAAGGAAACAATTTTAGACTTCAACATTCCCCCACACAAAAGGTCTTGCATGTCCTCATGCACTGAAAATTCAAGATTGGTTCCTCTTTCTTCCTAAATGTATGATTTCTGAAGCTTGTGTAAGCACATCCAGACTAGTTCTTTTCTTTATTTTTCTAATGCTGAAGGTAGCCCTTAGTCTCTTCATTAGAATTTTACTCTCCAAACCCCTGATTCTATTCGTAATAAACTTTTTTTTGGCATTGAGTTTCTTATTTCTCTTATACCAATGGCAGAGATGTAGAAGTATGTTATCATTATGGGTTCTTAATATCTCATTATGTACCTTTTATTCTTCCCTTTCCTATGGCATATGCTTATTAAGAACCTCTAGCTCATATATGTCATGTTTCAAAGCAGCTTCAACTCTACGTTCTTGTTCTAGGGTTTGTTTTGTCAAGGAATTTTCACCAATTTAATTCTTTTGATTATGAGAGAGATTTGCCTTTTGTTGTGTTCTTTGTTCCAAATATTCTACATAATCATAAATTTCTTGTTGTACTAGGTCAATGTCTGGAGTTTTTCTTTTCGAGCTCACAGTGTGAGGTGGTGTTTTGTACCCTTCTTCTTCAAGATCAATCATTTACGGAGACTGTGTATTTGAAAGTTTTAAAATTCTCCTGCTTCTTCTCAATTTTACCCTTGATCCTTATGTGTCTTGACTTTTGGTGTTGCTAACTTATTTTTTTCTCTTCTCTGATTTTTCACTTTCTTCAGGTAGCTTAGAGCTTGAGTTGGCTTTCTTTCTTCTAAGACTCTATTTTTTCATTTTTCTATTTACATCTTTCAAAGTACTGAGAGCGCGAGGTATCGTCCGCAAACAGGTATTCTGGAACTTTTGTCTTATTCTGCTTTGGTCTGTCTTCTTCAGTTTTCTCTTTTTCAGGGTTAGGGTTTGATGCTAACCTTTATCAACTTCATTTAACCCAACTGCTTGTTTCTTCTTCCTGGATTTCTACAAAATAATTTTGAACTAGGAAATCTTGCCAATTATCTCCCTTAGCTTCTAAATGTGCCTCTATAAGGATTTTGATGAGTCCATGATGGTAGAGAAAATTATCAGTGGATCTAGACTCTCTATATATTAGATGCCATATTTCTAAGAATTTGAAGAAAAACGTACGCCAAATTGATTTCATTCCCAACAATAAAATGCATCAAAAGTCAAGCATGGTAGAAAAACATAGTTTTGAACCTTCCTTCACAAGTTAAAAATTGATGAATAGCTAACAATAAATTTCTCCAATTTTCTTCCAGTACTGTAACTAGTTTTAAAGATGGACGTATCCATACCTGTTTTTCTAAGGAAGTGTACCCAATCATTCTCCTTGATTTTCCTATTTTTGAACCAACTTTCTCCGTTTCTGGGCAATTCTGTAGCTTCCGCCATGATAGACTTTTTTCAGAATAAGCTTGATGTCTCCAATTTCTACCTTGACCCCATCAAAATCTCGAGCAAACGCTTTGGTAACCTCTACCTCATGGTTGTTTAATTTTTGAAAAAAATTAATCCACCCTACTTTCTGGAACTGATCTCTAACTCTGAGGTATGCTTGAAGAAACTTGATTTTGTCTAGTTTAGAGCGGACAATAATCCCCGTGGTGAGAATAAGTTTCTGTCCTCGACTATTTCCTTTCGACAGGGATGATGGAAGAATGATATAAAAGGGAATGAGTGAATTTTGAATGGTAGGGGTTTTAGAATGGAGAGGAATGAAATGATACATAGTAGAATGATAGAGGAATAAGGTGCCCACATAAGTATTTTTTTATGATCGGATTGTTCCTTTTGTATAATTACCCACGAAACATAGATCCGATTTCATAGGATAAGTGGAATGTATTTGGTTTTAATCAAATTGATGTGACTGACTTAGTAATGATGAGGATGTCGGGTATAATGGTCATGATAATGAGTGTAATTTTTTAGCAGACTTATAAGTTATTTTAATGATTCAAACTTTTCTTTGATAAAATCATCCATGAATTAAGACTTAAGTTCTTACATGAAAAATACTTCAACATTCTACATACCTTTACTTTTTTGAATTTCATTTATATTCTTTTGCTATGGATTTTCTAATGTTGATGTAGAATTCATACTTGGCTGCAGAATTGAAGATCTATTGTAGAATGACATAAATTTTGTTATTCCTTATCATTTCTTGAATTTTTCTTGTTTGATCAGGAGAACACTCTAATTTTCTTTTGTTTCTTTTAGTGGTTAGTGGAAAAGACTGGTCCTAAAAAGTATTGCTTGCCATCTGAAATTTATTAGAAAAAGAAGGGTAGAAATAAATAGGGACAAGAAAAAAAGGAATTATGAAAATCTAAACCACCAAGAAATCTTGGCTTTAATTTAATATTTTTTGCATAAACTTTCCAAAATAGTTGGTTTTAATGTTTATACTTTTATTATATTTTTTATTTATTATATGTTTTTTTTGTAATTTATTTTTTTATTGGAAAAATTAAAATGAAGTTGGAGAATGAGGAGGAGAGTCTCCTTTGTTGACCTACTTGAATTTAGAATTCTCTTGCAAATATTTGATAAACTCTTCCTTTATTAGTGATTTAATGATACAACCTTAATCTATGACAATTAATAAGGAAAGTAACTTGTTCATCACCAATAGTTTTGATTTTGACTACATTATAAAAAATAGTATCAATCTCATAAGGACTAAGCCAATGAGTTTGGGATTTCCCTTGAAAATATTTGAATTTGGAATAAAAAAGAAGAGCCCGGTCACCTTGCTTGAACTTTTAGCTTTGATAAAAATTTCATGCCACTTTGATATTTGTTGCTGAACTATGTTGGTTCTTTGAATAACATCTTGTTGGATCTCATCTAGCTCATTCAATTGTGCTAGTCTTTGTTTTTTAGCTTTTGATAGATCAAGGCCCAGTTTAGATTTTTTTATGAAGGTCTCCACTTAGAACCCAATTGGAAGAAAAACTTTCTTTCCATAGACAAGCTCATAAGGAGTGTGTCCAGTTGTGTTCCTCCATGTAGTTTGATATTCCCACAATGATTTTGGAAGCTTTTATGTCCAATCCTTCCTATGAAAATGCACAATCTTGGTGAGAGTTGCTTCAAGTACTTTGTTGGTGGATTCCACTTGTCCATTGGCTTGTGGATGATATGGAGTAGACTTTTGATGCTTGATCTTATATTTCTCCATGGTCTTATGTACCAACTTGTATTTGAATTGATTACCTTGATCAATTACAATTTCTCTTGGAACAGCAAAATGAGTAAAAGTATCCTCAAAAAGAAATGTAACTACAACATTTTTAGTTGCAAATAAAAGAGGTTTAGCTTATACCCATTCTATTTAGATGGAGGATTTATTGGTCCAACAAAATCTAGAGCCCATTTTTCAAAAGCCTCTACAAGTACCTGTGGCCATAGAGGCATTTCATCTGATGGAATATACTTCCCCATTCTTCGACAACTATCACATATTTTGACATATTCTCTAGCATCCTTGAAATGTGCACATATATGTGCAACTTTCATATATGTTCACATATATGGAAGCCTCAATATATGCACAGATACATGGAAGCTTTTGTACATGCCCATACTTGTATATGAGCACATATATGGAATCTTTTGTATATGCACACATATAAAACTATGCACATAGATAGAAGCCTCTGTATATGAACACATATGGGCACATACATAAGTATGCCATTTTCATAGATGGAAGCTTCTATATATTTGCACATATGCGCACATATACAACTATGTGCATAGACGAAAGCTTTTTTATATTCACACATATACAACTATGTGCATATAAAGAAGCTTTCGTATATGTGCACATTTATGGAATCTTCTGTATACGCGCAACTTCCATATATGTGCACATATATGCGCATATATGGAAGCTTTTGTATATGTGCACATATATGGAATATTTCATATATGCACACATATATGGAAGCTTAAAGGTATAAATATGGTTTTACAAGTCATCAAGTAATCTAAAGCGCACCACACTTGCAGGAACGTAATAAAATACCATCTAATCTATGTTGCAAGCAAGTAAATTCCAAGAAAGTAAATCACACCAACATCTAAAAGTTACTTGCTCAAGTATTAAAATGATTTTGTGCCTCTCTAACTTAATGTGTAGTTTCGCATTCAAGGAGTTCCAATGCCTACAAGGAGTTGCATCCACTATTGAGACACGTGCATTGAGTAGTACTTGTGTAGTGTTTGTATCATGTATGCCACTATCAGTGTAGAAAGGAAGCAAATTCCTAAAATATAGATAATAATAAGAATTAAAATGATACATAGAAGGATATTTATAGCTTTCCCAAACATGTATTAATATAGATGTAAAAGGTAATAAGAAAGGATGGAAAATGGGAAAATGGTGGAGATTTTTATTTTTTATATGAATGCTAAAAATATGCCAATTCAGAGCCATCAAGTTACATGTATGAAAATGTTAATATACACGCATTGATTATTATAGATGTCATTTTGTTAGATTATGGCTATATTTAATCCCTTTACCAACCAAGCTTAATAAGTTAAAGTGACAGACAACATGGAATTGAAAAAGTAGCGACAGAGTTCGAGAGGGGATTCAATGGTAAATGACATGATATTTGTGTGGTCATCAACATCGACTTAGAGAGGGGATCTAAAGTCTGTTCCAACAATGCTTTTTCCCCACCATTCCCCAAATTAGTTGCAAAGACATTGATATGTGAAAAAGTAAAAGACATGGGAGTAGAGAGAGTACCCATTAGAGCTGTCGGCTCACATTGTGATAACACATTGTTCAAATCCTAGGGCACCTATGTAACTACTCCTGACATGGGATCCATATCCTTCAACATATGCCATCAAACCATCATCGGTGTATGTGTGATTAGAAATCATGGGACTCGACTTAGACTTCTCCCCCCAAGGGATCTCCTTTTTTCTAAGGGGGAACCTCCAAAAGCTTTTGGTCACTTAATGGAGTTTCAATGCCACGAATCCAAGATGAGTGACTCCCCTTTGCGACAAAATTCTAAGTAATTACTCACCTTGATCTCATTCCTGATCCATTAACCTTATGTCAAGCAATTCTCCAAGGGTTGCGAACACAACACCACCTAGCTCTGACTAGATTTGGAAAAAATCCATTGGTTCAAGTGAATAATCAACCAGCACCTATGACTCAACAAATGTCACCTCCATGGTAGCATGGACCTATACTACCTCCAAAAATCCCTTACAACTTGTATCTTTGGTTCTTCGACATAACCCTAACTATTGAAACCTTCAGATGAAACCATAGATATCCATGAATATGTGAAATATGTTATATATGTGTGTGTGTGTGTGTGCCTACGGATATTGGGTGTTACCTTAAGAAGTCACTTACTAGTACACCTTGACCATAGGAAATAACTCACTTTACAAAGAAAACTATGTGAAATCACGGTATCACAAATTGAAACAACAACAAATTAGGTAATATGAAATGTTGAAAAGTCTTGTTAAGGCATGCATCATCACAATCAATAAATTATAACTGTAATAAAATCTCATTATTTGTATGAAATGTTAAATTATTAATTCTTTCTCTACCATGTGAGCTAAGGAAGTCATGTGATGCACCATGGTTGAGAAATCTAGGGTGGTTGAAAGAGAAACTGAGTAGGACTATCTAAATGAATCAAGGCCATGTTTGAGCATGAGGAATTTAAAAGTTAGCATCATACACCCTTATGGGTTCCTCTTATAGTAGTTATCCCTCTTGGGGTAACAATGTCCACAAATATCCAATCCCATAACTAAACCAATGGTTGAGGAAACATAGTTATTAACATTCATCTTAGATAAATGGATAGTGAAACCATGAGGGGATTCCTCAAGAATATATAAGAGATTAAGTATGACACTGTTAAAAGTTATCAAGCATCCAATAACATACATTACCTTCCACTAACAACATTAAAAACCTTGGCAACAATCGAAAATGAAAATGAAAAAGGAAAAGTTAATAAGTTAAAGTGATAGACATCAAGGTGGTGTATGGAAATATCTAAACAAAGAAATGATTATAACAAATACCACGTGGTTAAATGGAGGTAAGGGGAATAATTATTTGGATAGTATATGTTATTTTATTTTATTTTATGGAAATAAAATTGGCATTGCTCAAAATACAAACCAAACACAAAAGGAGAAAACCAAGAAGTGAAAGACCTTAGAAGACAATTATTTTCTCTTTTAATTTTTTAAAATATTTTCACTATTAAGTCACAGTGAAAGGAGTTCTAAATGGTTGATTGAAAGTTCAAAACGCAGTGGCGTTGCAAATACTATGAGGATTACATGTTAAGTACCACTGAGGGAGAAAATCTGAAAGACTTGCTATCATGTTGGGCAATGGTCTTATCGAGGATCACACCCAAGTTTAGGGGCTTGGATTCAGAGGGAGGGATATGCAAAAGGGCCAATCCATAGATGTCAAAATTCAATGTAAAACCTACTTACATAGATGAGCAAGGGAGAGTTAGGTAGAGATAAAACCCTAGATTGTCCTTCCAGTGGAGCTAGATGCGCTTATTATGCAACAACAATATATTTGTCCTCAGTAGAAGCATGAAAAATACATTTCTTCAAATCCATTTACAAAATGATAATGACCATCAAAGACCAACAATGCACTCAATTTGTGCTAAGCAAGCTCTTCACTATTTTTCCACCAGTTGCAAATGAGAAGAAATCTTCTTTATATAGATCAAAGATCTCATTGCAATTACAAATGATTACAATATGAATCTCAAACCATGGAATAAGGCCATAATTTAAATACAAGTCAAGATTACCACCCTTATAATGGTCATCAACGACATTTTACAAATAAAAAATGATAAAATCCCATTGAAGAAGGACTACATTATGAATCATGGGCCAATGAAGTCCCTTCTCCTTTAAATAACGATTAAAATACTTCATGTGCAACTAGAAGTTAGGGTAATATCCAAACCTCACTATATTCTTCAATGATTTTAGTTAGTTGTACTTAAAGTGTCTTAACGAAATTGTTGACGTGGCAATCCTCATGCAATTGTTCGTAGAGATCTTCAATTCAAATGGTAATTATTTTCCCCTTGTGGTGACTACGTGATGTAAACACAATAATTCCTCTTAAAATAACATAAACAAAATCATGGTATTGCATTTCCTAAGTCCATCATGACACATAGTCATAAACTTTTACAAATGTAATCGCAACCTATGACAAAGTAGTTAGGCCTTTTGTTTATGTATATCTTTTAGCTAGGACTTTGTTAACAACCTTTTACGAGGTAGAGTAGAGTATTGTGGGGCATTCATGGGGCATCATTTAATATATTCCCTAATTAGATTAGGTCTTCAATTCATTGAACTTGTTACTTTTATTTTGATGTTCCATAAATGAGTCAGGGGCTAAACTTGAGCAACACGATGAGGTGACATCTAATTCAATATTTATTTGCTTGATATAGCTCTTGACCTCTTTTGTGTGTTCAAATATTCTTTATACAACCAGGAAATTTTCAAGATCACTTAGAATTATCAATCTATGTTTGTGTTTCATACATATACCTTTTATGGATGAAATTGAGGAGTTAAGCATGACATCAAGATATATTTTTTTACATGAATAGAGTGGATGTGATGGGGAAAAGTGGAGATTTTTATGTACTTTTGGGGATTTTAGGTGTTACCCTAAGAAGTCACTTGGTAATACAACTTGATCATAGGAAATGACCCCCTTTACAAAGAGAACTAATTGAAATCATGGTATCAAAAATTGAAACAACAACAAATTAGGTAATATAAAATGTTGACAAGTCCCATGAAGGCATGAGTCACCATAATCAAGCACTTAGAATCACAAAAGCATCTCATTAGTTGTATGAAATGTTCAATTATCAATCCTTTCTCTACCATGTCAGCTAAGGAAGTCATTTGATGCACCATGGTGGAGCGAGCCAAAGTGATTGAAAGAGAAAATGAGTAAGACTATGTAAATGAATGAAGGCCAAGTTTGAGCAAGAGGACTTTAAAAGTTAGCATCATCCACCCTTAAGGGTTCCTGTTAAAATAGCTATCCCTTTTGTGGTAACAATACACATATATACAATCTCCTAAATAAACCAATGATTGAGGAAATAAAGTTGTTAACATTTATCTTATATAAATAGATAGTGAAACTAGAAGGAATTCTTTAAACATAACTAAGAGATGAAGTCTTATACCATTAAAAATTATCAAACATCCAATAACATAGATTAACTGCCACTCAAACCACCAAAAACATTAACAACAAATAATATATATATATATATATAAACTTCTCATTGTATATAACATCAATCACATATAAGACACAAAATTTTTAAATATATCATTATCATATTTCCCTAATATCTTCGTTATAATACCATAAACACAATATAACTTTTTTATGGAGAGTAATATGTAAAATAAAATTAATTTATATTCATTGTAGTTATGCATATGAAAGGTAAGTGGTCTAATTTACATTTTTAACTTAAAATCCAATTAAAATCTTTTGCGAGATTCACTTCTTATTAAAATTAACATTATACATTTTGGATGTAATAATAATGTCGAAAGAAAGTAAGTTCATTTTAGCATAAAAAGTAAAAATGATAATATGATTCCAAGTTTTAACTGAAACCACCGCATAAAATTCCAACCATAATGAAAACTCAACTTTCTTTTACTGAAAGTTGGTCATCTTGCAAATGCCATGGATAAAATTTGATTGGAGATTTGTTTGTTGGAGGGTGATTTCCTTGTTAAATACGGTTCAAAATTTTACAAAACTGTGAAAATCTTTACTTGATATTAGGCAACTGGCTGGGAAAATGTGAAAACCATCAAATTTGACAAATTGAAATTCCAATCCTGCATTTGTTGGTCAAATACAGTTCAAAATTTTACAAAATTGTCAAAATCTTTACTTAATATTAAGAAACACACTGGGAAAATGTGCAAACCGTCAAATTTGATAAATAACTCTGTTTTGACATTCCAACCCTAAATAATAGGATCATATTCGAAGCTAAAATGTCAAAGCTTTTGTACAAAAGGCGTTCCGATTTCGCCTTCCACTGCTTAGTTTGAAATCCGAGACGAGCCATTCTCAGTTTCAAATCTGGAAGGCGAAGGTGGCATTGAATAGTGTGAAATCCAAAAAGCTATAAAGGCATTCAATAGATATGGCTGGACGTCTTCTCGAACACGCATTAAATACATGTGCATGGTGGAGCAGAGCCTAGTAGAGGATAGGAAATTCCTATTTCCAACTCTATAGAAAAGTAAATGCGCTCTGACATGCGAGGCAAATAGCGCTCGCCTTCTGAGTGACAGCACGAATCCACGTGCTGTCACTCAGAAGGCGAGCGCTATTTGCCTCGCATGTCAGAGCGCATTTACTTTTCTATAGACGTGCTGTCACTCAGAAGGCGAGCGCTATTTGCCTCGCATGTCAGAGCGCATTTACTTTTCTATAGAGTTGGAAATAGGAGTTTCCCGTAGAGGATACTGGAGTCATAGCGCATTTACTTTTCTATAGAGTTGTAAATAGGAGTTTCCCATAGAGGACACTGGAGTCATAGCTCTGCAGCGGCTGCTTAGAGGATACCGGAGTCATAGCTCTGCAGTGGATAATAATAGTATGCACTAATTTAATGATTAACCTAAGAAGTTGTTTAAGAGTTTTTGATTCCGTGGAAAAATTTGAAGGGATTGAAGTGAAATTTTGATTTATGTTATTTAAACTAGTTTTTAATTGTATATATAGATTCACTATCATAAAAAAAAATTATGAATTAAAACTTTTAATACACTACCAAATTTAGCCATCATACTTATGATAAAAAATTAAATAAAATAAAATCTAAAACTAAATACAAGTCCTTAACTTAATACATGCTAAATCATGTTAGCCAGATTAGGTAGTAGTCTATTAAGGAATTTAATGGATGGAAACTGACGGAAATTTTTGAAAACCACGTAAACATAACAAGTATTTGAAATTTGATGGTAAACATGGTTCTGAAGCAAAAGAATCATTGAGTTATAAAAAATTTGTTTGGTGTGTAGAGTTCTTTATTTTTATAAATTATTTTATTGGGTTAAATAATGCTTAGGAGGTTTAGTGATTTTTTTAGTATTGTCTTTTTTTTCATAAGCTTATTATTATATTTATTCGTTCACCTTTTTAAGTATTTATTATTATTAATAAAAATTAATTTATATTATATTTATTTATTTATACGATTTTTAATATAGAAATAATTTTAAATTTTAAAAAGCAAATAACAAGTTTAATAAAATATACTTAATTTAAAAATAGCTTTTTTTTATTTTCGTTGGGATAGTATTGATGGAAGACTGAAAAATGTGCAGATCATTTTTGTTAATAAATAAATTAGATATATTCAAGAATTGTTCAAAAGGTGTATACCAAATTGTGACATGGTGTGGTTACCAATTTTAAATTTATCATATTAAGGGTTTAAGGGTTGGTGTTACTTAAAAAGGGTGTGATCCAAACTATAAGTAAAACATGCTAGTTATTTCAAAATTTATATAATCAAATAAATAAACAAACAAAAATATACATATTCATCAATTAAAATATTAAATATTATATTTCATATAAAATGTTTTAAAATATTAAATATTATGTTTCATACAAAATGTTTAAAACTCCATAATTTTTTAAATTTAGACATTTTCAGATGAATTTTTTTTTTTTTTTTATTTATAGTTTTAAATTATTTAACAATTTCTGAGTATCAACTTTATATGTTTACTAAAAACATATATAATTATATTTTAATTAACCCTTAACTATTTCTAATTTAAGATATCCAGTGATACATTTATAAATTCCACTTTTTAGCAAATTCTTATAGTTATAATTTTGAATATTTTCCAATTTCTTTGCATAAACTTCTATAATTCTTTTCTTTTAATGGTCACAGGTATGCCGATTGCAAATCAGTCGTGTTATTAACGCGACCCGGCCCGACCGGTAAGGAAAACCAAATAAAACAAAATCCACCTATTTAAAACAAATAAACAAATGTACAAATGTACGTACGATTGCATTCGCTCCTCACATATGATATATCTATCGCATCAACTATTAATAATCCATCGTTTCCTTTATGAAAATAGCTCCGGTCAATTACAAAATCATAAATCTGGTGAAATTGTGGTTGAGGATGAAATTTAGATTAAATAATCAAAACTATAGTTTATATAAATGAAAGATATGTTTGTTGTGTATATGGAATGAGGATAGTGTTTTCATTGTGGAGATATTTAGAAATAAAAAATACTAAGTCCAGTTTATGGACTGTGGAAACCTAAATTTTCTTATTTTAAATTATTTAGTTTTATAAAACAATAAAATATAAAATATTTTATTTTAATTTTTATTAATATTAGTACTTTTCCCTAGATTTATTATAGGATCATTGTCGAGAAACAAGTGGATTAAAGAATATAATATATAATATTTACAATAAATATTTTTCTTCTTAGGTTTTTCATATTTGATTGTTAGGCTTTTTAGGCAGGTAGAAGATATGGGTCAGCAATAAAAATATGTAGCAATAATTAGAATGTGAAATATTATGATTAGCTATATAAATTAGATTAATTATATTTAAAATATTAATAAAATTATATAAATTAAGTAATGTAATTTAAAATATATATATATATATATATATATATATATATATATATAAATAAATTAAATTAACTAGATTTAAATGTTTATATTAACTAAAATAATTGTAGTAAGTATATTAATAATATAATTAAAAAATGTAAATGAAATTAAGGTTAAAAAAAATAAAATAAAAAATAGAGAGGATAAATGGCCTAATTGATATAAAATAGGTTGCTACCAATTTGAAGCCATTTACTCTATTGATGTTATTAGGGTTTATTTCAATTTTTTTCTCCTTGAACTTTCTGTTAACAATGATTAGGTTTTTTTTATTAATTTTACATTCTAAAACTTATTTAGCATTTGGTATTTTTAAAGTTTTTTAATTGAGAAGAATGACTACTTCTACCATATTTAAGATTTTATTGTGACATAAAATTATGTTCTAGTTTCAACAAGGAATAATATAAATCTTGGGATCTACCTGTATATTGCGCTTTTTGAAGAGTCCAGGATCTGCCAGGGCTATCCTTACGCTTGAGTTTGTATTGGCTCGGTTATGTTGCATATTTTTGATGGAGGAGCTGGATCTGAAGGAAACATGTGCAAGCACGATGTTAAAATCTCCGTTGTTGCTTATGCAATGTTGAGGCCTTTAAAATTTCCTAAACTATCTATATAGAATTATTAAAGTTGCCAAAATGTTGGTTAATTTGAAAATCTGTAATGGTACGTAAATATTAGATTGAGTCCCTACATTATATCAGCGCGGGGCAGCCTCTGCTTCCCAACGCACGTGAGAATGTAATATATCTGTACATGATTGAATTGTTTTAATTATATAAATGTAATTGTATCCGTCATGACAGCATAAGAAGTCACACGGATCGCTAGAAAATCCCGAGTGCTTATTGTTTTTTAAATTTAATGGTATTTGCAAGGAGGATTTATTTACTCATTATAATTTTAATCCTCAAGTTTTGTTAAGTTAATGTGCATTGTTCAATGTTTTGTGTTTTTCTAAGCATGACCAAATATAGTACATGTATGTCCAAACAATTTTATTCGTAAACCTTTCTATCTTAAAAAGGTGAGCAATAAATTACCAACATGTGTTAAACACATACATGGCAACAATGGAGTATGAAAGATAAACATGAGAGTACATTTATTATTAACAAATGATATACATTTATAGTACATAGTGTGACCCTTGGATTCATATTTCAAGTGGTCTCTTGGACTCCTTTAGTCTATTCGGCTTCCACACTAAACCTTAGAGAATTAGGCGTCCAACATTCCCCCCTTAATCCAAAAGAGCTGTAATACAAAATGTGCAAAAATGCATGGCAACACTAGGCTGAATGTGCTCTCTGAAATGTTGGTATAAAGGCGGTGGTTTAAGGATGACCACCAACACTGGAATGCTTAGTGCAATTCCTAGAACTCTTCCAAAACTGGCAAGAAGCTGAAGTATTCTGCTAGAGGAAGTACTCCTATTGTTTTGAAGAGGGAAACCTTCAACCATGAAAGGGAGGTCTCACCCTGTATAAAAGGGAGAACCTCAACCTGAAAAGGGAGGTCTCAACCTGTGATGGTTTAAGGATTACCACCAACTCTAGAATGCTTAATGCAATCCCTAGAACTCTTCCAAAAATGGCAAGAAGCTGAAATCTTCTGCTAGAGGAAGTATCCCCAATTCTTTGAAGAGGTATCACCGACTAAAGGCATGTTCAGGGGCATCTTTGTCTCTGGCTACAACTCTAAATCTGGTATGGTAGGCTATGGCTCATGCTAGCTTAATGTGGCTTTGAAGCTTGTAGATGACTATCATTTCCCTCCTGTCAGATACAAGGTGAGATGATGGAGAAAACTCAACTGCAGGACTGTTCAATACTCTAGAACAAGTTCAGACATATGAATGAAATATCTTCTTAGCTGTTGATGCCCATTGCCAAGAAGCGATCCATCCAAGATGAGTCTTTGTTCTTGTAGGAGGTTTGTTTCTGAAGCATCTGTTTGAAGAATGATTGGTTTTATGGCAATGCTTACATGGATGAAGATCAAAACAATGATCTTTCAGATGGCCAACTCGATCACAGTGTTGGTATTTCATAATCTGTTATTGTTGCTATTGCTATGGAAGATGGGTAGAATCTAGAACAGCTGGAGGTGAATTGTCATGAGGAGCAGGTGAAGATGAATCGTCCTGAAGAAATCCAACACTTTGAAATTGGATTGGTTTGGAGTAGTCTGGAATATGAAAGGACACGTCCTTGTCATATCCAAGACCATTTCTGTGCTTGTTGTGGACAAGCTCTTCCCAAGGTCTGATGATGGACTTGGGAAGTGTAGACTGAATTCTACATCTGCATGCAATTTTGCTGCTTTATTGGGCAGTTGATCTGAATCAACTTCTGCTTTATTGGGTAGTTGATCTGAATCAACTTCAACAATATTGACTTGCTGTTGATGGGTGGTTGTCTCAATGTTCTGAACAAACAAAGGTTCAGAATGATGTCTATTTTGATGTAGCTCTTCTTGTTATAGCTGTGATTCAAGCTGCAAAAAATCAATATGTTCTTAGCATATTGTAGACAGGTTTGCATTTCAAATAGAGAGTCTTTGTTGATTTCGACTATGTTTTTGACACTAGAATGTATTAGTGTATTTAGTAACTCTAATACTATTGGGCAGTTGATCTGAATCAACTTCTGCTTTATTGGGTAGTTGATCTGAATCAACTTCAACAATATTGACTTGCTGTTGATGGGTGGTTGTCTCAATGTTCTGAACAAAAAAAGGTTCAGAATGATGTCTATTTTGATGTAGCTCTTCTTGTTATAGCTGTGATTCAAGCTGCAAAAAATCAATATGTTCTTAGCATATTGTAGACAGGTTTGCATTTCAAATAGAGAGTCTTTGTTGATTTCGACTATGTTTTTGACACTAGAATGTATTAGTGTATTTAGTAACTCTAATACTCCATAAAGTCTTCCCATTTTGTCAACAAATCAAACTCTGTAAATGTGGAGTGTCAGCGTCAATTAAAAAATACACTTATTTAACTTATTTTCAAATATATTAGAAGTTGATCCAATTTTGATTTGCACCAAGTTTTGGCTGAATGGTGAAATCATACAACGTTTGGAATAAGGGGATAACTTCTATATACTTTAATACTCTACGGGAACTTCAACACTAAACACAAAAACCATAATGAGTTTTAAATACAATGCCACAACTGGGGCAGCATCAACTACAAACTTGCTTGGATCCTTCACATACTCCTTCACTTTCGCGGCCAGTGGAGAAGAATAGTCAAGTTCAATAGCGACTGCTAATACATTCTTGTAACCTTGATGATATCATGTGGACAAGCTGCGATTGTGGGATAACTGATCACTAGAGAAAGAGCTGTCACAATAGAAATACCAGTAGCAAATTTCTCTATTAAATCATCCTCTGTGGGATCAAGAACTTCGGGATCAAATACCGATCCATTGTCGTATATAGGCTGCACAATCAATCCATAGGAAAATGGCCGAATGCCGAATGGACACTTGACTCCTCCTAAGGCAAATAATGAATCTCCTCTGGGAAGTAATATGAACAGAATCGATTCAGAACAGTTGAATTGGATGAGAATTGGCAGGACGTTTGTGTTTTAATCGGAAACTCTACATAAAGGGATACCAAAAGAACCTTCGCAACCTGTCTCTACAATCGTCTCACATCCCATCGATTGCAAGTCTTTTTAGACGAGCGGGAATTGGAGCCTGGACACGAGTTTCCTGCTAAAATAAAATCCGCTATTGAAGTCGCCTCTGTCCATGTGACCGTTTTCTCTACTACTTACCGGCAATCGAAATGGTGCCTAAAAGAGTTGCTCCTCATGGAGGAATCGCGAGGTATCATTCTTCCCGTCTTTTACAATGCAGAGCCTTCCGATCTCAGGCATGGAGCGTACCTGGACTATCTAAAACAGAAGTAGTGATACGACCCCAGAATTTACAGAATTGGGCAGAGGCTCTCAAGCGCAGTGCAGACCTAACTGGCTTCCCACTTTCGGCATACAACTAGTGAGAATCTCCCTCTGTACCATTCGTCTTAGCCCTTTTTTTTAATTTGTTCGATTGATAAGTACCAAGAAACTCGAGTAGGTTGTCCTCACTAGTTACTTTGTTCCTCTGGATATGTATATCCAGGGACGAGGTAGAGCTTTTGGAGAAGCTCACACAATGTGTGGAGGAAAAGGTTCGAAAAACACAATTCAATGTTGTTATCAAATTTTCATTCCACAGACTTCAAGGTTCAACGCACTGACATCAATTTAAAGAGGCATTACCAATTGAGGGAAGAATATGTTGCCTTTGAGTTATCACTTTACAAGGACTTTTACAACAATTGTGATTGTTAATGCGGTTTCCTATACTGTAGGTCCTTCAAACAATCAAAAGGACGCTCAAAACAAGGCTACACTTGAAGCACTTTAGGGAATCGACCCCAAGGCTGCATTTGAAGCAATTCAGGAAAACGACCCCCAATGTTGTAATTCATTATCGCATGTTGAAGTTAATGCAAAAAATGATTCCAAATAGCCAACTACACAACCGGATAACTTGGCTTATGATAATCAGCTATTAGAAGGAATTGAATCTCAATCGGCAGGAAATGGTCTAGAAGAGTAAATTGTCGACGATGCGCCTGCTCCTAAAAAGGACTCAGAGAACAATGTTCAAAACCAGAGGACAGAGTTTGAGCGCACAATTCGAGGCTCATGCAACAGTAGGCGTTACATAGATGGTATGCGTTATTATGCTCAGCAAAATGGCAACGAGAATGGCGCTGATATTCCCAAGGGAAGGAGTGTTTTTCTGTAAAAATTGTTATGAACTATCAAGTGCATTGGGTAGCCAACAATAGTGGGTAGAGACGTTATTTGCAAGCCTGACAAACACAAAAATGGGCTCCAATAGAAAATTGAAATACTGACGAGAAGAAAATAGCACGTAAAGTGTGGTTTGGGAGCAGGGACCATTTCTTTTTTTTGTTTGTTTGAATTGATTTACAACACTGCATGCAACACAGACCAACACTATTCAAGGAGAAGGAGAATCGAAAAAGTTGAGGAAATGTCAGGGTTGACAGAGTTTGCAGGGTAGAAAACCTAACATATAAATGGTAAAAAGAAGACTACACAATCAGTGGTTGAGAAACCTACTGAGAAGGCCACACATCATGGCTCTGATACCATGTTAAATACACACATGGCAACAACATAATATGAAAGATAAACAGGAGAGTACATTTATTATTAACAAATTATATACATTTATAGTACATGGTGTGACCTTTGGATTCATATTCTAAGTGGTCTCTTGGACACCTTTAGTCTATTCGGCTTCCACACTAACCCTTAGAGGATTAGGTGTCCAACAACATGAAATAAGGTAATAACACATTTTGAATAGGTAAAAATCTAATATCAATAGACACGACCTACAAAGTATTATTTTATTAATTCCCTCAATACTCTTATTTGATATTTGACGTGAATAACATATAATGGAATATAACAGTTCATCCCCGATGTTAGTTTGGTACATATATTAGATAAGGGCTTGTCAAAGGTCGACCAAGAATATGCAACCAAATCCTATGATCTACAGAAGTTTAAGGGTGAGTAAGCTGTGTTTTACAAGGTTATCTTTGATAAAGTATAATATAAATAAAAAAATGTATGAATTAATTTTTAGTAAATTTTATAAATTAATTTTCAGTAATTTCGTAAGTTGGTTTTAGTTTTATTTTACAATTTAGTTTTAAAATAATAAGGGGAAAAAGTTATTAAAGTATATTTTTTATTTAACTAATACAACTATTTTGAGAGACTTTGGTCTATTGAGTAAGTCTTAATTTGCAACAACTCTAATGAATCCAACTAAAAATAAATAACACTTATAATAATTAAATCTAAGTGGGGCTCCTAAGCTTAATTAAATTTTAAGTGGGGCTCCTAAGCTTGTAACAAGTCCAAATGCCATGGAATTATGGGAGTCTTAAGAGTACTTTTAGCTGGTTACTGCAAATACAATAATAATGGAAGACCCCCTCATTACCACATTCAACTTCTAATGGCAACTACAATAGTGGCATAGTGCTTTATAAGGATGTTACTACCACCTTCACCCAACAATCTCAATCACACAATAGTGGTGTCTTACAATTTGAGCCAAAATGAAAAGAGTATAGGGAGCTAGGCATATTGAGATTTAGTATCTCTTCATGTTGCAAGTACACCCCTAGAAATTTAATCCACAAAGACTTGGTTGGCACACACACAATTCTTTCTAACTCCTCATTATCATAATACAAGTTCATCAATACTACTAAGTTGCACAAAGTGTTTCCTTAAGAGCCACTAAGACTTAACAATGGACAATGCTTCTTCTTTTGTAATGCATATTAATGTAACAACTTTTCAAAATTGTCTCTTGGCCTTACCCTTTGCAATACAAGGGAGATATTGGGTTTGACCGTGAAATTACAAGTTTCCAAAACAAGGTGAAAGTGAAATACAACCCTCTCCCCTTTTACTCATTTACCGAATTAAATTTGGAGGTCATTTTCACATATCTTTTCATATTTTCCAAAATTCCTACCCACTAGGATCATTTAGTGATCCTCATTGAATCGAGAACCCTTCCCTGGAGTGAATTTCCCCTTCACCTACCCACATCTCATCCTATAACAAGTTTTGTCCAATAAATATACCAATGTATATGCAACATAGTCATTATTATTGATTGCATGAAGTATCTCATTAACCAAACATATACTATAATATCCATATAAATTAAATCACTTGTATACTCTACTACGAATGAATCCAGGATAAGCATCAAAATACTTACGGCATGGTACATCTCACATTTAAATTATGACTTTATTCTAAATTATTATTTTTTATTAATATAAAAAAAATTAATATATGAGTTATATAAAACTTATGTTGTAGATTTGAAACTTCTCATGAAGTTTTAATCAAAATCACAAGACACAAACCTACTCTACTGCTTTGTGGAAGTTAATTCACAATCTAGAACAAAATTTGAGACATGCAATAAGAAATAACACACATGCACACTTTGTTTTTCCTCGGGAAAGAAATGTGTTAAAAACCTCAATGCCTACTTGCATTAATCTGATGAATAGAGTTATATTACAATTGTTTTTCTCAACTGAGCACAACCTGTAAGTGAATAACCTATCTCTCTTCTAATTGAGAAGCTCTAACCCAGACTTAGTCAATTTATGTCTCTGCTTGAGCCCCTATTTCCTTGCACAATTCCTTGAGAAATTAGCCCCTTGTTATTTAGGAATTTGTCCAAAATGGATTGTGCAATTCCCAAGGTTAATCATCTAACTACATGCAACGCGTGTACACTCAATACTAGTCTATAATTGATGTTACAGTGCCTTGGAATCTCCACCACAACTGGGAAACTTGAATTATCTACATGCACTAGCTATTTTGGGATGATTGATTAGTGAACTAGATGATCACTAAGTTTGACTTCAATCCCACTACACAACTGACCTTCCACTAGCTCCTCCAATAATTGGAACTAGTTTAACTAAAAACAACTTGAGATAATTGACTTTGATTGCTACAAATTAGCAATCACACATGGAAATGGTCATAGATGAATGAATTACTTAACAGTATTGAATCCCAAATGATACTAATGAATGCTTAACTGAAATCTAACTCCTCCAACTCAAATTTACTTAGTAAACTGTGTGAAACAAGCCATGTCACACAAGTTAACTGCATCCTAGTTGTCTACTAGTGTGGAAATTCGAATTTTCTCAATCTAATCAAAGGCAAAATCAAATTGAGAATTTCTTGTTGTATTTTTCAAAAAGTTATATATATATATATATATATATATATATATATATATATATATATATATATATATATATATATATATATATATATATATATATATATCTATATATATATATATATATATATATATATATATATATATATATATATATACATATATATATACATATACATATACATATACATATACATATACATATACATATAACACTAACAATTTCCCCTAAAAGGTGCAAAGATACACCGAAGGAATATGCAAACAAGTGTCAACTAACAAGAAACCAAAATTTGAACTAACATGCCCATTAATATGTTGAAATACTAACTTAGCTTACATAAATATATAAAGCGTTCAAACTTCAATGCAAAAGAAAATGGAAGTGAAAACTCAATTATCATAAACATCATCAACAAAGAAAATGGCAAATGAAAACTCAAATATTATAATCACTCATGAAAGAAAAAGAGTTTTGCACCAATAATATCATCTTTCATGAAGTCTCCCACCCACTTTGTTTTGTAAATTACGTTAGGTTTTAATAAAAAAATATGGCCCAAAGCCCTAATTAACATAAAACTTCATGCCTAAGCCATAATGCTCTCAAATATATAAAAGAACAAGATATAACCAATGATGTAAAATTATTTTATTTTATTGGGACCTAGACTAACCAATGGTTTTACATGTCACAGATAGAAAAAAAGGGCCCACTTATTATCAAATTTTCATTCCACAGACTTCAGGGTTCAACGCACTCACATCAATTTAAAGAGGCATTACCAATTGAGGGAAGAATATGTTGCCTCCGAGTTATCACTTTACAAGGACTTTTATAGCAACTGTGGTTGTTACTACGGTTTCCTATACTGGAGGTCCTTCAAACAATCAAAAGGATGCTCAAAACAAGGCTACACTTGACGCACTTCAGGGAATCGACCCCAAGGCTGTATTTGAAGCACTTCAGGCAAACGACCCCTAATATTGTAATTCATTATCGCATGTTGAAGTTAATGCGAAAAATGATTCCAAATAGCCAACTACACAACTGGATAACTTGGCTTCTGATAATCAGCTATTATAAGAAATTGAATCTCAATCGACAGGAAATGGTCTAGAAGAGTAAATTGTCGATGATGCACCTGCTCCTAAAAAGGACTCAGAGAACAATGTTCAAAACCAGAGGACAGAGTTTGAGTGCACAATCTAAAGCTCATGCAATAGTAGGTGTTACATAGATGGTATGCGTTATTATGCTTAGCAAAATGGCAGCGAGAATGGAGTTGATATTCCCTAGGGAAGGAGCGTTTTTCTATCAAAATTGTTATGAACTATCAAGTCCATTGGGTAGCCAGCAACAGTGGGTAGAGACGTTATTTGCAGGCCTGAGAAACAAAAAAATGGGCTCCAACAAAAAATTGTAATACTGACAAGAAGAAAATAGCACGTAAAGTGTGGTTTGGGAGCAGGGACCATTTCTTTTTTTTGTTTATTTGAATTGATGTACAACACTGCATGCAACACAGACCAACACTATTCAAGGAGAAGGAGGATCGAAAAAGTTGAGGAAATGTTAGGGTTGACAGAGTTCGCAGGGTAGAAAACCTAACATATAAATGGTAAAAAGAAGACTACACAATTAGTGACTGAGAAACCTACTGAGAAGGCCACACATCATGGCTTTGATACCATGTTAAACACACACATGGCAGCAACATAATATGAAAGATAAACAGGAGAGTACATTTATTATTAACGAATTATATACATTTATAGTACATGGTGTGACCTTTGGATTCATATTCTAAGTGGTCTCTTGACTCCTTTAGTCTATTCGGCTTCCACACTAACCCTTAGAGGATTAGGTGTCCAACAACATGAAATAAGGTAATAACACATTTTGAATAGGTAAAAACCTAATATTAATAGACACCACCTACAAAGTATTATTTTATTAATTCCCTCAATACTCTTATTTGAAATTTGACGTGAATAACATATAGTGGAATATAACAGTTCATCCCCGATGTTAGTTTGGTACATATATTAGATAAGGGCTTGTCAAAGTTCGACCAAGAATATGCAACCGAATCCTATGATCTACAGAAGTTTAAGGGTGAGTAAGCTATATTTTACAAGGTTATCTTTGATAAAGTATAATATAAATAAAAAATGTATGAATTAATTTATAATAAATTTTATAAATTAATTTTTAGTAAATTTCATAAGTTGGTTTTAGTTTTATTTTACAATTTAGTTTTAAAATAATAAGGGGAAAAATGTATTAAAGTATATTTTTTATTTAACTAATACAACTATTTTGAGAGACTTTGGTCTATTGAGTAAGTCTTAATTTGCAACAACTCTAATGAATCCAACTAAAAATAAATAACACTTATAATAATTAAATCGAAGCGGGGCTCCTAAGCTTGTAACAAGTCCAAATGCCATGGAATTATGGGAGTCTTAAGAGTACTTTTAGCTGGTTATTGTAAATACAAGAATAATGGAAGACCCCCTCATTACCACATTCAACTTCTAATGGCAACTACAATAGTGGCATAGTGCTTTATAAAGATGTTACTACCACCTTCACCCAACAATCTCAATCACACAATAGTGGTGTCTTACAATTTGAGCCAAAATGAAAAGAGTATAGGGAGCTAGGAATATTGAGATTTAGTATCTCTTCATGTTGCAAGTACACCCCTAGAACTTTAATCCACAAAGACTTGGTTGGCACACACACAATTCTTTCTAACTCATTATCATAATACAAGTTCATCAATACTACTAAGTTGCACAAAGTATTCCCTTAAGAGCCACTAAGACTTAACAATGGACAATGCTTCTTCTTTTGTAATGCATATTAATGTAACAACTTTTCAAAATTGTCTCTTGGCCTTACCCTTTGCAATACAAGGGAGATATTGGGTTTGACCATGAAATTACAAGTTTCCAAAACAAGGTGAAAGTGAAATACAACCCTCTCCCCTTTTACTCATTTACCGAATTAAATTTGGAGGTCATTTTCACATATCTTTTCATATTTTCCAAAATTCCTACCCACTAGGATCATTTAGTGATCCTCATTGAATCAAGAACCCTTCCCTGGAGTGAATTGCCCCTTCACCTACCCACATCTCATCCTATAACAAGTTTTGTCCAATAAATATACCAATGTATATGCAACATAGTCATTATTATTGATTGCATGAAGTATCTCATTAACCAAACATATACTATAATATTCATATAAATTAAATCACTTGTATACTCTAATAGGAATGAATCCACGATAAGAATCAAAATACTTACGGCATGGTACATCTCACATTTAAATTATGACTTTATTCTAAATTATTATTTTTTATTAATATAAAAAAAATTAATATATGAGTTATATAAAACTTATGTTGTAGATTTGAAACTTCTCATGAAGTTTTAATCAAAATCACAAGAAAAAACCTACTCTACTGCTTTGCGGAAGTTAATTCACAATCTAGAACAAAATTTGAGACATGCAATAAGATATAACACACAAGCACACTCTATTTTTCCTGGGGAAAGAAATCTGTTAAAAACCTCAATTCCTACTTGCATTAATCTGATGAATAGAGTTATATTACAATTGTTTTTCTCAACTGAGCACAACTTGTAAGTGAATAACCTATCTCTCTTATAATTGAGAAGATTTGACCCAGACTTAGTTAATTTATGTCTCTGCTTGAGCCCCTATTTCCTTGCACAATTCCTTAAGAAATTAGCCCCTTGTTATTTAGGAATTTGTCCAAAATGTATTGTGCAATTCCCAAGGTTAATCATCTAACTACATGCAACACCTGTACACTCAATACTAGTCTATAATTGATGTTACAGTGCCTTGGAATCTCCACCACAACTGGGGAACTCGAATTATCTACATGCACTAGCTATTTCGGGATGATTGATTAGTGAACTAGATGATCACTGAGTTTGACTGCAATCCCACTACACAACTGACCTTCCACTAGCTCCTCCAACAATTGGAACTAGTTTAACTAAAAACAACTTGAGATAATTGACTTTGATTGCTATAAATTAGCAATCACACATGGAAATGGTCATAGATGAATGAATTACTTAACGCTATTGAATCCCAAATGATATCTAATGAATGCTTAACTGAAATCTAACTCCTCCAAATCAAATTTACTTAGTAAAGTGGGTGAAAAAAGCCATGTCACACAAGTTAACTGCATCCAAGTTGTCTACTAATGTGGAAATTCAAATTTTCTCAATCTAATCAAAGGCAAAATCAAATTGAGAATTTCTTGTTGTATTTTTCAAAAAGTTAAACATATATATATTTAAAAACATATAACACTAACAATTTCCCCTAAAAGGTGCAAAGATACACCGAAGGAATATGCAAACAAGTGTCAACTAACAAGAAACCAAAATATGAACTAACATGCCCATTAATATGTTGAAATACTAACTTATCTTACATAAATATATAAAGCGTTCAAACTTCAACGCAAAAGAAAATGGAAGTGAAAACTCAATTATCATAAACATCATCACAAAAGAAAATGGCAAATGAAAACTCAAATATTATAATCACTCATGAAAGAAAAAGAGTTTTGCACCAATAATATTATCTTTCATGAAGTCTCCCACCCACTTTGTTTTGTAAATTACGTTAGGTTTTAATAAAAAAACATGGCCCAAAGCCCTAATTAACATAAAACTTCATGCGTAAGCCATAATGCTTTCAAATATCTAAAAGGACAAGATATAACCAATGATGTACAATTATTTTATTTTAGTGGGACCTAGACTAACCAATGGTTTTACGTGTCACAGATAGAAAAAAAGGGCTCACTTACGACTTACCAATGAGTTAGCATGCTCAACCTTCCTATCAAACATATACACCAATGTGCAAAGCCTATCTTGACCATTATGCCTCCTCTATTCCTAACAGGCTCATGACCATCGTTTCTTGGACATGAAGTTTCTTTCTCACAACTAATAAAGACGACATCAATATTCCATGTATTTCCATGAAATAGTTCGTTGATATCCTAGATGCTAGGTGAGTAGCCTGGTTGTTAGGTGAGTGTGGCATTTGAAATCTCAAGAAAAGATAAGTATCAAATAACTACAATCTAGTAATTTCAATAGATACCAACAAATACATAGTAGTAGTCAGTCCCAACGTTTCCGACTAAAGTCGATAAGAAATTGAAGACCATACCTAAAATCATGTCCTTAATCCTTTCTCACTCCCATGCATGTTGTGTAGGTTTTAACCTCGTACAGAAATTACCTACATACAAATTCAAAAACAAAGAAAATAAACAATGCGAGAGAATAACACATAAAACACATATACAAAGAGATTTTCCCCTGCATCCCAAAACCAGGACTACCAGCTTGATTTTTCATTATGTTCGTTTCAATTTTACAATACATATTATACATGCTGAAGAATCCAGTACCATGGACTGAAAACCATCGCACCCAAAACCATGTGTTAAAACTATGCACAAAACCATAGGTGGGTTTGTCCCACCTATTATAGGGTCTCGAAAAAATTTCCCATGAGTGCTGCCCCAGACCCCATAGAGGGGGACTATCCGCCCCCTCAAACCCCATGGATAGGGGGCGCTACCACCCCCACTACGAAATCGGCGCAACGAAGGGGGGGCTCCACCACCCCCCGGTTAAATAGGGGAGCTAGTCGTGGAAAGAATATAACACAACCCAACATTCTTCCACTTGTTGTTTTATTTCCATAGGGGGCCACAAGAGAGCTTAGTCATTTATCCTACCCTGCAACGCCCATTGTTTCTCTACACCAAGAGAACTTCTTAGAGCTCACAGATTTTGTCAATGCATCTGCAGTGTTCTTCAAAGTGTCCACCTTTACCAGCAACACCTTTTTGTCTTCTATCATATCCCTCAGAAAGTGATATTGAACATCAATTTGCTTTGTCTTTGAATGGTAAGCAGGGTCCTTTGCCAAGAAAATCGCACTTTGGCTGTCACAGTCTATCCTTATAGCTCCATGTACTAACCCCATACTTGAACACAATCTCTGCAACCAAATTGCTTCCTTGTTTGCATGAGTGGCTGCCATGTATTTTTCCTTTGTAGTTGATAGTGCCACTATAGATTGTTTCTTACTCATCCAATTGACTACACCTCCAAATAGGTTAAACACATACCCACTTATAGATCTTCTCTAATCTAGATCTCCAGCCCAGACTGCATCAACAAATCCACGAATATCCAAAACTTTGTCCAATCCTAGTCTTCCTTGGTAGCACAAACCATAATCACTAGTGCCACGCAAATACCTGAAAACTCGCTTCACTGTTGTCCAATGCTCCTTCCCTGTTTTTGACATAAACCTTCTCAATACTCCCATTGCATGTGCAATGTCTAGTCTAGTACAGACCATCGCATACATCAGGCTACCGATTGCACTTGCATATGGAACACCAAACATCTCCTCTTCCTATTCTTGTGTCTTGGGGCACTGTTCAGCAGATAACTTTACACCTACAGGAATAGGAACCTTCACCGGTTTACTACCCTGCATATTAAACCTCTGGAATATTGTCTTGACATACTTCCTATGGTTTAACTAGAGCTTCCTCTTTGCCCGATCTATTTTAATTTCCATGCCCAAAATATAGTTTGCAGCACCAAGATCTTTCATGTCGAATTTGGAGGACAATTGGGTCTTCAAATCCTGTATAATTTTTTTGTAATTTCCAACTAGCAACATGTCATCCACATACAATACCATATAAATAACATGGTCACCAATTAATTTAAAATACACACAGTGATCTGCTTTGCTTCTGGTCAAGCCAAGTCCCCGTATAAATGTATCAAATTTCTGATACCACATCCTTGGTGACTACTTTAACCCATACAGAGACATTTTTAACTTGCATACCAGTTTTTTCTTACCATTCGCTACAAAGCCTTCAAGTTGCTTCATGTAGATCTCCTCTTCCAGATCCCCGTGAAGAAATTTTGTCTTCACATCCATCTATTCTACCTGCAAGTCAAAAGTAGTAGCAACAGATAAAAGTAATCTAATAGAAGCTACCTTGGCAACAAGAGAAAAAATATCATCAAAATCAATTCTCAGCACCTGGGAATAGCCTTTTGCTACTAAACGAGCTTTATATTTCTCCACTTATCCTTCTGCATTTGTCTTCTTCTTGAACACCCATTTGCTACCAATGGGTTTCCTTCTAGCTAACAACTCCACCAGATCCCATGCCTCATTTTTGTGCAAAGATGCCATTTCATCAACCATGGCCTCTTTCCAGAGTTTGCCATCCTCTGAATCTACTGCTTCCTTCACAGTTCTGGGATCATCATCTGTAATAGATAAAGCAAAATTTGAACAGAAAGCAAATGGACTATACCTTTCTGGCTACCTTCTTTCTGAAACAGATCTTCTCACACCTGGAGTTTGTGGCTCTTCATCTTCTGATTCCTCTTTTGCTATAGAGTTTGATTCTTCCTCCTTTAGTTCAAACTTTATCTTCTTAGGTTCCTTTGTTTGGACTTCATTTTAATAACATCTTTAACCTCTCTCAACACCACATCTCGATTGTACACAACCTTCCTTGCTACTGGGTTCCAAAGCTTATAACCCTTTAAACCATCCTTATACCCAATAAAGATGCACTTTTCAGATTTACTATCCAACTTTGTTATTTCTCCTTTGGAGCATGTACATATGCATCACATCAAAATACCCTCAGATGTGAAAGAGATGGTTTCTTACCAGTCCATACCTCTTGTGGAGTCTTATCCTCCAACGTTGGAAGGTGACCTGTTGACCAAGTAACATACAGTTTCCACCGTGTCTACCCAGAATTTCTATCCTAACCCGACACCACTCAGCATGCTTCTTGCCCTTTCCATCAACGTCTTATTCATTCTTTCTGCAACTCCATTTTTCTCAGGTGTATATGGAGTAGTCTTCTGTCATGCTATACCACACTTCTTACAGAATTCTTCAAATTCCTTACTACAAAAATCTCCATTGTTATCTGTCCTTAGCACCTTTATCTTCTTCTCTGTCTGGTTTTCAGCCAGAGCCTTAAATTCTTTAAACCCGTCAAAGACTTCAAATTTCTTATTGAGTAAATATATCCATGTATTCCTTGAGAAGTCATCTATAAATGATACATAGTACATAGACTCACCCAGTGATGGGACCTTCACAGGTCCAAACACATCATTGTGCACAAACTCTAATATCTGTTTCGTCCTTTTACCACCAAAGGGGAAACTCACTTGATTCTGCTTCCCATATACAAAATTTTCACAGAAATCAAAATCCAAAGAGCTATTAATCATACCTTCTACGATACCTTTACCATGAAGTATTCGAAGGCCCTTTTCTCCAATATGTCCAAGCCTTTGATGCCATAACATGTTATTTTCTCCAGAGGCCACTAGATTTTCTGCTCCACTTTTAGGAACCTCAAAACTGTTGCACCCATCAACAACAGTGCTACCTTGTAGCTTGTACAGAGTTCCAATCCGAACTCCCCGCATCAATACCAGTGCTCCCCGAACCATCTTGTAGGTATCTTTCTCGAACACTATTTTTACACTTGCATCATCGAGCTTGCTTACAGATATCAAATTTCTAGCCAATGCAAGAATATGTAGAACACCCGAAAGTGTTCTAATCCTTCCACCTTGCAACTTCAACTTTATTTTTCCATGACCAATGATTCTAGCCTGCTTGTTGTCCCCCAAGAAGACCTCAACACCATCATATTTCACATACTTGCAGAACCACTCTCTATGGGGAGTGAAGTGAAAGGATGTACCTGAGTCAATTAACCATGCCTCATGATCTACATGTGTACTTGAAGAAACCAAGTACACATCCCCACCTTCTATTAGCACCTAAATCTGCCTTAGGCTGAAGGAAGGCAAAAATTAGGGTAACCACAAACCACGCTCAGTCTGGTAGCTAGCCCTACCAGAACAGGAGAGGGCTCTCTCCGAGTCACGCTCAGTGAATATATAAGAAAAACGGTCTGAGATGACTTACGGTGAAATATTGATCTTAGGCTAGTAAGTGAATAGGGATACAAGAAACCATTTTCATGAATGACCGAGCTTCTGGGATGGCATGGGACCAACGGTGAGCAAGGAACAGAGAATTTAATACAAAGGCACCGATTATTCCGTGAGGCAAGGAAGGCGGAAAATGAAGCAATTTAGTTTGAAATAACGTGGAATGAATAGATTGCTGAAGAGAGTGAAAAGGGCATAGTTACATGAATCCTTTTCAACAGAAGAAAAACACTGAACATGAAATTTTCCCACAGGCAGAGCAATAAAATTCAATTCTACCTAATCTCACTCAGAAAATTTCACTGGAAATGAACATGAATTGAATTATGAAACATAACGAAATACATATGAAAACATAAGAGACACATTTGCTACACTCACAACCACAAGAATCTCATGAAACAGGGCCGCTGCCTTTCATTAATTCTGTGTCAAAAATACACAATGAAGAAACAGAGTTTCTTTCCCACAGTCTCCCAGAAGTTATAAGACAACCAACCCTTGGCAAATAACTTGCATACAATATATAGAATGTGTAAGGAAGATATAGAACGCCCAAGGGTTGGGGAGTTACTCGAATCATTGCAAAATGGAGATAGAGAGCCAACCATCAGCTATAGGTGCAGTGCTAAAAACATGACATTTGGCTTGGGTGACCGTTTGCCTTCCTTCTCCACTTGGATAGAAGCCAATCTGGAGAAAAAAAACTTTAAATTCCACCTTTGGTGCCAAAAAACCGAAGCGTAGATGAGCGGGCCCACTTGGAGAAGTCGCGAACCGAAATTTCGCAAACGGAAGCATATTGGGCAATTTTTCTTCTGTGCGCCGCGCCATTTTCTCTGTGCGCTGCCCTATTTTGGGGCCTGTTTTGGAGCACTTGCAGGTGTCCAAAATGTGCCCAAGTGGGCTTGTTGGAAAGCCTGTCCTGTCTACTTTCTAACCCCACTAAAATTTTTGAATTTGGTGCTCATTTGCCCCTCCAAATCTTCATTCTCCCAAGACTGCCTCTTGTGTGTCAAAAAAGTGGTAGAGAGGCCATTTTTGAGTGTTTTTTGACCTTTTGGAGACTCATCTCTTGTCAAAATTTCTTGTCCACGCACCAATAGTCGTGATTTTCCATGCTGAATCCAAAAATGCAAACCATTCCTCATTTGGAGCTCTATAATTTTCACACACAGGGAGAAAAACCTGTTTTTTGCACAAAAATGTCTAGGTCCGCAGTTTTTCTTCACATTACCTGCGGTCCCGCACCTAATGGTCATGGATCCTGTGGACCTGACGGCACCTTTTCTTTGTGACAAGTGCGGACCCTGAGTGTGTCGCGCCTGTGCACCGTGCATTCTTGCAGACCAATTTTGGAGGCCTTCCCGGTGTCCAAATTGGGTCTAGGATAGCTTGTTGGAAAGGTCTTTGAGTTTAATTTCCAACCCAACTAGAATTTTTTAATTTGGAGTTCATTTGCCCTATCAAAAGTCAAATCTCCCAAGACTGGTCAAAATGTGCAGAATGAGGCTGCCTCAAGGAAGAGTGATGTTACAGTCAACTTTGGAATGCCTTCCTCAACTCCAAAATGAGCTCATGATAGCTCATTGGAAACCTCTTTGTGTCTGGTTATCATTTGGCTCATCAAGAAAGTCATTTTTCCAACCGATCTAGGAGAAAACGTGATTTGCCCAAGGTCACTCCAGAGGTATATTCAATTCCCTGAGGCAACGGTATTTTTGACATTTCTCTTAAACCATGAAACCTGTGTAAAAATTGAAGGAGGTTTTTCTTCCTTGGCCTGTTTTGGACAAAAACCTCTCTCAGGTTTCCAAAATTCATATTTTCTTGCTCAGAAACATCATTTGAGTGAATTATTGAACCTTCCTCTAGCCTACAAGTATTATTTGAGAACAACAATTTGCAAACCCTACACCTAATGACTGAAATGACTCTTTTCCATTAAAAGATCAAAAATTGACTATCATGGACCTTAATAAATTTGATGAAAAGACCTAAGCCAGTAGGTACAAGACATGAGGGGAATGAATTGACAAGACCCTTCCGTCAGATTATGGCATGCCTCGAGCAGAATGCAGCTAAGTGAATGGAGAGAGACACCTAAAAATGAGATGCAGAAAGAGTTATGATCTCTGACGGAGGACTAACAAGACCGACTCTAACATTGGCTCCAATGGGGGATGGTAGCTCCTTGGAGGTGCCAAGAACAGCAGATCTCTGGAAGAGCTAGACAGTGCCTTCGTCCATTGGGCTATGGAGTCATCATTTTGACAAACGACACGCAACTCTTGACTCATTTATTGACTGAAACTTGACTCGGACTGACTCAAATTTGTACTTACAATGACTGAAAAAAACCGACTCAATGTAAAAGGAACTGACTCATGACTGACTTAACTAAAACAAGAACTGACAAAACTTATTCAATGGCAGCAGTCCATCAAGATTCGAGGGTTTCAAATCATGATGATAGCCACCTGCGTACTAATGCAATATGTACAATCATGTGTAATGTGTCTTCCAATGTAACCAATCAAGTAGATGCCTCCTTGATTGGTTCTCCAAATCAGATCTTCTGGTCAACAACAGATATTGGTAACTGGGCCTCCAAAAACACAGTTGACCATGATCTCCTTCATCACTGAATACTGCAATAATCACCTTCGCTGCTGACTGCAACAAATTTTCCATTGGATCTGTTGGACACCTAATCCTAAATGGGTTAGTGTGGAAGCCGAATAGACTAAGCAGTCCAAGAGACCTTGGGATCTGAAACCCAAGAGTCACATAATGTACTATAAATGTAAATCTCTTGTTAATAAAATTGTATTGCATGTGTTATATCTCATATCTCTCTTGTTGTCCATGTGTGTTTAACATGGTATCATAGCAGGCGTATTCCTTCCCTGCATAATTAATTTGAGCCATTGTTTTGTGGCCTTTGTAAATTTGAGCGCTTCTCCTTATCAGTTTTGTGCCTTTCTAAACTGCTTCACTGAAACTTCGGTTCTTTTCTGCATTGGATGCTCCTGTACCTGAAAATCTGGTTGTTCTCTCTCCTGAGCTACCCAATGGCACAACTGTGCAGTAGCTGTCATCTTCCATAACCGCTCCTGCATGAAATCATTTGCTGTCCAAGCCGTTTCCTCAAACTACGCCTACTTTAACGCTCTGAAATCTGCGCCTACTCCCTGGCTCCAGTGGATTCTGAAAACGCTCTCTACCTCTGTCGTTCTGTCTCTGCGCTGTTCCTGACATAACGCTCTCTGGCGCACCAGCGCTGCCTCTGTCCTGACATAATCTGCTCTCTAGAATTTCACCAAGAAGCAGGCTAACAATTTCAGCCCATTTATTGCACTAAATACGGAAGCCCCGAGAAGATGCTGGAGCTTTACGAGCTGCTTGTAATAGACTCTCTTTTGCATCTGTGTACTCTAGCTGTATTGTTCATATTCTACAAATATCGACAAAATTGTTGATTTGAATGAGCTTCAAACCGCGGAGCTTTGGATCGTAATTTCTCTGCCTGGTCGTAAATATTGTAGTGCAAGTAATTTTGAAGAAGGAGATTCAGCAATGTTTTCTGACCCAGCTCATCATGTCGCAGTGTTGCAGTTCGATGTAACGCAAGAAGTGTACCTTTTGAGCTTCGGCTGCTATCGAAGCCGCAGTAGGAGGTATTGAAACACTTTACTAGATAATAATTATCATCTCATCTAGATATCTCATCTCCAATTCATTGTCCCTGCAATCGTTTCGACTGCTCTCTTGCTTAAGTATTTTACACAAATATTGTCTTTGAGGCCGATTTTGGTTTCGTTTCTGATTAAAGGGAGCATCAAAACCTCATCTAAGTTTGAATCCTTGTAGTTACTGTTATAGACATTTTTGTGCCTTACAGCATGAAGCATGAAATGTCAATAATATGAGGGATCCAAAGTCCCTAAAACATGTTGTTCCTACCCCTAGAGGAACAAGGTCAGCAAACCACAGCACTAAATATCAGTTCTCCACCTGAAAACACTCAAAAACAAGCTAATTCTGGATCATGTCAACTGCTCCACTGAGCATCTGCGCTGAATGTCAACTGCTCCACTCTGTACCTGCGCTGAATGTCAAAAGCAATGAAGGCTACCTGCGCTGGGCAAGATTGGCCAAGTGGCACAGTCATTCTGCAAGGTGTCAAATGCCCAGGAAGCTTCCAAAATGACACTTGGATCAGGGAATTCACCTTGTGATGAGTAAGAGGATCTAGATCTCCAAGTGGAAGCAAGAAACTCCAAGTGGACTCAAGAACTGAAGTATAACTAAAGTGGGAGAGGACACTAGTCAGCTCCATGCCAAGCTCAAGCTTACTCATCCTTTCTCCAAAAATCCTATATATAGAGCTCTCTCATGAGGTCTATGGAGGCTGGAATTTTGTGAATGTAAGGAAGTGCTGTTGGTTTGTGCATAGAACTATTGGGTGATTGCTTTGAAGGAGGTGAAGAGGAGATTTCTTTCTTCTTGGAGGTGTTGCTGGATTGGGCCTCTTATGGTTGTAACACTCTCAGAACTTTACTTCTTCCATTAATAAAGCATTTGAGGTTCTTCTATATGCATGTGTCTCTATGGCGAATTGATGCTTGTATATTTGATTTATTCTAATCCTTGAATCAGTTATGGATGTATGCTTCTTGTAGTTTCCCTTTCTTGTGCTTTTGCAGGATCTCTGTGTAGTTGGGCCAGTGAAAGAGCAAGGAGCTGGGAGCAAGCAGCAAAGAGGGAAGATTGGATCAACCATTAGCGGAAGATAACGGTTAGTGGATCTCTTTCTCCTCTCTCTTACATCTCATAAAGAAGTAATCTTGAATAGCTTTGCATTCGGTTGTTGCTAAGGTACTATCACCCTTAGAGTGGGATAGGGTCATTCCGTATTGGATACTTTTCCCAACAACAAATTGGCGACTCCGCTGGGGATCATATCTTGTTGGTTGTTTGTGTTTTTGCTATTCATTTCATAAACGAAGGGAGTACCGAATCGAACTGTATTTGGATCTTTCAAATGCAAAGTAGAGGGCAGCTACTCTAGCTCAGTTTCTGGGCAAGTTTATGATTTGAAGAGCTGATCCACAAGGACTCTAATAAGCTCTTAGTGATAGCTTTTCATCCTCCTTGTCATCCCTTAGTGTGTCCTTGACTGATAGCTTCTGATTTGAGCAAAAACTGTGAATTTTTGAGAAATCTGTGACCCGGAAACCAAGAGAAACGAAAGTTTCGTTCTTCAGTGCAACTGTTGTGAAGGCTGTCTGCATTTCAGCGCAGTTCCCGAAATGGCTACCTACGCTGAAGGTCAAACAGACAGTGTCCCACCTGCGCTGGACCAGTCTTGCCTTGTGCTACTGGGGTTTCCTGCTGTTTCTTGCCCTATTTTCACTCTTGTTTTGCTGCCTGTTACTAGTCAATGTACCTATCTGAAACCAACTTTCCTTACCACTATTCCGCCTCGGTTGTATAAAGAAACTGTGTTTGTTCTTTGTGTATTTCTTGTATCATTTACAGTTTCCCATAACGAAAGTGAACTAGTCTTGCTTTGGCCTCTTAGATCTAGACCTGTGATAAAGTGTCGTTTTGATCTTAAGAGTTAGTTTGTTTGTTGTTCATAGCTGATTGAGCTTTTGCTTTCGTCATATGGTTTGAGTTTATACATTTCTAGTGTCGAAACAAGTAAATCTTAAGGTGTCTTTTGATTTTGGACAAGCTTGTTTGCTTTCACTTTAAATTGAATTCAAAGTTATACAACAGCTTTCTTTTTGTGTCGCACAACATTAAGAAAGAGAAAAGAAATACCTGCATTGTGCATGTGCATTATGACAGTTTGCATGTTGATTTAGGGAAAAGTGCATTAGTGTGTGCTCTATGATCTGTGTGAAAAGATGTTATCTTTCTTTTCCTTCAGTAGTTAAGATTTTCAAAGTTGAAAGATTTAAAAGCTTGCTTATCATCTTAGACTGCATTTAGGAGTGTTATCATACATCTCGTGGTGATCCATAAAGGCAAACTGCTAAACAAGATCAACATTAAAATGAATTGAATTTACATAACAACGCATTGAAACATAACGCAAACACATAGAGGTCTAAGCTAGAGACGTGTTCCGGCGTCGTTAAACGTGATATCTTAGCGTTGAGTGGTTGGGTGATTCCTCCACGGTGAAGCGATAAGTATCAATACGGACTTGTGCTCCCACGTACCGTCGCGTATATATTGGGAGACCCCTATAGGAACAAAGCCTTTATCCATAGGAAACCGTGTCGGCCGCCCTACTGATCGCAATGCAGTGAACACAGCATTCACGAAGATCGACCACTCGTACCGTAAAACGTATTCTGTGGTTTTGCGAAAAGTTTGGCACACCCTCTGCCTAGAACTCCAGAGCAGTTTCTTTTGGCCTTTTTCAAACTCTATAACTGAAAAAGTCCATCCGAGCATTTGTCACTTCGGGCTCGTTAATACATCGAAGGAGACTAGAGTCATCTTTAGCTTTTTCTCGACTCTTAAAAAGTGAAAAAGCAAGTTGTGTCTAAAGCGTCGTTATAAAATTTATTTTAATCGGAACATAATCACCTCCTATTCCTACGTTGATCTTTAGGTTGAGAACATGGAACGCCCCAACCAAGGAACTCCACATGATGGAAATCCTAGTCCTTTCTCCTCTTGGGGAGAAGTTGGTGGGCCCCACATGGCCACATTGTCGCTTCCAGGACTGACAATTGGCCTGCCTATTTGGCTATTCTCAACCAATGTAGTTCAGAACACCATGGTTCCTGAACAGTCGAGTCAACAGTTAGATCAGTCTAGAGCTGCCCACCAGCCTTCAACTTCCTATAACTTTTCCTCCAATCCTTCATCTTCGCAAGGTAGAGCCGGCAAAAGCCAAGCTCCCATCGAGAAGAAGGAGAAGAAGAAGAAGGAGAAGAAGAAGAAGGAGCCTAAGGCGACTGGGGGCAAGCAGAAGACATCTGACAAAAATCCACACACAGCACAAACCGGGCCTAAATCGCCATGTGTCATATGTAGAGGAGACCACTTCCATAGAGATTGTCCCTGTATTCCCCGGATACTAAGGGACTGGTCCCCTCGGTTGCACAATTCGGGAGCATCAACCTCTGATAGCCATGTTGATTGCTTACCATCAACCAGCGAAAGTGAAGGTTCAAGACATAGAGGGGGATCAAGATCCCCCTGCAGACTGTGTGAAGGCGATCACGCCATCCACCGTTGTCCCTTCTTAGACGAAGCGAAGAGAGTTTTGGAAGATCGCCCGGTTTCACCGTTGAGACTTCCTCCTGGATACAAAAAACTCGTGCCAAGTCCTTCGTTGGTTGAAAACACAGCTGGCCCACTCAAGTGGTCAGCTGAAGCGTCAGTCATTGAAAATGAACCTACTGAATCCAGACCAGATGAAAGTCTAAAGGTCGATACGGCAGTTGACCCGGTTCCGCCTTCAGAGGTTTCATCTTCAAATGACACCGTCACTGAAGATTCATCTTCAAATGACACCCTCACTGAAGAGAATAAGGATGACACCATCCAGATTCTTTTCATCAACACCGACTCTGATGAGCATCAAGGCAATGCGCCCATTCCTTTATCGCAGGAAGGAACATCATCAGGGTCATATACGGCCGTGTATTCGGTCCCACCGCCAAGCAACCTGGTTGTGTCCTTTGATTGGAACCAACTAGGCAGACCCCGGTTACCAGCCAGTATACCATTCAGAATCATAGTCCAAATTTACAGAATGGTAATGGCTGGAACTATCATTGATGAAGGGGCATCTGTGAGTATCCTTTCCTCTATTGCTTGGAAAGCACTGGGTTCCCCGACGCTTTTGCCTGAGATAAGAAATCTCTCGGGTTTTGATAAAGGAACCAGTCGACCATTAGGGATCCTCCCCAATGTGCCTATTACATTGAAAGGGAAGAACGTTCAAATGAACGTGATGGTCGTTCAAGGACCCTTGGATTATAACCTACTCCTTGGACGAGACTATATATATTGCATGGGAGCTATAGTCTCCTCACTCTTTAGAGTAATGTGTTTTCCACACGAAGGAAGAATGGTCAAGCTCGTAGACCAACTTTCATTTCCAGGATCACGCATCGCAAATAGTCAAATACCAACCCTGAATGGTCTATTCACTCAAGAAATGTCTCCACCCCCAGTCCTCCTTCCCGATGAGTGCGAGTGATTCGGAAAGATGGGACTGGAACCCAGGGGGCATGCATCCTGGTCTGCTTTGGGCAGAGGAAACCTTGGGTATAAGGTAGAATTTCCGCGAAAGGATATGACTAGTCCATACCCCGTCCGTGGAAGGAAGAGGGGTTGTTCTAGAACAGGATTCTTTTGTCAAGGTTACTTGTTTGACAAAGAGTCATTCATCCTTGTCTATTTCGGTAGACATTGCCGAAGAAAGAGATTGATTTGCGGCAGCAAATAGAACCGTCTTTGGGTAACCAGAAAGAGGCAAGCCTCCCTCAATAACATTAATGTTTTATCTTTGAGTAGTGTTCTTCTCTTGTCGCAAGTAGCTGTTTCTCTTGCGATCTTGCAAAAGAGCTGTCAAAAGTTAGGCTGACGGGAAGACAAGTACCGCATAAGACCTGTTAAAAATAACGAGAAGACAAGTATCGTTAACATTAGACTAGCAAGACGACAAGTAGCTGTGAACACCCAAAGAAAAACAGAGGTGGAGGAGAGGAGGGGCAACCTTGAAATTGTATTTTATACCTGGGGGCATGCAAACCTTTTGGAGTGCAAGCTAGGAGCGGTTATTTATCTGTTTTTAGGATTAGTCGTTTCCAAACTTGCATAAAGAAAGGATATGAGGAGCATAGCTTTGTGAGATAAAGCTCCATAAAAAATAGCTATCTCACAAGAGACATTTCTTATCTTATGACTGGTATTATCGAGCAGTTTCACCGCGGAATTTATGCTCGTTAAAAAATAGAAAAGCGAGATCCGAGCAGTTTTAGCACATAGTTCATGCTCGTTAAAAAATAAACATAAGGTTGAGCAGTGTTTTGGCGCATTTAAGCTCTTTAAAAAATAAACCCAGTACCGGTAAATAACCATTGTGATCGTAAATTTATCAGCCATAAAAGCCTTGGTCGTGTTTTGCACCTGCCACCTCCATTCCATTTGGCCGATCGTTCACCTCCATATGATTGTTTACCCATTTTGAGGAACAGCTGCGAAGAGTGATTTCACCTAGCCATCCTTGTGACACTGCCGTGATTGGAAAATTCCAACCTGTACCTGGAATCTGCTGTGATCCCTGTTTATCACTCGTTCCTCAAAAGACGAGTCTTCTTTGAGCTGTTTTCTCCTGACTCATAAAATATGAAAAGTTTGCCGAGTTTTGGCCTTCCAGCTCGTTAAATTGACCGGAAGAGCTATCCCTCCTCTAGATTTTAATCTTTTTGGACCTGAGGGATTATTACACAAAAAGGTCGAGCGCTTGTTTTATTCGGCTCGTTAAAATTATCGAAAACTCATCCCTTCTGTATTGTTTTATACTTTTTCGGACTTAAGGGATTAGATGACGAAAAAGGAATTTTGGAGTTAACTTTCTGTACCTTTTCAAACTCTCTAAAATTGAAAAGGACCGAGTTTTCCTTGTCGTTAGACTCGTTAAAATGATTAAATAGCGACAAACTTGTCTTTAGACGAGAACGAGTTTCCCTATCGCTAAGCTCGTTAAAACATAGCGATGGGCTTGCCCGAAGGGCAGGTTATAGAACAAGCATATGTTATCCTCCTCAAGCTTGACAAAAATAAAGAGGTATTGGTCAAAAATGACTGGGGAAAAATTGGGAGAACCTCAAAGCTTTAATGGTAGCAAGTCGCTCTTGAACATGACACTTTGTCCTCCGTATCACATCGGGTTGGGTTGTTTCATTCACCGGTCTCATCACCATGGTCTTCGCCAAACCATCCACATTTGGGGTAATGCTACCGATCCATCACATCAGTGTCGTTATATGTTCAAGAGATGTTGTTCAGAAAGAGTCAACCGTGTCCCATCCACTGCCATACATTATCCTTCATCCACCCATGATCGCCACCCTAAATCATATTTCACAGATTGTTTTCACCTCCACTAAAATCATTAGCTCCGTTCCGTGTCACTGATGTGGGATTCATTAAGGCCCTCCTTTGACGGATCGCTTCTTGTCGACTTCAGCTCATTATCCAAGAAATTGATCTAGGAATAACCCCCTCAGTACTTTGAAGCTTGCATGCCTCAATGGCAAGTTTCTCACTTCCGGCGACAGATATACATCAATGACCTTCGACCAGAAGATTTTGCGTGGTGTTCGACGCCAAGTCCTTTATTCACACCACGTGAATTGTACTGCAGTACCTTGAGGGTCATTGTCATTATTGGTGATTCCTCTCGCGCTTGTTAACTGTTTACATTATTGACCGGTAATCAAGCGATGTCTTTCCATGTTCGACTTCAGCGCAATTCTCACATGGATTGACTTGTACTTAGAGTGAAGATCGAACGAGTTTGAAGACCCCGAATCTAGTTTCATCCATCCGGGTTGCGATATATATTCAGGACATAAAGACATTTGATATGTACATCATTGCAGCAGATGATCATCCTATTCAAAGGATGATAATTTCAGCAGAGAATTATCAGTCTACCATCAGACGATTGTCTGTTCTATGTACCAAAATGAATTTATAAAGCTGAGCATGGGAATGCCCGCCTCAGCTAGATCATGAAAGCATAATGAAAAATAATGTATTGTATTGTATTTATTACAGGTCACCTCTCAGCGATTGAATGAACTTCGGATCCTCCTGATAAAGCATTTCACCCGATAAACGACCTCATACTTTAGGGGGCAACTGTTATAGACATTTTTGTGCCTTACAGCATGAAGCATGAAATGTCAATAATCTGAGGGATCCAAAGTCCCTAAAACATGTTGTTCCTACCCCTAGAGGAACAAGGTCAGCAAACCACAGCACTAAATATCAGTTCTCCACCTGAAAACACTCAAAAACAAGCTAATTCTGGATCATGTCAACTGCTCCACTGAGCATCTGCGCTGAATGTCAACTGCTCCACTCTGTACCTGCACTAAATGTCAAAAGCAATGAAGGCTACCTGCGCTGGGTGAGATTGGCCAAGTGGCACAGTCATTCTGCAAGGTGTCAAATGCCCAGGAAGCTTCCAAAATGACACTTGGATCAGGGAATTCGCCTTGTGATGAGTAAGAGGATCTAGATCTCCAAGTGGAAGCAAGAAACTCCAAGTGGACTCAAGAACTGAAGTATAACTAAAGTGGGAGAGGACACTAGTCAGCTCCATGCCAAGCTCAAGCTGACTCATCCTTTCTCCAAAAATCCTATATATAGAGCTCTCTCATGAGGTCTATGGAGGCTGGAATTTTGTGAATGTAAGGAAGTGCTGTTGGTTTGTGCATAGAACTATTGGGTGATTGCTTTGAAGGAGGTGAAGAGGAGATTTCTTTCTGCTTGGAGGTGTTGCTGGATTGGGCCTCTTATGGTTGTAACACTCTCAGAACTTTACTTCTTCCATTAATAAAGCATTTGAGGTTCTTCTATATGCATGTGTCTCTATGGCGAATTGATGCTTGTATATTTGATTTATTCTAATCCTTGAATCAATTATGGATGTATGCTTCTTGTAGTTTCCCTTTCTTGTGCTTTTGCAGGATCTCTGTGTAGCTGGGCCAGTGAAAGAGCAAGGAGCTGGGAGCAAGCAGCAAAGAGGGAAGATTGGATCAACCATTAGCGGAAGATAACGGTTAGTGGATCTCTTTCTCCTCTCTCTTACATCTCATAAAGAAGTAATCTTGAATAGCTTTGCATTCGGTTGTTGCTGAGGTACTATCACCCTTAGAGTGGGATAGGGTCATTCCGTATTGGATACTTTTCCCAACAACAGTTACGTTCTGAATTCGGGATTATGATCAAGAATTGTGGTACTTACAATTTACAGCATTGATTTTGCTCTGGCATTATTACATAAATGATGTCTTCATGAGATCGATTAAACAATGTGAAGGTTCCATGTTGCGTGGCGGTAGTTGTTTGCGACTTGTTTATGAAATGATTGAAATTTTGAACTAGTGCGATGAAGCTTCAACGGTGAACAAGGAGAAAGTAAGGATTTCGTGGGCTGTATTCTGTGATCTACCAAAAGATGCCCTGATCGGACCCATGAAGGAGGTGGTGGACGAGAACAACCCTCCATTGTTCCCGGTGAAGAACTTCCAACAGCACACCGATCACAAGCTGTTCAAGAAAGCCCAAGCCCAGGCGGAGGCCCAGGCAGCCAAGAAACTCCACCAATGTACTTGAAGTCCTACTTTAACATTGGGCAGAGCTGCGACGTTAGATGGTGTGGTGTTTTCTGTTGGTGGGCTATTTCAGAGTGAATTTTTTTACAATTAGTTAGACTGTCGCATTTGCTGTTTCTTCTGAAAATGTTGGATGGCCTCTATCGATGCAATGCATGCTTGTTCATATATGGTATCCAATGAATTGTTAAAATTTTCCAGTTCACCTTTTCAAGGGTTTCTGCTTCTACTTAAAAAAAAAAAAAAAAACCACATGCATCTTAACCTACGATGGAGTCATACTAAGCATTCAACCAGTTAACGACTTCAGTTTGCCTTTCTTTATATTTAAACAATTCTGCTTTGCAATAGCATGGAAGTGTTTTAAAAGGACTTTGTAAAACTGTGATGGTTATATATCCATGTAGATAGAAGTCCAACTGCAGGTTTTGAAATCGTGGACTTCACATAAACCACTATCCTCATTACTCAGCAACCGGCTTCAATAGTGACTCTGGTTTTCACTGTGTGTTGTATAAACTTCTAATCAAATTCAATTAATGTTGAATTCATAGGCTGTTTGGTTCGTTGTGGGACCATTGTTGTATTGGGTTATATGAATGTGAATTCAAGGTGTCTGGTGGGTGTTTATTCTTGAACAGATTCGAGTTGAATCTGCTAATATATACATGATTGATATTGGGTCGAAAATACAGAGTTTTGTGCTGGTTGGGTCGATTAATAATGTCGAATGGAATATGGGCGCATTGTTTCATGGGTTCAAGTCATATATGCATGAATTAAGTCATTGGATTTGATTGAAGATTTCAGAAGTTCTAAATTTGCCATGAAAGAGGAAACTCTCATATACAGTGATTGATTGATTGTGAAATGGTTTTATTATCATAATCTGAAAGATAGCGTCTGCATATAAAAGGGAAAGTGTGAATTTGCCAGTAATTACGATTTGGGTAAAAGCGTGGAGTTCCTCCCGTTTGACGGAAAACGAAAACTGCTCTTCAGCAATAGAGAGCAACTTGTCTAGTTTGCAAAACAGTGAAATGGTTTGGTAGCGCTAGAGAAGGCATACAGATCAAAGGAAGATATGTATTGATTTGATTCCTAATTAGCAGTTTCGTGGTATTATAGACCGAATTAGTGTATTTTCTTAAAGGTTGTTCATATCAGAGATTTTTATTGAAGTGTTGTCTGGACAAGTTCCCTTGGATTCAAAGCTGGTACAGGAAAATATCTTTTTGAGACCTAAATTGCTTATAGCTTTATTGGAAGTTAAATTCTCACATGAATTGAAGAAAATTCTTGAATGAGGAGCCTGTTTTCCGGATATCACCATTCTTTGTTGAATCTATTGCAAGCTGATTGATTTGAAGTTGTTGCCATAAGTTTATATAAAAGAGCAATTGGTGTCCATCTTTTCCTCATTGTATTACTATTTTTTGAGGTTAAAAATGGCTCCAATTGGTGCAATATTAGAGTTAGTGGACAATCTAATACTCTCTACTATGGATAATACAGTCAAAGTCAGTAAGGAAACTCTTTTTAACATTCAAACTTGCTTGCAAAATGTACAAGAAAAGATCAATTTTTTGCAGCTTGAATCACAACTACAGCAAGAAGAGCTACATCAAAATAGACACCATTCTGAACCTGTTTTTGTTCAGAACATTGAGACAACCACCCATCAGCAGCATGTTAATATTGTTCAAGTTCATTCAGATCCAGTACCCAATAAAGCAGCAATTGTACATGCAGATGCAGAAACTCAGTCTGCACTTCCCAAGCCCATCATCAGACCTTGGGAACAGCTTGTCCACAACAAGCACATAACTGGTCTTGGATATGACAAGGACTTGTCCTTTCATATTCCAGACTATGCCAAGCCCATTCAGTTTCAGAGTGTTGGATTCATTCATGACAGTTCACCTGCTCCTCATGACAGTGCGCCTACTCCTCATGACAGTTCAGCTTCAGCTGTTCCAGACTCTGCCCCTCTTCCACAGCAACAACAACAACAACAGATCATAAAATGCCAACACTGTGACCGAGTTGGCCATCTGAAAGATCACTATTTTGATCTTCATCCATGTAAGCACTGTCATAAAACTAGCCATTCTTCACACAGATGCTTCAGAAACAAACGTCCTGCAAGAACAAAGATTCATCTTGGATGGATCGCTTCTTGGCAATGGGCATCAACAGCCAAGAAGATATTCCAAACACATGTCAGAACTTGTTCCAGAATATTGAACAGTCTTGCAGTTGAGTTTCCTCCATCATCTCACCTTGTATCTGACAGGGGGGAAATGATGGTCATCTACAAGCTTCAAAGTCACATCAAGCGAGCCTGAGCCACAACCTGCCACACGAGTTTCAGAGTTGTAGCCAGCGACAAAGATGCCCCTGAACATGCCTTCAGTTGGCAATCTGGGACACTTCCTCTAGCAGAAGACTTCAGCTTCTTGCCAGTTTCGGAAGCATTCCAGGAACACAATTGAGAACACCTCCTCTAGCAGAAGACTCCAGCTTCTTGCCAGTTTTGGAAGAGTTCCAGGAATTGCATTAAGCATTCCAGAGTTGTTGGTTATCCTTAAATCATCATAGGTTGAGACTTCCCTTTTCAGGTTGAAGTTTTACCTTTTATGCGGGGTGAGACCTCCCTTTTATGGTTGAAGGTTTCCCTCTTTAAAACAATAGGATCACTTCCTCTAGCAGAAAACTTCAGTTTCTTGCCAGTTTTGGAAGAGTTTCGGGAACTGCACTAAGCGTTCCAGTGTTGGTGGTCATCCTTAAACCACTGCCCTTTATACCAACATTTCATAGAGCACATTCAGCCTAGTGCTGCCATGCATTTTTTGCACATTTTGTATTACATCTCTCTTCTTGGACTCATACATAACCCTTCGGATTAAGGGGGGGAATGTTGGACACCTAATCCTAAATGGGTTAGTGTGGAAGCCGAATAGACTAAGCAGTCCAAGAGACCTTGGGATCTGAAACCCAAGAGTCACATAATGTACTATAAATGTAAATCTCTTGTTAATAAAATTGTATTGCATGTGTTATATTTCATATCTCTCTTGCTGTCCATGTGTGTTTAACAGGATCATGAAAAACATGAAGATTTACCTCCTACTGAGGAAACAAGATGTCTTTTTCTCTTGATTCTGATCTTCCTTCATAATGTACTTCGGAAAAAGTATGTCCCTGGTCCTCAAAAAATTCTGAACAAGCAGATGAGCGGATTTCCTCTTCAAGGAACACTTCAAAACATGAAACATATGAGGAAGAGTCTGAAAGACAATCCTGAATGTTCTGCTCTTCGATAGCCGGAATGTATTGTAGGTCACCTTCATATGACATGACAACCAGATTGTCTTTGCATTCATCAATCATGAGAAAAGAAACTCGAATGATTCTTGAAACCCAAGCATGACATTTCTATCATCTACCAATGATTCATCCAATGAACCTTTTTCACTTACTTGAACAAAATTCTCATCTTGTTGTTCATGAGCTGACTGGATTACCTCTTCATGAAGACTGTGTTCCGATGACATGAGAACATTTGGATCCAAAACTCTGTCGTCTTCTATGGACAGATCCGAAACGACACTTTTTCTTTCATCACTTTCAGCCATATGGAATTCTTCAACTTGCTGATCTATAAATCTGTTCACCGGATTGTCACCCTTTTCAAAAGAGGAAGAAGTTTCACCAACACTTTCTTGACCATGTGTGCACTGCAAATCCGCTTTAGCTTGAGCTGGAACATAACCGTGCAAGAGTTGACCTATCTCGTCTTCAGACAAAGGAGATAAGACCTTTTTTTTCCTTTCGCTCAAATAGTGATTGTATTCATTAATTTCAAGTGAAGGTGTATATAAATATTCCTCATACTGTTGATCCATTTCATGTAATTCCTGTTGACTGTCAAGATGCAAAATTCTTTCCTCTTCCACCGTACTACAATCTTGATCATGCTGCAAATTTTCATGATTGTCTTTACGCTGCTGAAAGGGATTTTCATCCAGGGCTTCCATGATCTCATCATCCATAAAATGATCATCCTCATAGTATTTTTCAAGGCTTTCAATAAAAGTAGAAGCATGTTTGCAACAGTCATGAACTAGATTTAATGATGGATAAGAGTCTTTATATCTTTCAATGAACATGGCATGAAAATCCTTTAAATAGTAAATACAAGCAGGCGGCAAACTTTCATACCAAGATTGGGCTTCACCTTCTAGAGTGGCCATGAATATCTTCATTAAGCAATCTTCAGGAAAATCAACCTTCAACTTGCGAATATGCATGTGAAATTGAACTAGATGTAAAGCAGTGTCCTTCTTACCATCATCTTTAAACGTAGGCAAATTCCTTGACCAATCTACTTTCGGAATCTTATTTGGAAAGCCTGGAATGTGATCTCGGCTCATGGGAGCATATCTTCTTGCAACCCGATCCATCTTGAAAATCTCAAAGCTACTGACCTCTCTGCAGTGGAGTCACCATGAAGCACCGATTGCTGGATTCTTTAGTGAATGGAGTCGCCAGGTGAATGATTTCAGCCGTCTTCTTATGTCTGATCGTTGTTCACCATCAACCATCATATCTGAGCTTGATAGATGTACTGGGGCAAAACAATCTTCAAGCAAACCATTTTCTCCCCAATGGAGTCGCCACTATGTTAGCACCTAAATTTGCCTTAGGCTGAAGGAAGGCAAAAATTAGGGTAACCACAAACCACGCTCAGTCTGGTAGCTAGCCCTACCAAAACAGGAGAGGGCTCTCTCCGAGTCACGCTCAGTGAATATATAAGCAAAACGGTCTGAGATGATTTACGGTGAAATATTGATCTTAGTCTAGTAAGTGAATAGGGATACAAGAAACCATTTTCATGAATGACCGAGCTTTTGGGATGGTATGGGACCAACGGTCAGCAAGGAACAGAGAATTTAATATAAAGGCATAGATTATTCCGTGAGGAAAGGCAGGCAGAAAATGTAGCAATTTAGTTTGAAGTAACGTGGAATGAATAGATTGTTGAAGAGAGTGAAAAGGGCATAGTTACATGAATCCTTTTCAACAGAAGAAAAACACTGAACATGAAATTTTCCCACAGGCAGAGCAATAAAATTGAATTCTACCTAATCTCACTCAGAAAATTTCACTGGAAATGAACATGAATTGAATTATGAAACATAACAAAATACATATGAAAACATAAGACACATTTGCTACACTCACAACCACAAGAATCTCATGAAACAAAGCCGTTGCCTTTCATTAATTCTGTGTCAAAAATACACAGTGAAGAAACAGAGTTTCTTTCCTACAGTCTCCCAGAAGTTATAAGCCAACCAACCCTTTTCAAATAACTTGCATACAATATATAGAATGTGTAAGGAAGAGATAGAACACCCAAGGGTTGGGGAGTTACTCGAATCATTGCAAAATGGAGATGGAGAGCCAACCATCAGCTACAGGTGCAGCGCTACAAACATGACATTTGGCTTGGGTGACCATTTTCCTTCCTTCGCCACTTGGATAGAAGCCAATCTGGAGAAAAAACACTTTAAATGCCGCCTTTGGTGCCAAAAAACCGAAGTGTAGATGAGCGGGCCCACTTGGAGAAGTCGTGAACCGAAATTTCGCGAAACGGAAGCAAATTGGGCAATTTTTCCTCTGTGCGCCGCGCTACTTTGGGGCCTATTTTGGGGCACTTGTAGGTGTCCAAAATGTGCCCAAGTGGGCTTGTTGGAAAGCCTGTCCTGTCTACTTTCTAACCCCACTGGAATTTTTGAATTTGGTGCTCATTTGCCCCTCCAAATATTCATTCTCCCAAGACTGCTTCCTGTGTGTCAAAAAAGTGGTAGAGAGGCCATTTTTGGGTGTTTTTTGAACTTTTGGAGACTCATCTCTTGTCAAAATTTCTTGTCTGGGCACCAATAGTCGTGATTTTCCATGCTGAATCCAAAAATGCAAACCATTCCTCATTTGGAGCTCTAGAATTTTAGCGCCGTGCCACAGGGAGAAAAACCCTGTTTTTTGCACAAAAATTTCTAGGTCTGCACTTTTTCTTCACATTACCTATGGTCCCGCACCTAATGGTCATGGATCCTGTGGACCTGACTGCACCTTTTCTTTGTGACAGGTGTGGACCCTCAGTGTGCCACGCCTGTGCGCCGCGCATTCTTGCAGACCAATTTTGGAGGCCTTCCCGGTGTCCAAATTGGGTGCAGAATAGCTTGTTGGAAAGTTCCTTGAGTCTACTTTCAAACCCAACTAGAATTTTTCAATTTGGAGTTCATTTGCCCTGTCAAAAGTCAAATCTCCCAAGACTGGTCAAAATGTGCAGAATGAGGTTGCCTCAAGGCAGAGTGATGTTACAGTCAACTTTTGAATGTCTTCCTCAACTCCAAATTGAGCTCATGATAGCTCATTGGAAATCTCTTTGTGTCTAGTTATCATTTGGCTCATCAAGCAAGTCATTTGGCCAACCGAGCTAGGAGAAAACTTGATTTTCCCAAGGTCACTCCAGAGGTGCATTCAATTCCCTGAGGCAACGATATTTTTGACATTTCTCTGAAGCCATGACACCTGTGTAAAACGTGAAGGACGTTTTTTTCGTTGGCATTTTTTGGACAAAAACCTCTCTCAGTTTTCCAAAATGCATCTTTTCTTGCTCGGAAACATCATTTGAGTGAATTATTGAACCTTCCTCTGGCCTACAAGTATTATTTGAGAACAACAATTTGCAAACCCTACACCTAATGACTGAAATGACTCTTGTCCATTAAAAGATCAAACATTGACTGTCATGGACCTTAATAACTTTGATGAAAAGACCTAAGCCAGCAAGTACAAGACATGAGGGGAATGAATTGACAAGACCCTTCCGTCATATTATGGCATGCCTCTAGCGGAATGCAGCTGAGTGAATGGAGCGAGACACCTAAAAATGAGATGCAAAAAGAGTTTTGATCTCTGACGGAGGACTGACAAGACCGAATCTAACACCTTCATCTGAGGTGTTTTTCACCTCTACAAAAGGAACATCATCAGATCCATTTCCTTTGTCAGGAGCTTTAGATTTACAATCCCTTTTGTAGTGCCCTTCCTTTCCACATTTCCATCACACCACCTTTACAGGTTTTCCTGGATATTTAGATCTCCCACTTGACGACTTATTTTTGTTTTTGTTCTGGGACCGTCCTCGTACAGGCAAGGCATCACCATTCTGGCTCTCCATATTTTTCCATCTCATCTCCTCCGTCAGCAAGGATGAGACTATTTCATCAAACTGCAAAGCAGTTGCATTGCTACCTATTGCAATAACCAGACTATCCCACGAATCTAGTAGAGAACACAACAAACTGATGCACTTATATCTTCATCTGAAATTTTAATATCAATAGATAATAATTGACTTACCATAGTATTAAATGCGTTCAGATGCTCTGTCACCAAGTCTCAATCTTTCATCCTCAGGTTATACAACTTTTTCCTTAAGAACAGTTTATTCACCAAAGACTCAGATTGGTACAAAGTCCCTAACTTGTCCTATAAATCCTTTGCCGTAGCTTCCCCTGATACATTCAAAAACACTGAATCTGAGACACACAATTGTATTGTGCTCTTTGCCTTCCAATCCAACTTCTTCCATTCTTCATCGAACACTCCTGTTGGTTTAGTACCCGGATCTACCGCGATCCACTGATTTTTATCCACCAACAAATCCTCCATTTTGAGTTTCCACAACTCAAAACTCTGACCAATAAATTTCTTGATCTCTATATTTCCATTGCTCACCATCTTCTTTCACCACCAGAATCGATCCACAGATCTCCCACTGAACATGGTCTACCACAGGCCGAGCGAAACCCCTCAGCATCAAAGGCGTCTCCTTGAAGCCAAAACAAATCTAGTACCAAATGTAGGTCTTAACCCCGTACATAAATTACCTCCATACGAATTCTAAAACACAGAAAATAAACAATGCGATAGCATAACACATAAAACACATACACAAAGGTTTTCCCCTGGATCCCAAAACTGGGACTACCAAATTAATTTTTCATTATGTTCCTTTCAATACATGTCAAAGCATCCAATACCATGGACCGAAAACCATCGCACCCAAAACCATGTGCTAAAACCATGCACAAAACCATAGGTAGGTTTGTCCCACCTAATATAGGGTCCCAAAAAAAATTCCACGGGGCGCTGCCCCTGACCCTATAGAGGGGGGCTACCCACCCCCCTCAAACCCCCTATGACCCCCTTGCTACACAATTGGCGCAACAAATGGGAGGCTACACCCCCCCCTCTAACCCCCGGTTAACTAGGGGAGCTAATCATGGAGAGAATATAACACAACCCAACATGTCGCAACCTAATATGATTGATTCAATTGGTAGATTGAATGAGATGGATGGGACTATTCCAAACATTTATTAGTAGCATCCAATGAAAATATATTTAGGTCTCCATATGTAGGTCAGAGTCAAATGTTTTAAAAATGAATATGGATCTATCTTTGGATTTAAAGCATTTTTATCTCTACACACAATGAACTCCATCTCGTTCGCTCAAACTACGAATCACTCCTGTACAAAATATTACCCAAATTAAACACCATGGACGGATTCCGCTCAAATGTAATCATCCTCATCATCAGTCATCTTTTACCCATACTCCTTCCAACACAAAAATACACCTCCATAACCACATATTGCCACTAAATCTCATCTCTAATGTTCTATTAATCTAATATCTTATTAATCTAAAAAGATACTACTTCCACAACTCCTCTTAGAATTCTACTGCACAGTGTCCAAGGAAATTGGAAAACCCTGATGTTCACGTATATGAACCTTCATACCAAATTGAAGAAAGAGATAAAAATAGATTCCTTGAGATGAGATAAGAAGAAATAAAAAACATTTAATTACTGAAACGTATAATTTTTGCCACATGATTTCATGCCTACATTCATAGTTGAGATGGATAGATGTGTGAATGTCTTTCTATGTTTCTATAGTCTAGTAAATTCCTAAAGGTAACACTTTCAAAAGATTCTTCTTTAACATGTAGATGGTCATCAAAATATGTGTGCACACACTTGTCTATTTCCACGATACATGTTAAATTCCGACACAAGAATGTACAAAAGTGTTTGTAGATAGTAAACAATTTGTTACAACAAGTGATCAACTTTAAACCAAGGTACTCTCTTTTGTTCCATTCAATGAATTTGTGCTAAAATCACGATCCAATTCTATTCCAATATGTTACTGTGTTAAGTCTGGTAAAATGGGAAGCACTATCGAACTATGTTCCATTCTGTGATTCTGCCAATGCTGGTAAAAAGGGGGAACCATGGCAATGCCGAGAGGAATTTCCTTACACATGAAATGGATATCACTACCACTACACTTGATTCCCACCTAGGCCAAGGATACTATCAAAATTTTCGTTGATAAGACTTTTCATACTTTCATAGACATGGCTTCTTTGGACGTTAACCTAAAATCCATCACAAACCACAAATCGAAACAGAAATTTACCCAAAATAAATCTCAACAACATATCGTGGAGCAAAAAGAAACAAAAATTTACCCAAAACAAATCTCAAGAAAATATATCGTGGAGTTTGATACCAAATATTTCTTGATCGCCATATAATCCGCACAGAGTTATTTATTTAAACCAATCCGATCCATCACAATCACAACTTCAACTTCCTCAATAAATTCGATGGTTGTTCTTCTCCTTGGCCCCCTAGAGCTCTGCAACTATCCAAATTTTGTGGTGGTTGATCGTGGTCCAAATTAAATGAGCCAAAATATGTGATAGGTGGAAATTAAATGGTGGCGGAATTACAACAGAGCACATATGCTCTCGGACATCCTGAATATATGGAGCTTTCAAATTCTACTTGAAACAATGCTTCCAAATTTTGAAATGAATCTTAGAAATGGTTAGTCCAACTTTAGAACACTATTTGAAATTACAGGGAGGAAAGACAAATATAACATTGACTAAGAATTTCTCTCCCACATTCTCAACCCATTATTGCATTTCCTTTTCCATGTTGTGCCTGATACTCCCTCCAATAGAGTCACTGAAATTTTGGAAGCTGCATGGAATCAAGATCCGCTAACAACTTTAAAGATAGTTTTTCAATTCAGAGTTGTACGAGGAATAGGGAGATTCGATCGAGATGGATTTTATGCAACAACTTCTTTGATTCATTCATGTCACTCGAAAACTATTACTACCAATTTCCACAACATCGCTCAATTTGGTTATTTCAAAGACCTACCTGAGATACTTGTTTGCCTGCTACAGGGATCCCAAGCCATGGAAAAACACAAGGCTAAAAAAATCAATCACAAGGAAAAAATCCAGTGTGCAAAGAAAAATGGGTGTGAAAAATCAAAATATGGACAAAGACGCAGAATGTGTTTTACTTGTAACCCCAATAGATGTCAGTCAGTTATTATGCTCAGAAGGCTACTTCTGCAAGAGAAGCTAAAACGTTGGGCATGCTAAGGCCAAGAGAATATCGAATTCCAGAGGATGTATTGAATGGAAAGATCCCGAGAGAAGAGGCGAGAGTGATTAGGAGTTAAGAGTGATGTCAAACCCTTGGCTATGTCAAATATTGCTAATTTAAGGTATGTTCTATGCTAAGATCAAATTTACTTCAATTTTCCATATTAGCTTAATATCAATTCCAGATTAGCAGTGACATTTAGCATGAGAGTAAAATGAAAATAGAACATAAACATAAATTGTAGAAAACAAGCCAAGACAAGAGGACACAAGATGTTGCACCAACTAGGGAAAAACCCCAGTGTGGGGAAACCATTGATCAATTCTTCTTATGTTCTTCAGTAGTTCAGTAGAGAGAGATAGTACATATACATCAGAAGTCAACATTTTGACTTGTCAAAATAAAAGCAGAGATCTTCTCTAGGAAGATGACACATGAGGTAGCAGATCTGAACACAGACGATTCCATCACCATGATGCACCCATCACTGTGTTGCACCCATCACTGTGCTGCACTTCATTACACTATGCTTCACTCATCATAAAACATCCAATCATCACTATGTTGCACCACTATCATGTTGCACTATGTTGCACCATTCATCATCACCATATTGCACCACTGTCATGTTGCACTATGTTGCATCACTGTAATGTTGCACTATGATGCACCATTCATCATCACTATGTTGCACCATTTTCATGTTGCACTATGTTGCACCATTCATCATCACTATGTTGCACCACTGTCATGTTGCACTATGCTGCACCACTATCATGTTGCACTATGTTGCACCATTCATCATCACTATGCTACACCATTGTCATGGAATAGCCTTAGCTGCTTGTTATGGCTTACAACCTAACAAAGCAGCTAGCTACCAAGTTCCTAAATCGCAGCGATACCCTCAGACTTCTAATATAGAGACAACTGCCCCCAACGTAATTATGCCTTAGAACAGTTGTAATTAGCACTGCTCCTGCTAGGCTCCTTTGCAACGTTAGCTATATTTGTGACAACGAATTAAGGCTTCTTCAGTATTGAGATTAGGGCCTCTTCTAGGACTCCTTCCTGTAGCTTAGGGAAACATATGAGTAGCATATAGAAGGCCTGTCCTAGCTAAGTATATGCATCCTCCTTGACTGCAACCACAATGTTTAGGGCACTCAAGGACAACGTTAAGGTGATTGTGTATTCCCTATCATTAGGCTAGTGTATAGATCTCATTACAGTGGACAGAATCTCCATTATGCCAACGGACATTAGGAGTTGTTCAGACATCAGATTAAGGCTCTCTTTTACTACGTTTTGAGGGTCTCTTGTAATAGCAAATTGTGACCATCAGCGAGGGAATTTAGGATTATCCTTCAGCTAGGGCTCTTTTGGAGCATCCTTTGGCAGTGTATAGAGGCTTCCTTTTTGATTGTGTTAAGGTTACTTCATTGACCGCGTTATGACTTTTACATTAGGGCAGCGTAGAGCCTATCTTCATAACTGTGTTAGAACTTCTTCTCCATGCCAACATTAGGATCTAGGGAATCTTCTTTAGGGTTGTGTAGATCCTTCTTTCTCATGATAGCATATAGGGAATCTCCTCTTCGAGAAGCCTATCATCTTAAGATCTCACCTCCCACCAAAACCCAAAGACAAGTGGAGAGGAAGAGATCACAAGAGGTGTGTGTCAAATGACTTGCAAGCCACCTATTTTTATAGTAAAACGTTGAGAATAGATGGGGGAAATTTGGTTGCTAGCCGACCTTGACGAATTGTCGTATAACACAAATAAATTCATATCTTCATGAATACATGTTGGAATCTGATGATCTTTAGATCAATCCTACATCTCCTGACGAGAGGAATCCAAGAAAAATATCAACTTCCATATATAAGATGATCCACATAAAGTTTGGCCCTAGTTGCTAATTTTAACAAATTTTAACACTCCCTCTCAACTAGGGAGAACTCCATCTGCTAATCCATCTGTCGGTCCGTACTATCTCAGCTATGAGTGCCCTGCATTGCTCTGATCTGCTTTGTTGAACTGTGAAGAAGAAGAAGTGATTGAGAATGTATTATATCATCCTCTGCTGACCCGAAGTCAGTCCCATATAAAGAAAGTGTCTCATAGCACTATTACTGACCTGAAGTCAATTCCAATAAAGAGAGTGTATCATACCACTGTTACTAATACGAAATCATTTACAAATAAGGAGAGTGTATCATGCCACTCTTACTGATCCGAAATTAGTTCCAAAAGAGAGTGAGTTTTATCACTCTTACTAACCCTAAGTCAGTTCCATTTTATCCTAGATCAATATCATCCTAGCATAGGGAGTACGGTAGATACACAATGCATCCATTGGTACTACTATTGTCCCTATTGTCATTTTCCTACTCATTGGATAGATGAGAGGTAATTCCCATGCGTCTCAGATTGCATGGGTAGGATGTCTCAGCAGGAGAAGGATGAACCACAAATCCTGCCCACATTTTGCCATGGGGTATCCCAGGGGAAGGCTGAACCACTCACCCTTTACACAACAAATCAATAAGGGAAGGCTGAACCACTCTTCCTATGACTGTGTCTCAGTAGGAGAAGGATGAAACACTCATCTTTCCTACATAGCAGACCACTAGGGGAAGGCTGAGCCACTCACCCTATGGTTGCTCATCACTCTACGAAGTACCCCCAATCCCTTGGAGCTCCCAGAGCTCAATGTCTATATCATATAGGACCTTCAGGAGAGAGTCGCTACACGACTCCTAGTCGTGCTCGGTAAGTCAATAATTTGACCTTTCCAAGGGCCTTCATATGAATATCGATGACCTGCACATCAGTCCGAGAGTGATGGAGCCTTCCTGCTACCCTTGTACCATATACTAGATAAAATGGTACCTGATGTCGGTATGATGGGAGCGATCATAGAACACAGGATTCCTCAATAATCAAATCCCCCTCCGGTTGTGACAGAAGATCGCGATGGTATCAACACATGTCGAAATAGCTCACTGAAGAGCTTCCTCAACCAGGCAGCTTCACACAAGGTCATCCTCGTAACTATGTATTCGGCCTTAGTGTTACTCAAAGCAACCGACTTCTGCTTCATGCTCATCCGGGGTATCAAAGAAGAACCCAAAGACAACCAGCACCCAGAAGTGCCCTTATGATCCTCCACACTGCCTTCCTAATCAACATCAGAATAATCATGAAACTTCACATTTCTGGCAGTGTATCTCAATCCATGAGAGATTGTGCCCTAAAGATATGTCAAATGATTCTTGGCACCAATCCAGTGAGGCTCAACCATATATGAGGTCAACATGCTAACTGCAAAACATATATCTAGACGGGAGTTCACCAACAACATCAATGCTAGTACGAGTTTATGAAACTCAGAGGCATTTCCCAAATCAGGTCCGACATCACTACCACATTAATTCTTAAAGTTAGGCTTCCTCAAGGTAGTCACGGGCTTGCAATTCACCATTCCAAATCCGGAATCCAACTCCCTCTTACTTTTGTAAATGAGAGGGTATGTACCTCCCAGAAAGAGATCATCCACATAAGGTACCAGTATGAGAGGTAAATCATCCACAACCTTCAAGAAAAGGTTTGGATTGGCTTCACTCCTATTGAATCTCAGCTTCAACAGATAGTTGTCAATCCAAGCTCAAGGTGCTTGCTTTAAATCATAGAGATATTTCCTTCATCTGCATACATGACATTCCCGATCATGAATCTCAAGCCCTTCGAGTTGTTCCAGATTTGAGGCCTTGCTATCACATGATGGGAATGGTATCCTTTGTAACATTTCCTTTGGTACATCTCGGGCATGTACCTTCATGCTCTTCTTGAATTAAGGCATCCCTGTCACCATATGTCTCACATTGGGTAGGGCCACACAATGAAGATGGGTAGACCTCCACTACTATGGAAGAGATGTGTCAACCGAAATGGTCCCCAATGGACTTCCTGCAACTAGATACAAATTGCCAACCCTGAACTCAAGAGTAAAAGAATCTTGAAAAATTCCTTTTTCAAACACGTACCTTTCCATTGATGAATGCCACCTTGAAACTTTTGACTTCCATTTCTGAAATGGACACCAGGTTCCTTTTGAGATCAAGTACATAAAGAACTTCTTGCGAGTTACCCTGATCCATTTGAAGAGAAACATTCCCTGCACCCTTTCAGGAATAGGTGGCATTGTCTCCAAGAATAATCTCCATGATTGTTTCCTTCTCTATCAAATTAGAGAGAGCTTCCTTGAATCGAGTGAAGTCCCCTGAGTCACCACTATCAATTTCCCCAACGAATCCAGTGGAGAGGGTTGACATAAGATAATACTCATAAGAAACATTTGATTCTTCATACCTGGAGTTCCTTGCTTTCCTTGAAGAGTCGGTAATTTTCTTAATGGCCTGCATTCCTTTTATTCCTTTTCCATTGAGCCTGTCATTCCTTTGATCATTCAAGATGCCCCTTGAATGATTTTTATCATCATCAAGTGATGTGTCCCTTCTATTTGGACACTTCCTTGCATAATGGCCAAAATCATTGCAAGCAGGGCATCTGCCTTTTCTTCCATTCTTAGATCCAGACTTCCCTGTAGGTAGGCCACCAGATGCTTTTGTTGCGCCACTTTGATAATCTTCTTTGCTTCGGCTTCACCCTTGGTGAATTTGAAGAGGGATGACGAATCCATTGAGCTTTTTTTTCCTTTTCATCTATCTTCATTGATTGCTCTTTCGCTCTTGCTTGGGCTTTGTCTTTACCTCAGCTCTGATACCATGCTAATTTTAGGTATGTTCTATGTTGAGAGAAAATTTACTTCAATTTTCCATATTAGCAATCACATTTAGCATGATAGTAAAATGCAGATAGAACATAAAGATAAATCACAGAAAACAAGCCAAGACAAGAGGACACAAGATGTGGCACCAACCAAGGACAAACCCTAATTTGAGGAAACGCTTGATAAATTCTTCTTATGTTCTTTAGTAGTTTAGCAGAGAGAAAGATAGTACATATACATCAGAAGTCAACATTTTGACTTCCCAAAATAAGAGCCAGGGAAAATTTTAAGAACCCCCCTAAATTTATAAATATAATAAATGGGCTAATCTCCATGGTATATAGGAAAAATGAAAGGCGATTTTATCAATAATATAATATGTATATATAATTTTTTGGCGAATCTCTCACCAGGCATGGCGAATATTTTACTCAATTATAAAATCTTGTAAGATCTTGGCGAGTCTTTCACTAAATAATAAACTTTGTAAAGTCCTAGTGAATCTTAGCATAGACTACATGCTGGTTTAATTCCCCCATTTAAATAGGCTACATTCCAGGTGAATACCATGGGTCAATACCATGTGCCAGTTTGGTGAATACCATGGGTCAATACCATGTGCCATTTTTATTTCTATTAATTCTATTATTAGGGTTAATAATGGTTTTTTGCATGGTATTAATAACAATCTAGTCCATGGTATTTGTCCCATAGTATTTTGGCCATAGGTTTCACCTAAATATAACCCATTTTTTGAGTGTTCGTAAATATAAGGTGACTTATGGAGTAAATATAAAAAAATGTTTTATTTGTTTACCATACCTCTCGTTTATTTATATTTTTATTAATTTACCATACCTCTTTTACAAATATGGTATTTGGCCCATAGGATTCACTTAAATAAAACCTCTTTCTTGACTAAATATAAAAAGATGTTTTATTTATTTACTTATATTTTTATTAATTTACCATACCTCTTTTACAAATATGGTATTTGGCCCATAGGATTCACTTAAATAAAACCTCTTTCTTGACTAAATATAAAAAGATGTTTTATTTATTTACGATACGTCTAGTTTATTTTATTTTTATTTATTTACCATACCTTTTGAGTAAGTATAAAAAGACGTTTTACTTATTTACCATACCTCCACCTTACTTATATTTTTATTTGTTTACACCCTTACATGTATATAAGGTGACTTATGGAGTAATATAAATTTTTTTTTATTTATTTACCATACCTCTCATTTATTTATATTTTTATTAATTTACCATACCTCTTTTATAAATATGGTATTTGGCCCATAGGATTCACTTAAATAAAACGTATTCTTGAAAATGGGCGAATGAATTCACTTAAATAAAACCTATTCTTGAAAATGGGCGAATGAAAGGTTCTAAGTCCTAATTTCAAGGGCTAAATTTACCTTTTTTACCCTCTCCCTTAAAATAAGGTGGGCTATTTGAGGTGATTTGTAAAAATGTAATATGATACAAAATATTCGCCCACTAAAAATTTAAAACCCCTTAATTTCGCCAAAGGGCGAACATTCGCCCCTAAAATTATCCTGTTGCTAGGATTCCTTTGCAACATTAGTTGTATTTGTGACAACGAATTAAGGCTTCTTTAGGCCTGAGATTAGGGCCTCTTCTAGGCCTCCTTCCTGTGGCTTAGGGCAACGTATGAGTAGCATATAGAAGGCCTATCCTAGCTAAGTATATGCATCATGATTGAGTGTGCCACAATTTTTAGGGCACTCAAGGACAGCGTTAGGGTGATTGTGTATTCCCTATCATTAGGTCAACATATAGATCTCAATACAGTGGACACAGTGGATAGAATCTCCACTATGACAACGGACATTAAGAGCTTTTCACACATCAAATTAAGGCTCTCTTTTATTGCGTTTTGAGGGTCTCTTGTAACAGCAAACTGTGACCAGCGGCTAGGACATTTAGGCTTATCCTCCAGCTGAGCATAAGCCTCTTTTATGAGGGCTTACACTTCACTGCCCTCATTGACATAATTGTGTGTGCAACTAGGGCTCTTTTGGAGCATCCTTTGGCAGCGTATAGAGGCTTCCTTTCTGACCGTGTTAAGGTTACTTCATTCACTGCGTAGAGCCTATCTTCATCTCCATGCTAGGAGCTAGGGCATCTTCATAACTGTGTTAGGCCTTCATCTCCATGCTAGCGTTAGGAGCTAAGGCATCTTCATAACTGTGTTAGGCCTTCATTTCCATGCTAGCGTTAGGAGCTGCGTAGATCCTTCTTTCTCAAAGTTTTTTAATTGAACAGAATGACTACTTCCACCATATTTAAAGACAACACTATAGTGTTATTTTATTGTGACATGAAATTTTGTTCTAGTTTCAACGAGGAATAATATATATCCCTCTATAGGTATTGGGATCTACCTGTATATTGCGCTTTTTGAGCAGTCCAGGGTCTGCCATGGCCATCCTTACGATTGAGTTTGTATTCGCTCGGCTGTTGCATACTTTTGATTGAAGAGCTGGATATGAGGGAAACATGTGCAAACACGATGTTAAGGCAATCTCCGTTGTTTGCTTATGGAATGTTGAGGCCTTTAAAATTTCCTAAACTATCTATCTCTCTATAATTTATAGAATTATTTAAGTTGCCAAAATGTTGGTTGAGGTTGAAAATCTGTATTAGTACGTAAATATTAGATTGAGTCCCTACATTATATGAGCGCGGGGGCAGCCTCTGCTACCCAACGCACGTGAGAATGTAATATATCTGTACATGATTGAATTGTTTTAATTTTTATATATGTAATGGTATCCGTCATGACAGCATAAGAACTCACAAGGATCGCTAGAAAATCCGGAGTGCGCTGGGTTGTTCAGAGAGTTTATTGTTTTTTAAATTTAATCGTATTTGCATGGAGGATTTATTTACTCACTATAATTTTAATCCTAACCATGACCAAATTAAGTACACGTATGTCCAAACAATTTTATTCGTAAACCCTTCCATCTTAAAAAGGTGAGCAATAAATTACTAACACATGAAATAAGCTAATAACACATTTTGAATAGGTAAAAAACTAGTATCACTTGACACCACCGACAACATATTATTTTATTAATTCCATCAATAATTTGACGTGAATAACATAGAATGGAATATGACAGTTCACCCCCAATGTTAATTTGGTACCTATATTAGATAAGGGCTTGTCAAAGGTCCAGCAAGAATATGCAACCAAAACCTATGATCTACGGAAGTTTAAGGGTGAGTAAGCTGCATTTTACGAGGTTATTTTTGATAAAGTATAATATAAATAAAAACAATGTATGAATTATTTTTTAGTAAATTTTATAAATTAATTTTCAGTGAATTTCATAAGCTGGTTTTAGTTTTATTTTACAATTTAGTTTTAAAATAATTAGGGTAAAAGTGTATTAAAGTATATTTTTTATTTAACCAATACAATTATCTTAAAATATTTTGGCTTATTGAGTAAATCTTATTTTGTATTTTGCAACAACTCTAATGAATCTAACTAAAAATAAATCACATTTATAACAATTAAACCTAACTCAGGCTCTTAAGTTTGTAACAAGTCCAAATGCCATGGAATTATGGGAGTCTTAAGAGTACTTTTTTTTTGGGTCAAGTAAGAGTGGTGCCTTCAATTAACTTCAAAAATAGGATTACATATGGTACAACGTCTTTACAAGTGTAAAGACTAGCAAAAGACAGACCCGTTGATGAAAACAAGCAACAGGGTCAACAATACCCCGAACATCACACATAAAAACAAAAAAAGAATACTCTTCCTCCTAATCTTGGCTTGTCGCACCTCGCATTGACTGCAAGCCGCCAACATCTGAAACTGCGAAATGCGAGAGTCCAACACAACCTCGCAAACCGCGACACATCTCAGCTTATCACCCATCTCGGCTTATCGCACATTTCAACTTAATGCACATCACAGTGACTGCACGCCGCCAACCCTTGAAACTGTGAAATGCGGGAGTAAACCACCACCGTTCGATCAAACTATTGATCTGACGGTCCACAGTCCAGCACATCGCAATATCGCAAAACTGAGTTTATCGCTGGCCATACACTTTTACCGAAAGACAAAATGCGATTGAATCTCCACCATTGATCTGGTTCTTGATCCAACGGTTGACGCAACATCGCTTCAGGAACTTGCGCGCCCATTAACCGCTTTCCGGACCCGATAAAGAAAAAGAACCTGTGATCTATAAAAAATCGGGTCCGCTCTTCGGCTTAACTACCCCCCATCTTAAAACCCGATATCCATTCAAAGACGGGGTACTTAGATCCAACGGTCTGCGGCTATTCAAACTAGCACGCGGGTTACCAGTGGCTGAACCCCCGTAATGGAATATGACGTCAGCGCGCAGAAAAAGGATCAACGGTCAGGATTTACTATGACACTTCAACCCGGCTCAAGAACTTCCATCCGCTCCTACTCCCACGAAACTTTTCCACCAAATATGTCCGTTGATCCGCCATGATCAAACGATTCCTGTGCATCATTCTCTTCACTTCGGGTTTATGTCATTCCTTCCTCTCCCACTGAAAATTCGGGTCCGGTCTAAGTCTTAACCTTCGATCACTTTTAAAACCCGATATCCATACGATCAAGCCCCTGTTGATCTGATGGTCATCAGAGATATCGGATCGGAAACTAGCACGACCTTTACCCGCTTTACGGAGCCGATAAAGATTATAAACCGCTAATCTATAAATCTTCGGGTCCGCTTGTAGACTTAACCTTCGGTCATTTTTCAACCCGATAGCCATTCGATAACGAAGGCCATCAAAATCTTTGGTCGGCAGCCTTTCTACTAGCCCGCTATTTACCATGTACTCCTCCCCTGTAGCTTGCTTTGTCTTAAGCATTCTTTGTGGGATCAACGGTTAGGATTGACTCCTACTTCCGCTCTCTCTTGCTTCCACTGGTCTTCCTTCTGCTCATTTCTCATGGTTTGGAAGTGCTCCATGTCTTTGGTTGCTTGTCTTTGACAATCATCACGCAATTTCCCTAAGGGTGTTGAATCCCAAGTGTACCTATTGTAACTTTCCTTGCGAAGCACTCCTTCATTCGCCAGACGATCAGCTAGCATATTGGCTTTTCTTCGCACATGGACGAAGCTAATAGTTCTCAGGGTTCGCAAGTGGGAAGAAATACGTTGAAAGACCTGCGATAGCCTCCAATGTTTCGAAACTTTTCCTAGTGCCATTCCATTACATATCTTCTTGGCTGCATTGATGACCAATTCAGAGTCTGCTTCAATGATGGCATTGTATAAATTTGACTCGATCAAGATTTCCAGGCACTAGTCTAAACCCATGAGCTCCGCCACATGGTTATTCGTGGCAGTCCCCAAATGACTATGAAAAATGTCCTTTATGTGCCCCTGCTCATCTCTTATAACCCCACCAAATCCATCCATCCCAGGGTTGCCCTTAGAGGCTCCGTCTATATTTATTTTCAAAAAACCATGAGGAGGAGGCTGCCAGATGTCTTTACTAGTAATTGTTTGGCTCACACCCTTGTTTATGCCCTGGGGAACTAGCACATGGAGACCCAACTACAGCAGTATGCGAGCATCCTGGGGCAAAGGAGGGTTCTCAAGAAGTTTCCACAAAAGGGCTCCAACTGTGTCTTTGAGCTGTCGTAATATTTGTGCAATGATGTACTGGGTCGAGCCAGTTTTGTTCTTGAAAATCCTGCCATTGCGTTCTTTCCATACATCCCAGATAATAAAGCCTAGAACCAGAGTCCAAGCTTTATTGATGATTTCATTGCCTGAGAAGTTTTTCCTCCAATTCTTCAAAGTGTTGGTGATGCTGAGTCTGTCCCTGTCAGTTTGCCTGAAGACTGAGGCCACCCAATCCCACAAGGTAGAGGTGAATGGGCAGAGGTTGAGTAAGTGTTCCATCATCTCCTCTTGTAAGCCACATAGATGGCATTTGGATGGGCCAACAAAACCCCTTTTCAAAAGATTCTCCCAAGTTAGAATTTTCTTTTGTTGAACCAACCACATAAACAACTTTATTTTCATCCAATGCGGGTTCTGCCAAAGGTTCTTCCATACCTGATCAGGGTTTTGATAATCAAACCCTAGGGCCATTTGTTTAGCTTCTTTGAGGTTAAAGTTGCCTTCGATGTTTCTTCCCCATCTCAATTGGTCAGATAAGGATGATACCAAAATCTTCCTCTGTTCCAAGTCCAGAGCAAGAGAAACTGCCTGGGCCTTCAAAGGGCTTTCTTCACTATAACCCAGATCCTTCCATATTCTCCATTTACCATTGTTCCTTACCTGATCCCAGAAGTCACTTACCATAAGTAAACCTTTGTTGTCAGTGTCATTCTTGAGAGCAGTTAATTCTTCCTTGAACAAATTTGGTTCCTGCTGCTAGTTATCCTCCCAAAACCGTGCCAGGTTCCCAGCTCAAATCTCCCAGAAACTATGTTGCTAGACAATGGCTCTATTCTCCCAAGCAAGGTTCCAAATGTGGGATCCCTTGATGAGCCCTAACATTTGGACATGATCCCTCTCTTGCTAATTATTTGCATATTTTTGTTTCCAAAGTTTGGCCTAAGGGGTTGTTGATTCCTTAAGCCACCTCCACCAAAGTTTTGCTTTGAAACTCTGTTGAGGGTTTCAGGGTCATTAATCCCCAAACCACCATGGTCCTTAGGTTTGCAGAGCTTGTCACAATCTACCAAATCCCACTTCTTTTTCTCTTCCCCTCTGCCCCAAAGAAAATTTCGGTGAATACTCCTGATCTGTTGCATAACTCCTTTATGAGCAGGAAGAGTTGAAAACATGAAAATGGGAATAGCTTGTAGGACTGTCTTCATAAGCACAAGACGCCCCACAAAATTTAAAGACTTGCATTTCCATTTCCTGACCTTGTCCTGAAGTTTATTCGTTACCGGCTCCCACACTCCCTTTCTTATAGGTTTGTCCGTAAGAGGAATTCCAAGGTTCTTGGAAGGTAACTGATCCCTTTGAAACCCAAGAATTCTGGTGAGGTTCCTTTGAATAGTAATGTTAGTTTTAAAAAAGAAAAAATTTGATTTGTCAAGGCTTACCTCTGTACCGGTGGCCATAGCGAAGTCATTCAGGATTTGTTTTAAAGCTCCGGCTTCCCTGACCGTGGGAATACCCTACAGCATTGTGTCATCCAAAAATTGTTAATGAGTAAAAGCAACACCATCCAGGGTAAGTTTCAGACACCATAAAGGTTTTGGAGGGAGAGTCGTTAAGCAGGATGGAAAAACTAGTCATGGATACAAGGGCCATAACCTATCTTGTCCAGTTGTGGTCAAAGCCATAAGCTCTTAACACTACCCTGATGTAATACCAGCTTAGCTTATCATAAGCTTTTGATAGGTCAAGCTATATGATCATACCAGCTTGCTTATTGCTCTTAAGAGAGTGTACCACCTTGTGAGATTGGATTATGTTATTGAGAATCTGTCTTCCTTCCACATAACTAGTTTGCTCCTCTGAGACAAGAGCTGGAAGCAAGGCTTGAGTCTGTTAGCAATCACTTTGGAAATAATTTTGTACACCACATTACATAAAGCTATGGGTCTGAATTGGTCCGGTGTCATAGCTTTTTCCTGCTTTGGAATCAAAGCTATGAAAGAGGCATTAAGAGCCTTCAAAACCATTTTGGATTTTCTTGAGTCTTCCACAACCTCAAGAATATCTTGTTTGACTGTTTTCCAGCAAGCTTTGAAGAAGTCCACATTGAACCCATCCGGGCTTGGAGCTTTCCCATTTTGCATCTCATTGATAACTTCACTGACCTCCTCTTCAAACACTGGCCTGTTAAGATTGTGGTTGTCTTCCCTGGTTACAAGCTTCGGAATGTGCTTTGTGAAATTGTTAATGAACCGAGATCTGTCGACGAGAGGCTCCTTTGCTATGCTAAGGAAGTGTTGAACTAGGACAGATTCCATTTCTTTGTGAGAGATGAGCTCTTTCCCTTGAGAATATTTGAGTTTTGTAATTCTGTTATGTGACCTGTGATCCAGGGTTGATTTATGAAAAAACTTCATGTTTCTTTCTCCTTCTCTAATCCATTGCACCCTCGATTTCTGTCTCTAGAAAATATCCTCTTGCATGCACCGATCTTCTCATTCATTCTGAAGAGAGTTAGCTTGATTTTTCCGTTCCTTGGTAAAAACATCTGTGATGATGATCTGATTAATCCCCTGGAGTTTCTGCTCAACTTCTCTTTTGGATTTAAAAATATTACCAAACTCCTTTTTGTTCCAATCTTTAAGCCTGGATTTGATGTGTTTAAGTCTATGTTGTAGCATGAACGTTTTAGTGCCTTGAACGGGCATATCTTCCATCCACCATTTGTCAATATTGCTGGTGAAGTCAGGGTGAGAGAGCCATACATTTTGAAACCTAAAAGGTTTGTTCCTTGGTGTGCCCATAAAAGTAGCTTCAAGTTGGACAGGTCAGTGGTCCGAGCCTCCAAAGGGAAGGGTAAAAGATGACATGTCAAGGCTTGTGAGAAGGATGTCCTCTGAGATTATGAATCTATCTAGTTTAGAGGTGACTTGAGAAGCTCCTCCCCTCTTATTGTTCCAGGTAAAAGTGCCATTTATTGTTTCAGTGTCCACTAGCCCCATGTTATTTATGAAGTTCTAGAAGGCAATGGAGTCTTTGCCTAGTTTTTTGGTACCACCTTTTTTCTCTGTAAGAGATATGATCATATTGAAATCCCCTGCCAGAATCCAGGGCACATCGGGATATCTCTCTCTTAGCTCCTCAAGGGAGGTGAGAAGCTTGATTTTGTCTTCTTCTTTTTGAGGACAAAAGATGTTTGTGATCATGTATATCTCCTTATCACCCAAAGGTTGAATCACCAATGATAGATAGTTCCTGGATGCTTCAGCATCTAGGATTCCAAGTTTCTAGGGGTCCCAAAGCATAAGAATCCCCCCCGCCAAGTTGTCTGCTTTAACCTCTAGATACTCATACTTGATTAACCACTTGCTATGTATCTCTCTAATCTTGTCCATCAAACACTTTGTTTCCTGAATAAAAACCATATCTGGTTTTTCTTCTTTTATTCTACTACTAAGATTTCTTTGTTTCCTTTTACTTCCTAGAACCCTAATGTTCTAGGTTGTAAGCTTCATTAAGAAAGGTTTGTAAAGGAGTAACTGGTAAGATCTCTCATCTTACCTGAGTTAATCATGAGTTTCCCACATTCGGTCAGCAACTCATTCTGTCGTTTTCTTCCTCTTTTCCTACCTGGGTTCTTGGAAGAATGCATCAGTGTATCCTCCATCGTTTTCACCCCTCTATTCTCCTGGCTATCATGGTTTATTTTGACTCCAGAGCCCTTCGATTGTGATCTCCAGAGGAAGAGTTGTTGAACCCTGTCAAACTCCTCTTTTGGCAGGGAGTCTACCCCTTTGGCTATTCCTTGCTCCAGAAAATTTTCTAGATCTAAATTCTCCCTTTCTAGAATCTCCTATAGTTCATGGTCCTCTGTTCCAGCCTCACTTGGGGTGATCTCATGGTTCGTACTAAGCTCCATAATGCTTGGCAGATCATCCTTTTGTTGGCTATTCTTTGGTATATCCTCCATGCTAGCATCCCCTTCCTTCTCAGTGGGGTTATTCTCCGATTCCTGGTTTGTCTCGTTGTTTCCAACTTCTTCTTCTAAGATCTTGAAACTGTTGTGGCTCGGTTTTCCATCCTCATTAATCTTCTTTTGGTACCACTTTCCTCCTTTCCCTTTTCCCCCAACCTTAGTGAAACCCTCAGGATCTTTGTCTGTGGTGTTTTTTGTGTTGCTCTCCATTTTGTTTAATGGGTAGTCTCTGTATAGGTGCCCGTGTTCATGGCACTTGCAGCACCTAAATGGGACATGTTCATAGTCCACCGCCTGCACCCATTCTTCGTCATACACTTCTAAAATGATCGCATCTAGAAGTGCCCCAGATAAGTCCATTTCCACACATATTCAGGTGAAGGATGTGTATTTTCCTTTTAGAGTCACATCTGAGATCTTTATAAAATGCCCTAGCTTGTTGCCGATAGCCTTTAGAGACTCTGGCAGCCAATAATCTAAAGGAAGGGAGTAAAGTCTTATCCATACCGGTACTGATGTGAAAGTTTCTCGTTCTGGGACAAAGTTCATCATCCATGGTCGCATGTAAAGGCCTGCAGCAGCGTAAAAATAGGGTCCTCCCTCGAACACTATGTCTTTATCCTCTAAGCTTGTGAACACCACCGTAAATAAGCCCTTGGACCCAAGGTGAAGGTTAATTTCCCCCTTTAGTTTCCAGTGGTTCCTTATCCATGCTTGCAAAGCCTTCTTCGTCGGCCAAATCTGCATAAATTTTCATATAACCGTGTATTCCTCCATGTGATCTCTGTGCACCTAAAGCATTGGGTCACTTAAAACAACCCGAGGAATAATGGTCAACTTGGGTTTACAGACCCCTGTTGTACACATAAGAGCAACTTTCTGATTACTGCCCCCTATCCTCCTCTCCCTACTAGCTTCCTCATGATTCCCTTCCTCTCCATGAGGTCTGATATTTTCCAATTTTTCTATGTTAATAGCCTTCGTTGCCACCTCCATTTGTTTCTTGAAGCGATGTGATCCAGCTCCCTTACTTCTATTCATGGCTACTTGACTGTAGGAGGGAGCAGAACTCCCTCCTCCGCATCCCACCATGGTGACCAATGACAAAACCCTAACGCAAAACCCCAGTTCAGATTGTAGAGCCAAAAGTTCTTTGAGGGAAAAACCACTTGCCCTTTTGATTCCGTCTTAAGAGTACCTTTAGCTAGTTATTGCAAACACAATAATAATGGAACACCCTCTCATTACCACATTCAACTTCTAATGGCAACCACAATAGTGGCATAATGCTTTATAAGGATCTTACTACCACCTTCACCCAACAATCTCAATCACACAATAGTGGTGTCTTACAATTTGAGTCAAAATGAAAAGAGTATAGGGAGCTAGGCATATTGAGATTTAGTATCTCTACATGTTGCAAGTGCACCCCTAGAACTTTAATCCACAAAGACTTGGTTGGCACACACATAATTCTTTCTAACTCCTCATTATCATAATACAAGTGCATCAATACTACTAAGTTCCACAAAGTATTTCCTTAAGAGCCACTGAGACTTAACAATGGGCAATGCTTCTTCTTTTGTAATGCATATTAATGTAACAACTTTTCAAAGTTGTCTCTTGGCCTTACCCTTTGCAATACGAAGGAGATATTGGGTTTGACTGTGAAATTACAAGCTTCCAAAACAAGGTTAAAGTGAAATACAACCCTCTCCCCTTTTACTCATATACCCAGTTAAATTTGGAGGTCATTTTCACATATATTTTCATATTTTCCAGAATTCCTACCCACTAGGATCATTTATTGATCCTCATTGAATCAAGAACCCTTCCCTTAAGTGAATTTCCCCTTTACCTACCCACATCTCATCCTTTAACAAATTTAGTCCAATAGAGATACCAATGTATATGTAACATAGTCATTATTATTGATTGCATGAAGTATCTCATTAACCAAACATATACTATAATATCCATATAAATTAAATCACTTGTATACTCTAATAGGAAGGAATCCAAGGTAAACATCAAAATACTTACCCCATGGTACATCTCACATTTCTAAAATTTAAAAAAATCATAAAAACTAACACAATTATGACTTTCTTTTAAATTATTATTTTTATTAATATAAAAAAAAATTAATATATAAGTTATGTAAAAATTATGGTGTAGATTTGCAACTTCCCATGAAGTTTTAATAAAAATCACAAGAAACAAACCTACTCTACTGCTTTGCAGAAGTTAATTCACAATCTAGAACAAAAATTTGAGACACACAATAAGAAATAATAGACATGCACACTTTTTTTTTCCTCGGGAAAGAAATCTGCTAAAAACCTCAATGCCTATGTGCATTAAGCTGATGAATTAAGTTGTATTACAATTGTTTTTCTCAACTAAGCACAACTTGCAAGTGAATAACCTATCTCTCTGCTCATTGACAAGCTCTGACCTAGACTTAGTCAAGTTTTGTCTCTTCTTGAGCCCCTATTTCCTTGCACAATTCCTTGAGAAATTAGCCCCCTATTATTTAGGAATTTCTCCAAAATGGATTGCGCAATTCCCAAGGTTGATCATCTAACTACATGCAACACCTGTACACTCAACACTAGTCTATAATTGATGTTACACTACCTTGGAATCTCCACCACAACTCAGGAACTCGAATTATCTGCATGCACTATCTATTTTGGGTTGATTGCTTAGTGAATTGGATGATCACTGAGTTTGATTGAAGTCCCACTCCACAAATCACCTTCCACTAGCTCCTCCAAGTTTCTTATGAACCATCTACAAGATGAGTCACGCACTCCCTCGCTGGAGATTTATTGGACAATTTCCAATTTATGTAGTTGTATAAGAAAATTTTGGAAACCCTAAAATAGTAGAATTTTCATGGTTAAACATGCATAAATTATAATATTCAATAGCTAAAAAAAGTAGCTATGAATGTGGGTATCCTCTTCCTAGCCTTTAAAAGAAGGAGAGTTACAATATTACTAAAACTATGGGTCGAGCCCTAAGTCGTTGCCTATTTCTATCCATTGTAGGAGTACATGTTGGGGAGACATATGTAATACCCTAGAATATGTCAAAGTTATTTTAATTTATATGTTATCGTTTGTTGATCCTAGCAATAGGGTCTAGTGCATTAAGTATACCATTAAATAATATCTTTGGAAACTAGAACCTAGATTGAAAGGTATATATTTATGAATAACAAATTACATGTAATCACAAAGAAAGTTTGATATTACCATTCCAATAAACAACAAAATGTTTATACATGATCATTGGTGTGAACAACAATTATATATATATATATATATATATATATCTATATATATATATATATATATATATATATATATATATATATATATATATATATATATATATATATATATATATATATATATATATATATATATACCATAGGGGGTGTTCTAACATAAAATCAAATTATAATCGACAATCCATCAGACAACCCACAATCTCAGCAACAAAGACCTTGACCACAGTCATAAAGAAGGAAACAATTAGGTTACATGAAATCCATAAACATATTCTTTGCAGGGCTAACCTGTGGAGAGAAAAAGTGATTGAACAATAGCTAGAACAGTGCCCCTGGAAAGTGAATAGAAAATGCAGAAGAGACTAATTTGTATGAGTCCGAAAAATAGGATACTCTATATGGGATAGAGAGACTAAACTATGTTAGCATCACAAATAGAAAAAATAATGAATGTGTTGGGTAATTTAATTGTTCGTAAATTACTTCATTAACTGTCAACCAGGTTCATGTACTTGTGAGATGTATGTGCACTACATACGCTAGGAATTCTATCCATGGATTGAATTATTCTAAGTACGAAATTATCCTAATTATGATCAAATGTTTGAATGATATTTAGAGAGTAAACATGCAGAAGCTCTTTATATTCAAAGTTACAGCAAAACCAAATTACTTAACTAAATTGAAATCTATTGCATGCAGAATCAAAAGTCTATTTTAATTACAAAATTCAAAACTTACTTCTACGTGCATAAAAGGAAATGTTAATACTGAATTACAGGAAAACGATTCTAATGCTACGTGAAGAATTGAAAACATTACAACACTATTTTCCAAAAAGGGACTCCTATTCTAATTGCATAAGAAAAATTAATTGCAGAAAGAAAATAAACTAATTACAATTGCACAAAGAAACTACTGACAGAAATAAAAATAAAATGAGAACCTGTAACTCTAAATGATTACTAATGCACATGATTATCTCTAAAAGACATTTCTTTTTCCATCTATGACATTAACTAAGTAATGAAACCTGAGAGGAAATGCATATGAAAGTTAAATGCTTTTGGTAATTTTCTTTTATGGGCGCTCTGAAACTGGAATAATAAATGATCAAATACTAAATGTAATGAAATTATTCTAACATAAAATAAACTTCAAAAGACTATCACGCTATGTGCAAATGGAAACATAAACAAAACTAGATATCCTTACAACTCGACAGGGGGCCCTCCCATGAGCTTAAATATGTTATCGATCAGATGATTCCTTAGTCACGCATTGAAAACAAAGGATTGTATTAACTTAAAACAAAGTATCACAAATTCTAGAAACGAACCACAATAAAATTAATAGTTGAACTGTGTTTTGGGTCTTTCCTTATGACTTTTACACAATTTTTCATTAAACAACATCAACAATTTTATGTCGATACGAAATGAAACTATTCTGCCATCTAGGAAATAGATTTAAACTAAAACTTTATCTCCTCATGATTTTCTACTAAAAAATAAAATCATGAGGCATTCTTCTTGGATCATATCCTCGTGATTGAACAAGTCTTGTACATGCTCGCATGATGTCATTTTGATATCCTATTTCCTTCGCTTAACTGTTGCACCATCATACTCAGAGCTTTACTTTGAGTTTGTCTCTTAGATCCCCTAATATTTATAACTTGCCAAGTCATGCCGATAGGTGGTCATCCATATGGTGAAAATTTGTCATCTTCAGATACTCCTCATTCCTTAACTGATGCATTGCAACCTGTCTAACTAGGAATATTGTTATGGAATTCAACATTAGCTATGGAATGTTCACAATTTTGTTATTGTAGGAATGTTTTCTTTATCATTCATAAAGAAACATAGATTCTAAACATGGATGATAAATACTTTTATATAAGTTCTATTTACCTTAAGTATGCTGAGACTACTATAAAAATGGTGACAAAAGGGTGAAGGAGATGGAAATAGGTAGTCAAAAAGGAAACAATTTCAAACTTCAACATTCCCCCACACCAAAGGTCTTGCATGTCCTCATGCACCAAAAATTCAAAATTGGTTCCTCTTTCTTCTTAAATGTATGATTTCTTAAGCTTGTGCAAGCACATCTAAACTTGTGTTTTTCTTTCTTTTTCTAATGCTGGAGGTATCCCTTGGTCTCTTCATTAGAATTTTACTTTGCAAACCCCTGATTCTATTCTTAAGGAACTTGTTGTTAGCCTTGAGTTTCTTATTTTTCTTATACCAATGACAGAGATGTAGAAGTATGTTATCGTTTTGGGTTCTTAATATCTCATTTTGTAACGTTGTTGCTTCCCTTTCCTACGTCAGATGTTTATTAAGAACGTCTAGTTCATATATGTCATATTTCAAAGCAGCTTCAACTTTGTGTTGTTGTTCTGGTGTTTGTTTTGTCAAGGAAGTTTCACCAATTTCATTATTTTGATTCTGAGAGAGATTTTCCTTTTGTTGTTTTCTTTGTTCCAAAGATTCTACATAATCATAAATTTATTGTTGGACTGAGTCAATGTGTAGAGTTTTTCTTGTTGGTCTCACAATGTGAGGTGGTTTTATGGACCCTTCTTCTTCAAGATCAATCATTTCTGGAGACTGTGTAGTTTGAAGTTTTAAAATTATCCAGCTTCTTCTCAATTTTACCCCTAATCCATAAGTGTCTTGACCTTTTTCTTTGTTAACCTCTTGTTTTCTCTTCTCTGATTTTTTAGTTTCTTCAGGCATCTTAGATCTTGAGCTAGATTTCTTTCTTCTAAGACTCTATTTTTTATTTTTCTGCTTACATTTTTCGAAGTACAAAGAGAGCGGGGTATCATCCGCAAACAGGTCTTCTGGTACTTATGTCTCATTCTTCTTTGGACTATCTTCTTCAATTCTCTCTTTTTTTAGGGTTAGGGTTTGATGTTGACCTTTATCAACTTTGTTTAACCCTATTCCTTGTTTCTTCTTCCCAGATTTCTAAAAAATGATTTCGAAATGCTAATACTTAATTGCAAGAAAAATATTCTAATGCTACTTGTAGAATTGAAAACATTACAACATTATTTTGTAGAAAGGAACTTCTATACTAATTGCATGAAAGGAAATTGCAGAAAGAAAAGAAACTAATTACAATTGCATAAATAAACTATTGACAAAAATAAAAATAAAATAAGAACTTGTAACTCTAAATGATTACTGATGTGCACAACTAACTCAAAAAGACATTTCTTTTTCCATGTACATTAGGGGAGTTTTGAGGTCTAAAATGGGTCTCCTAAGGGAATTATAAAATAATAGTGGAAATAATAAAATAATAATATATTACATCATTAAATTTTGGAGGGAAAAAAGAAAAAACTATTTTTTCAACTCGTATTTTCATCTTATCTCCCTATGGGTTTACTCAAATTTCAAGCAAAAACATTCATTGGATTCATAATTTGATTCATCATCCAAGGAGTACTCATGTTGCATACTTTCTATGAACCCTGCTACACGAAAAATGAGAAATACATGAAAAACATGATTGTAATCACGTTTTTTCATGTATTTCTCATTTTTCATGTAGCACAGTCTATTGAAAGTATTCAACATGGGCACTATTTGGATGAGGAATTACATTTTTCATCCATAGAGTACTCCAACTCAAAATTTGAGTAAAACCTTAGGGAGATAAGTTGAAAATACAAGTTGAAAAAATAGTTTTATTATTTTATTATTTTTTAATCTTTTTACTTTTTTACTCCAAAAATGGTTAATCATCCCCCATGGTTGACATCATCATCTTGAATCCTATCGGTTCTTATAAATTTTATATTGGTTGTCCATTTTTCTTAGGAGGCCCATTTTACACCTCAAAATTCCCCTAATGTGAAATTAACTAAGTCATGAAAATTGAAAGGAAACACACATGAAAGTTAAATATTTTTGGTAATTTTCTTTTATGAGTGCTTTGAAACTAGAATGACAAATGATCAAATCCTAACTATAATGAAACTATTCTAAGAGAAAATAAACTTCAGAAGACTATCACGCTATGAGAAAATGGAAACATAAACAAAACTAGATATCCTTACAACGCGATAGGGGGCCCTTCTGTGTGTCTAAGTTTATTTTCGATCATAATATTTCTTAGTCACGCATTGAAAATAGAGGATTGTATTAACTTGAAACAAATCATCACAAATTCTGGAAATTAACCACAATAAAATTAATAGTCAAACTTTGTTTTGGGTTTCGCCTTATGGATTTTACACAAGTTTTCATTAAAAAACATCAAGAGTTTTATGATGATACAAAATGAAACTATTCTGCCATCTAGGAAACATATTTAAACTAAAACTTTATTTGCTCATGATTTTCTACTGAAAGAGAAAATCATGAGGGATTGTTCTTGGATCATATACTCGTGATTGAAAAAGTCTTTTGCACGTTCCCATGTTGTCATTTTGATCTCCTGTTTCCTTTGCTTGACCACTGCACCATCATACTCAGAGTTTGACTTTAAGTTTGACTCTTAGATCTCCTGATCTTTATAGCCTGCAAAGTCATGCCAATAGGTGGTCATCCATGTGGTGAACATTTTCCATCTTCAGATACTCTTCATTCCTTCACCGATACGCTGCAACATGTCTAGCCATGAATATCACTGTGGAATTCAACATTAGCTGCAGAATGTTCACAATTATGTTATTATAGTAATGTTTTCATTATAATTCATAAAGAAACATGGATTCTAAACATGGATGATAAATACCTTTCTATAAGTTGAATTGACCTTTAGTATGTTGAGACTGCTATAAAAATGGTGACAAAAAGGTGAAGGAGATGGAAAAAGGTAGTAAAAAAGGAAACAATTTCAAACTTCAACATTCCCCCACATAAAAGGTCGTGCATGTCCTCATGCACCAAAATTTCAAAATTGGTTCCTCCTTCTTCCTAAATGTATGATTTATGAAGCCTGTGTAAGCACATCTAGACTAGTTATTTTTTTTCTTTTTCTAATTCTGAAGGTAGCCATTGGTCTCTTCATTAGAGTTTTACTCCCCAAACCCATGATTCTATTCTTAAAAAACTTGTTGCTATCATTGAGTTTCTTATTTTTCTTATACCAATGGTAGAGATGTAGAAGTATGTTATCATTATGGGTTCTTAATATCTCATTATGTACCTTTTATGCTTCCCTTTCCTTTTTCAGATGTTTATTAAGCACCTCTAACTCATATATGTCATGTTTCAAAGCAGCTTCAACTCTACATTCTTGTTCTAGGGTTTGTTTTGTCAAGGATGTTTCACCAATTTCATTTTTTTGATTATGAGAGACATTTTCATTTTGTTGTGCTCTTTGTTCCAAATATTCTACATAATCATAGTTTTCTTGTTGTATTGGGTCAATGTCTGGAGTTTTTCTTGTCGTGATCACTGTGTGAGGTGGTGTTTTGTACCCTTCTTCTTAAAGATCAATCATTTATGAAGACTGTGTATTTGAAAGTTTTAAAATTTTCCTTCTTCTTCTCAATTTTACCCTTGATCCTTAAATGTCTTGACTTTTTGCTTTGCTAACCTCTTCTTTTCTCTTCTCTAATTTTTCACTTTCTTTAGGTAGTTTAGAGCTTGAGTTGGCTTTCTTTATTCTAAGACTCTATTTTTCATTTTTCTGTTTACATTTTTCGAAGTACTGAGAGAGCGGGGTATCATGCTCAAACGGGTCTTTTGGTGCTTATATCTCATTCTACTTTGATTTGTCTTCCTCAACTTTCTCTTTTCAGGGTTAGGGTTTTATACTGACCTTTGTCAACTTCGTTTAACCCTACTTCTTGTTCCTTCTTCCTGGATTTCTACAAAACAATTTTGAACTAGGAAATCTTGCCAATTGCTTCACTTAGCTTCTAAATGCACCTCTATAAGGATTTTGATAATTCCATGATGGTATAGGAAATTATCAATGGATCTAGACTCTTTCTATATACTAGATGCCATCTTTTTAAGAATTTAAAGAAAAAAGTAAGGCAAATTGATTTCACTCCCATCAATAAAATGCATCAAAAGTCGGGCATGGTAGAAAAACATAGTTTCGAACCTTCCTTCACAAGTTAAAAATTTATGAATAACTAACAATAAATTTGTCCAATTTTCTTCCAGTGTTGTAATTAGGATTCCCTTTTTAAAGATGGATGTATCCATACTTGGTTTTCTAAGGAAGTGTACCCAATCATTCTCCTTGATTTTCCTATTCTTGAAACAACTTTCTCCATTTTTGGGCAATTATGTAGCTTCCGCCATGATAGACTTTGTCAAAATAAGCTTGATGTCTCCAATTTCTGCCTCGACCCCATCAAAATCTTGAGCAAAAACTTTGGTAACCTCTACCTCATGCCCGTTGAATTTTTCAAAAAAATAAGCCACCCTACTTCCTGGAACTGATCTCTAACTCTCAGGTATGCTTGAAGAAACTTAATTTTGTTTGGTTTAGAGTATACAATAATCCCCATGGTGATAAGAAGTTTCGGTCCTTGACTATTTCCTTTCGACGGGGATGATGGAAGATTGATATAAAAGGGAATGAGTGAAGTTTGAATGGTAGGGGTTTTAGAATGGAGAGGAATGAAATGAGACATAGTAGAATGATAGCTGAAAAAGGTGCCCACGGAAGTATTTTTTTATGATCAGATTGTTCCTTCTGTATAATTACCCACGATTCCTAGATCTAATTTCATAGGATCAGTGGAATGTATTTGATTTCGATCAGATTGATGTGACTGACTGAGTAATGATGAGGAAGTGGGGTATAACATTCATGATAATGAGTGTAATTTTTTAGCAGATTTATAAGGTCTTTTAATGATTCAAACTTTTCTTTGATAAAATCATCCATGAATTAAGATTTAAGTTCTTACATGAAAAATAATTCAACATTCTACATACCTTTACTTTTGTGAATTTCATTGATATTCTTTTTCTACGGATTTTCTAATGTTGATGTAGAATTTAGACTTGGCTGCAGAATTCATATATTTTGTAGAATGATATAAATTTTGTTGTTGCTTATCATTTCTTGAATTTTTCTTGTTTGATCAGAAGAAGACTCTTTATTGTTGTTGTTTCTTTTAGTGGTTAGTGGAGAAGATTGGTCCTCAGAAGTATTTCTTGCCATCTGAAATTTATTAGAAAAAAGAAGGGTAGAAATAAATAGGGACATGAAAAAAGGAATTATGAAAATTTAAACCACCAAGAAATCTTGGCTTTTAGTTAATATTTTTTTGTATAAACAATCCAACATAGTTAGGTTTCTTGTTTATACTTCTGTTATATTTTTTTGTTTATTATATTTTTATTTTTTTTATTGGAAAAATTACAATGAAGTTGGAGAATGAGGAGGAGAATCTCCTTTCTTGCCCTACTTGAATTCAGAATTCTCTTGAAAATATTTGATAAACTCTTCCTTTTTTAGTGGTTTAATGATACAACCTTAATCTATGACCATTAACAAGGAAAGTAACTTGTTCATGATCAATAGTTTTGATTTCGACTACTCCATTATAAAAAAATAGTATCAATTTCATAAGGACAAAGCCAATGAGTTTAGGATTTCCCTTGAAAATATTTGAATTTGGAATAAAAAAAGAAGGGCCTCGTCACCATGCTTGAACTTTTTAGCTTTGATAAAATTTTCATGCCACTTTGATATTTGTTGTTCAACTATGTTGGTTCTTTGAATAAATCTTGTCGGATCTCATCTGGCTCATTCAATTGTGCTAGTCTTTGTTTTTGAGCTTCTAATAGATCAAGACCCAATTTAGATTTTTTTATGAAGGTCTCCACTTATAACTCAATTGGAAGCAAAAATTTCTTTCCATAGACAAGCTCATAAGGAGTGTGTCAAGTTGTGTTCCTCCATGCAGTTCAATATGCCCACAGTTCTTTTGGAAGCTTTTCTGGCCAATCCTTCCTATGCAAATGCACAGTCTTGGGGACAATTGCTTCAAGTACTTTGTTGGTGGATTCCACTTGTCCATTGGCTTCTGGATGATATGGAGTATACTTTCGATGCTTCATCTTATATTTCTCCATGATCCTTTTTACCAACTTGGATGTGAATTGAGTACCTTGATGAGTTACAGTTTCTCTTGGAACACCAAAATGAGTAAAAATATCCTAAAAGGAAATGTAACTACAACATTTTCAGTCGCAAATAAAAGAGGTTTAGCTTATGCACATTCTATTTAGATGAAGGATTTATTGGTCCAACAAAATCTAGAGCCCATTTTCAAAGGGATCTACAAGTACATGTGGCTGTAGAGGCATTTCATCTGATGGAAGATGCTTCCCCATTCTTCGATAACTATCACATATTTTGACATATTCTCTAGCATCCTTGAAATGTGCACATATATGTGCAACTTTCATATATGTTCACATATATGGAAGCATCAATATATTCACAGATACATGGAAGCTTCTGTATATGTCCATACTTGTATATGAGCACATATATGGAATATTCTGTATATGCGCACATATACAACTATGTTCATAGACAAAAGCTTCTATATATGCACACATATGGGCACATATATAAGTATGCATTTTTCATATATGGAAGCTTCTATATATGCGCACATATACAACTATGTGCATAGAAGGAAGCTTTTTTATATTAGCACATATAAAACTATATGCATACACAGAAGCTTTGATATATGTGCACATATATGGAAGCTTCTATATACGCTCAACTTCTGTGTATGTGCATATATGTAAGCTTTTGTATAGGTGCACATATATGGAAGATTTCATATATGCACACATATATGGAAGCTTCAAGGTATAAATATGGTTTTACAAGTCATCAGGTAATCTAATGCACACCAAACTTGTAGGAACGTAATAGAATACCATGTAATCCATGTTGCAAGCATGTAAATTGCAAGAAAGTAAATCACATCAACATCTAAAAGTTACTTGCTCAAGTATTAAAATGATTTTGTGCCTCTCTAACTTAATGTGTAGTTTCGCATTCAAGGAGTTCCAATGCCTACAAGGAGTTGCATCCACTGTTGAGACACCTTTATTGAGTAGTACCTGCATAGTTTTTGTATCATGTATGCCAATATTAGTGTAGAAAGGAAGAAATTTCCTATAAAATAGATAAGGATGAGAATTAAAATGAGACATAGAAGGATATTTATAGCTTTCCCAAAAATGTATCAATATAGATGTAAAAGGTAATAAGAAAGGATGGAAAATGGGAAAATGTTGGAGAATGTTTTTTTACATGAATGCTAAAAATATGGAAATTCAGAGCCATCAAGTTACATGTATGAAAATCTCAGTATTCATGCATTGATTATTATAGATCTCATTTTGTTAGATATGGATATATTTAATCCCTTTACCAACCAAGCTTAATAAGTTAAAGTGATAAACAACATGGAATTGAAAAAGTAGTGACAGAGTTTGAGAGGGGATTCAATGGTAAATGGCATGAGATTTGTGTGGTCATCAACATCGACATAGAGAGGGGATCTAAAGTCTGTTCCAACAATTCTTTTTCCCCACCATTCCCTAAATTAGTTGCAAAGACATTTATATGTTAAAAAGCAAAAGACAGGGGAGTAGAGAGAGTACCCATTAGAGCTGACGGCTCACATTGTGATAACACACTGTTCAAATTATAGGGTACCTATGTAACCGCTCCTTACATGGGATCCATATCCTTCGACATAGGCCATCAGACCATCTGGGGTGTATGTGTGATTAGAAAACATGGGACTTGACTTATACTTCTCCCCCCAAGGGATCTCACTTTTTCTAAGGGGGAACCTCTGAAAGCTTTTGGTCACTTAATGGAGTTTCAGTGCCATGAATCCAAGATGAGTGACTCCCCTTTGCGACAAACCTCTAAGGAATTACTCACCCTGATCTCATTCCTGATCCATTAACCTTATGTGAAGCCATTCTCCAAGGGTTGCGAACACAACACCACCTAGCTTTGACCAAATATCGAAAAAATCCATTGGTTCAAGTGAATAATCAACCAACACTCATGACTTAACAAATGTCGCCTCCATAGTGGCATGGAACTATACTACCTCCAAAAATCCCTAACAACTTGCATATTTGGTTTGTTAGCATAACCCTAACTATTGAAACCCTCAAATGAAACCATAGATCTCCATGAATATGTGAAATATATTATATGTGTGTGTGTGTGTGTGTGTGTGTGTGTGTGTGTGTGCCTAGGGATATTGTGTGTTACCTTAAAAATTCACTCACTAGTACACACTGACTATAAGAAATAACCCACTTTACAAAGAAAACTATGTGAAATCATGGTATCACAAATTGAAACAACAACAAACTAGGTAATATGAAATGTTGAAAAGTCATGTTAAGGCATCCATCATCATAATCAATAAATTACAACTGTAATAAAATCTCATGAGTTGTATGAAATGTTCAATTATCATTTTTTTCTCTACCATGTGAGCTAATCAAGTCATTTGATGCACCATGGTCGAGAAAGCAAGAGTGGTTGAAAGAGAAAATGAGTAGGACTATCTAAATGAATTAAGGCCATGTTTGAGCACCAGGAATTTAAAAGTTAGCATCATACACCCTTATGGGTTCCTCTTATAGTAGTTATCCCTCTTGGGGTAACAATGTCCACAAATATCCAATCCCACAATTAAACCAATGGTTGAGGAAACATATTTATTAACATTCATATTAGATAAATGGATAGTGAAACCATGAGGGAATTCCTCAAGAATATCTAAGAGATTAAGTCGTACACTGTTAAAAGTTATCAAGCATCCAATAACATATATTAGCTTCCACTAAAAACATTAAAAACCTTTGCAGCAATTGAAAATGAAAATGAAAAAGGAAAAGTTAATAAGTTAAAGTGATAGACATCAAGGTGGTGTATGGAAATATCTAAACAAAGGAATAATTATAACAACTATCGCGTTGTTAAATGGAGGTAAGGGGAATAATTATTTGGATAATATATGCTATTTTATTTTATTTTATTGAAATAAAATTGGCACTGCTCAAAATACGAACCAGACACAAAAGAAGAAAACCAAGAAGTGAAAGACCTTAGAAGACAATTATTTTCTCTTTTCATTTTATAAAATATTTTCACTATTGAGTCACAGTGAAAGGAGTTATAAATGGTTCATTGAAAGTTCAAAATGTAGTCGTGTTGCAAATACTATGAGGATTACATGTTAGGTACCACCGAGGGAGAAAATGAGAAAGACTTGATATCATGTTGGGCAATGGTCTTATTGAGGATCACACCCAAGTTTAGGGGGTTAGATTCAGAGGGAGGGATATGCAAAAGGGCCAATCCAAAGATGTCAAACCTCAATGTAAAACCTACTTATATGGATGAGCAAGGGAGAGTTACGTAGAGATAGAACCCTAGATTGTCCTTCTAGTGGAGCTAGATGCCCTTATTGTGCAACAACAATAGATTTTTCCTCAGTAGAAGCATGAAAAATACATTTCTTCAAATCCATTAACAAAGTGATAATGACCATCAAAGACCAAAAATACACTCAATTTGCACTAAGCAAGCTCTTCACTATTTTTCCACCCATTTCAAATGAGAAGAAATCTTCTTTATATAGATCGAATCTCTCATTGCAATTAAAAATGATTATATAGGAATCCCAAACCATGGGATAAGGCCATAATTTAAATACAAGTCAAGATTACCAACCTTAGAATGGTCATCAAGGCCATTTTACAAATAAAAAATGATAAAATCTCATTGAAGAAGGACTACATTATGAATCATGGGCCAATGAAGTCCCTTCTCCTTTAAATAGGATTAAAATACTTCATATGCAACTAGAACATAGGGTAATATCCAAACCTCACTATCTTCTTCAATGATTGTAGTTAGTTGTACTTAAAGTGCCTTATTGAAATTGTTGATGTGGCACTCTTCATGCAATTTTTCATTGAGATCTTCAATTCAAATGGTAATTGTTTTCCCCTTGTGGTGACTACATGATGTAAACACAACGATTCCTCTTAAAATAGCATTAACAAAATCGTGGAATTGTATTTCCTAAGTCCATCATGACACATAGTCATAAACATTTACAAATGTAATCACAACCTATGACAAAGTGCATTTTCCACAAGGGTTAACTAGGATATGTTAGGTGTAGCTCACAGTAGGGAACCAAATGAGGAAAACTTTCGTGATATGACCCTGAAGCCATTAAGCTAGTTAGGCCTTTTGTTTATGTATATCTTTTAGCGAGGACTTTATTAACAACCTTTTACGAGGTAGAGTAGAGTATTATGGGGCATTCATGGGGCATCATTTCATATATTCCCTAATTAGATTAGGTCTTCAATTCATTGAACTTGTTACTTTTATTTTGATGTTCCTTAAATGAGCCAGGGGCTAAACTTGAGCAACACGATGAGGTGACATCTAACTCAATATTTATTTGCTTGATATAGCTCTTGACCTCTTTTGTGTGTTCAAATATTCTTTATACAACTAGGAAATTTTCAAGATCACTTAGAATTTATCAATTTATGTTTGTGTTTCATACATATACCTTTTATGGATGAAATTGAGGAGTTAAGCATGACATCAAGATATATTTTTTTACATGAATAGAGTGGATGTGATGGGGAAAAGTGGAGATTTTTATGTACTTTTGGGGATTTTAGGTGTTTCCCTAAGAAGTCACTTGGTAATACAACTTGATCATAGGAAATGACCCACTTTACAAAGACAACTAATTGAAATCATGGTATCAAAAATTGAAACAACAAAAAATTAGGTAATATAAAATGTTGACAAGTCCCATGAACGCATGAGTCACCATAATCAAGCACTTAGAATCACAACAACATCTCATTAGTTGTATGAAATGTTAAATTATTAATCCTTTCTCTACCATGTTAGCTAAGGAAGTCATTTGGTGCATCATGGTGGAGCGAGCCCAAGTGGTTGAAAGAGAAAATGAGTAAGACTATGTAAATGAATGAAGGCCAAGTTTGAGCAAGAGGACTTTAAAAGTTAGCATCATCCACCCTTAAGGGTTCCTTGTAAAGTAGTTATCCCTTTTGTGGTAACAATGTACACATATATACAATCTCCTAAATAAACCAATGATTGAGAAAATAAAGTTGTTAACATTTATCTTAGATAAATAGATAGTGAAACTAGAGGGAATTCTTCAAACATAACTAAGAGATGAAGTCTTACACCATTATAAATTATCAAACATCCAATAACATAGATTAACTTCCACTAAAACCACCAAAAACATTAACAACAAATAATATATGTATATATCTATATATATATATATGAAACTTATCATTGTATATAACATCAATCACATATAAGACACAAAATTTTTAAATATATCATTATCATATTTCCATAATATCTTCGTTATAATACCATAAACACAATATAACTTTTTATGGAGAGTAATATGTAAAATAAAATTAATATATATTCATTGTAGTTATGCATATGAAAGGTAAGTGGTCTAATTTACATTTTTAACTTAAAATCCAATTAAAATCTTTTGCGAGATTCACTTCTTATTAAAATTAACATTATACATTTTGGATGTAACAATAATGTTGAAAGAAAGTAAGCTCATTTTAGCATAAAAAGTAAAAATGATAATATGATTCCAAAATTGTTGTTTTAACTGAAACTACCGCATAAAATTCCAACCATAATGAAAACTCAACTTTCCTTTACTGAAAGTTGGTCATCTTCGAAATGCCATGGATGGAATTTGACAGGAGATTTGTTTGTTATAGGGTGATTTGCCTGTCAAATACGGTTCAAAATTTTACAAAACCGTCAAAATCTTTACTTGATATTAGGAAACTGGCTGGGAAAGTGTGAAAACCATCAAATTTGACAAATTACTTTATTTTGAAATTCCGATCCTACATTTGCTGGTCAAATACAGTTCAAAATTTTACAAAACTGTCAAAATCTTTACTTAATATTAAGAAACGGATTAGGAAAATGTGCAAACTGTCAAATTTGATAAATAAATCTATTTTGAAATTCCAACCCTGGATAATACGTTCATATTCGTGGCTAAAATATCAAAGCTTTTGTACAAAAGGCGTTCTGATTTCGCCTTCCACTGCTCAGTTTGAAATCCGAGACGAGCCATTCTCAGTTTCAAATCTGGAAGGTGGAGGTGGCATTGAATAGTGTGAAATCCAAAAAGCTATAATGGCATTCAATAGATATCGCTGGATGTCTCATCGACCACGCATTAAATACATGTGCATGGTGGAGCAGAGCGGAGTAGAGGATACCGGAGTCATAGCTCTACAACGGCTGCTTAAAGGATATCGGAGTCATAGCTCTGTAGTGGATAATAATAGTATGCACTAACTTAATGATTAATTTAAGAAGTTGTTTAAGAGTTTTTGGTTCAGTGGAAAAATTTGAAGGGATTGAAGTGAAATTTTGATTTATGTTATTTAAACTAGTTTTTCAATTGTATATATAGATTCAGTACCATAAAAAAATTTGTAGAGTTAAAACTTTTAATACACTTCTATTGTGCAAAATTTATAAGAATTAAAAATAAATCACATTTATAAGAATTAAACCTAATTCGGGCTCTTAAGCTTGTAACAAGTCCAAATTCCATGGAATTATGGGAGTCTTAAGAGTACCTTTAGTTGGTTATTGCAAACACAATAATAATGGAACACCCTCTCATTACCACATTCAACTTCTAATGGCAACCACAATAGTGGCATAGTTCTTTATAAGGATCTTACTACTACCTTCACCCAACAATCTCAATCACACAATAGTGGTGTCTTACAATTTGAGCCAAAATGAAAAGAGTATAGGGAGCTAGGCACACTGAGATTTTGTATCTCTTCATGTTGCAAGTACACCCATAGAAATTTAATCCATGAAGGCTTGGTTGACACACACACAATTCTTTCTAACTCCTCATTATAATAGTACAAGTGCATCAATAATATTAAGTTCCACAAAGTATTTCCTTAAGAGCCACTAAGAATTAACAATGGGCAATGCTTCTGTTGAAAAGTGTGCAACAAGAAATGCTAAAAACAGCATTGCTATAAATAGCCCAGATATAAATAGCAGTTCAGCCATTGGGGATCTTAGCAAAAATGGGTTAAAAGTGAAAGTGCTAAAAATAGATTTCCTAAAAATAGCATTTCGGGATCCCTTCTTATTTTAGTCAGTCCCTGGACTAAACATAGGAAGTAAAATTCGAATTTGATATCAACAACAGTTTGGAAAGTAATTAATTAATTCATATTGAGTTAATTAGTTAAGGAAAATCAAACTTGAAGTCTATGTGAGGACATGCAACAATTTCTCCTTTGATTGAGGAATTTATCCATTAGTTAAAGAGATAAGGATGAGTTGTAATATTGAGTTGTAATTAGTTGACTTAGTTTAACTTAGTCAAGTCCACTTAGATTAATGTAGCAGTTTGTTAAATTAATGAGAGTTCAGTTAGTTAATTCTTGCATGCATGTAACTACTGTAATTCAAATAACTGAGAATTCACTCATGGATAACTCATGCATGTCAGTTCAGTCAGAGACCCAGTTGAGATCAGATGGAGGGACAGTGTACTATCAGTTTCTAGGATATTCCTTGGTGAATATTCCTTGCATGCAGAAGGAATATTATTCCTTATGGATTGCGCAGTTGGACCTGAGGTTACAGTGAGTGTGATGAGGCCAATTCACACATGTGATATCATTGGACCCCAATCAAAACTGCACAAGGAAATAGGAGGCTTGGAGGGCTTGAGGAAGATATATTCTATGTCTATTGAGTTTTTGAGCTGTATTGTTTGATTACAGAGAGAGCAGGATAGCTTGAGAGCTGAATCTTTTTGTAACTTGAACAAGATTTCCACTTGTATGATAATACAGAGTTGGGTTTTTAGGTTGGTGTTTTCCCCAGTGATATATCTTCTGTGTTATGGTTGATTACTTCTCATTCTCAGTTATATCTGTTCATGCTTGATGATGCTCGTATCTGTTTAAGCTTATGCAAAGTTTATGGTAGAAGTAGATCTAGTATTATGCTTTAGGACATTGCATATATCAGGGGATCTACAGTGGGAATTTCTACATGGTATCAGAGAAAAGGTGATCAAGGAAGAATAGTATACAAGCAGGAGAAGTACGAAGTTTGGTTTCTGAATATTGAATTGAGTTCTTATCACATCTATTTCACCGATGGCGTTTAGTAGTTTAAGACTCGAATATGCCCTTGATGGCAGTTCAAATTATATAGCCTGGAAGATAACAGTCTCAAGGACTTCATTGATCAAGAAGTTCCCAAGCCGACTTATGCTACTCAACTGGCGGAATGGAAAAAGTGTGTGGCTAGAGCAAGGAGAATCCTCCTGGAGGGAGTTCAAGATCACATTGTCTCGAGCCTCCATGGGAAGGAGACTCTGTTTTCGATGTGGAAAACATTGAAAGATCTTTATCAGAATAGCAGCAATTAGAGGAAGCTGGTGCTGAAGGAAAAAATTCGAAAGATCAAGTGTGAAAAGGGCGACACAATCTCTACGTTCCTGAACAAGCTCACCACCTGCAGGGATGAGCTTGCAAGTGTAGGGGTCGTGACTGCTGATGACGACATGGTGAGTCTAGCACTCCTCGGTCTTCCTAAGAGCTGGCATAGCTACCAGGACTCGGTTAATGGAAGAGAGAAACTGCCAGATTGGGAACGACTTTGGTCAGACCTAATGCAGGAGGAGATAAGGTGAGCACCAGGGATGGATCTTCATCAAAACAAGATGATGAAGAAAATATAGCTTTAGCGAATAAAGCTAAGAAAGGGAAAGGGAAGGCATCCCAATCCAAATCTTCTCATGGTGGGAAGAAGGTTGACAAGTCGAAGGTGTGATGCTTTCATTGTCATGAAGTGGGTCATTCTACTATGAATTGTCCACAGAAGAAATCCAAGAAGGGTTCCTCTAAGGGGTTTGATGGTGATGCACTAGCTTCACAATTTGAGCTGGATTTCTCTCTTATCACATGCATGGTTTCATCCATGGTGGGATGTGTTTGGTACCTGGACAGTGGAGCTTCTTTCCACATGTCGGGTGACAAGAATCTTTTCAGTACATTGGAGGAGAAGGATCTCCAAATGCGGATTGAGATGGGTGATGATGGAAAGTACTGTGTTTAAGGTGAAGGTACAGTTGTGTTTCAGAGGGAGCATGGTGTTCCTCTCACCCTATCTGTTGTTAAGTATGTACCAGGTCTGAAAAAGAATCTTGTGTTTGTTGCTATGCTAGAAGATAAAGGCTATGATGTAGTCTTTAATAAAGGAAAAGTTTTCCAGAGGCATATCGGCACCGGAAAGACAAAGCAAATTGGGATTCGAGTAAGGAATCTCTATAAGCTAGAGCTAGATGACTGTGCTGCACTAAGTTCCAAAGCAGAGGTGGTGCAAAGCCAATATGTTGGCAAGCTATGGCATAGAAGACTGGGCCACTTGCATCACGGGGCCTTGAAGATCATGCAACAAATTTCTATCGGCTTACCCAAGGGAAAACTGGAGCAAACAGATACATGAAAAGGATGCACCCTGGGTAAGTATGTGGAAGCTTCCTTTTAGGATCAGGATAGTAGAGTTGGAGCAATCCTGGAGCGAGTTCACTCAGATGTGTGCGGACCATTCTCTACAGCCTCCACTACTAAGCAAAGGTACTATGTTATTTTTATTGATGATTTTTCTTGTAGATGTTGGATCTACTTTATGCAAAAGAAGGATTAAACCTTCTTGAGGTTTTGTGAGTTTAAAGCCTCAGAAGAGAAAGAATCTGGGAAGAAAATAAAAGCATTGCATAACGAAAATGGTGGAGAGTATGTTTCCCAGCAGTTTAAAGACTTTTGTGCTGCAGAAGGAATTAAAAGGGAACTGACGGCACCCCATAACCCACAACAGAATGGGGTGGCCGAAAGGAAGAACAGATCTATTGTGGGAGTAGCTCGAGCGATGTTGCATGACCAAGGCCTACCACTTCATCTGTGGGCTGAGGCATGCAATACAACAATGTGTCTTCATAACATAAGTCCTCATCATGTTTTGGGGATGAAGACACCTATGGAGGCTTTTTTGGGGAAGCAACCAGATGTGAGTCACTTTCGCATCTTTGGATCACCAGTTTTCTGTCATGTGACCAAATATTCTTGGAAGAAGCTAGACCCAATAGCTGAGTTGGGGATACTTATGGGGTACACAGATACACCCCACAACTATCGTGTGTTTCTGCCTGCTAGTCAGAGGACCGTAGTGTGCAGGGATCTGAAGTTCGACGAATAGAGAGCCATACGAGTGTCACATGAGAGGGAGCTCAAGTTGCATGGCGATGAGGAACCTTTAGTTCCAAAGGAGGAGGAGCCTCCTGATGATGTGGATTAGCCACATGCAGAGGATCCAGTAGTAGAGACCACCACTTCTGGAGAGTCTTCCAAAGACGGGCAGAAACGCTTGCGGGAAGCTGACAGATTGATGCTAGATGCGAGAGAGAATGTGGGGCAGCCATCCTCTCAGTGCAAACAGAGGAGATCTCCCGAGAGATACAATGGCTACATGGCATTGGTTGGGGAGTGTGTAGTGACCGAACCTTCTTCTTTTTAGGAGGCAGTGCAGCAACCAGTCTAGGTTGATGCAATGGTAGAAGAGTATGATTCTATCATACGGAACAATGTGTGGGATGTTGTCCTAGACTTGGGGACAAGTCAGTGGTTAGTTCCCGATGGCTTTACAAGGTAAAGCAGGTAACTGATGGCCGTGTTGAGAAACACAAGGCAAGGTTTGTTGCCCGAGATTTCTCACAGGTTGATGGGATCGACTACAATGAGACCTTTGCTCCCGTAGCAAGGTACTCATCTATCGGATCAATGTTATCTCTATCATCTCAGATGGGTTGGAAGATGCATCAGATAGATGTGAAGACGAAATTCCTCAATGGGAAGATTGAGGAAGAGGTATACATTGAGCAGCCCGAAGGATTTGAGACCTTTGATCGTAAGTCACATGTTTGCCAACTCAAGTGATCACTGTATGGGCTAAAGCAAGCACCCCGTGCTTGGTATACTAGGATCGGTAGCTATTTCACTGGGTTGGGCTTCACCAAGAGTGAAGTAGATGCAAACCTATACCACATCATGGTAGATGGTAAGCCATTGATTATTGTACTTTATGTCAATGATTTGATTTTGACAGGTGATGAATAACTGATACAGTGTTGCAAGGAGGACCTTGCAAGAGAGTTCGAGATGAAGGACATGGGCCTCAAGCACTACTTTCTAGGCATGGAAGTGTGGCAGGAAGATGGGGAAGTATTTGTATCTCAAGGCAAGTATGCCAATGAGATACTCAGGCGCTTTCACATGGAGAAGTGAAAACCCATGCAGACTCTTCTAGCTGGGAACTGGAGGAAGGAGGATGCTACTTCAGGTGAGATAGTAGCTGATACTGTTTATCGGCAGCTGGTGGGTTCACTCATGTATCTAGTGAACACACGACCCAACTTATGCTTTGCGGTGAACCAACTGAGTCAAGCTATGGTTCAGCCTACCAAGTTGTTTTGGAAGGCAGTGAAGCATGTGTTGAGATATCTCAGAGGCACTACACAGTACGAATTATGGTACAGACGGACAGAGGGAGTGAAGCTACAAGGCTTCATGGATGTGGATTGGGCAGGTAGTCCATCAGACCGGAAGAGCACTTCTGGAGGAATCTTCAACCTTGGTTCAGCTGCAGTTTCTTGGTACAGCAGGAAACAGAGATCAGTTGCACTTAGCTCAGCAAAGGTTGAATACATGGCTGCCAGTCAGGCAGCATGCGAGGCCATTTGGATGCGGAAGATTCTAGTGGGATTGTTTGGTTAGATGATGGATCCTATAGTGATATACTGTGATAATCAGAGTTGCATAAAACTCTATGAGAATCTAGTGTTTCATGACAGGTCCAAGCATATAGATATCCGTTACCATCATCTACGGGACTGTGTGGTCAAGAGGATCATGATGTTGCAGTATGTTTTGACCGAGGAGCAGGATGCAGATATTTTGACTAAGGCATTGTCAAAATGCAAGTTCAAGTTCCACAGAGACAGGATCGGGGTTACTGATAATCCCTTTCTTGTTGAGAGGGAGTGTTGAAAAGTGTGCAACAAGAAATGCTAAAAATAGAAAATGCTAAAAATAGCACTGCTATAAATAGCAGTTCAGCCATTGGTGATCTTAGCAACAATGGGTGAAAAGTGAAAGTGCTAAAAATAGCTTTTCTAAAAATAGCATTTTGGGATCCCTTCTTATTTTGGTCAATCCCTGGACTAAACATAGGAAGTAAAATTCGAATTTTATATCAACAGCAGTTTGGAAATTAATTAATTAATTCATCTTGAGTTAATTAGTTAAGCAAAATCAAACTTGAAGTCTATGTGAGGACATGCAACAGTTTCTCCTTTGATTGAGGAATTTATCCATCAGTTAAAGAGATAAGGGTGAGTTGTAATATTGATTTGTAATTAGTTGACTTAGTTTAACTTAGTCAAGTCTAGTTAGATTAATTTAACAATTTTTTAAATTAATGAGAGTTCAGTTAGTTAATTCTTGCATGCATGTAACTACTGTAATTCAAATAACTGAGTATTCACTCATGGATAACTCATGCATGTCAGTTCAGTTAGAGACCCAGTTGAGATCAGATGGAGGGACAGTGTACTATCAGTTGCTAGGATATTCCTTGGTGAATATTCCTTGCATGCAGAAGGAATATTATTCCTTATGGATTGCGCAGTTGGACCTGAGGTTACAGTGAGTGTGATGAGGCCAATTCACACATGTGATATCATTGGACCCCAATCAAAACTGCGCAAGGAAATAGGAGGCTTGGAGGGCTTGAGGAAGATATATTCTATGTCTATTGAGTCTGTGAGTTGTATTGTTTGATTACAGAGAGAGCAGGATAGCTTGAGAGCTGATTCTTTTTGTAACTTGAACAAGATTTCCACTTGTATGATAATACAGAGTTGGGGTTTTAGGCTAGTGCTTTCCCCAGTGATATATCTTTTGCGTTATGGTTAATTACTTCTCATTCTCAGTTATATATGTTCATGCTTGATGATGCTCATACATGTTTAAGCTTACACAAAGTTTATGGAAGAAGTAGATCTAGTATTATGCTTTAGGACATTGCATATATCAGGAGATCTACGGTGGGAATTTATATAGCTTCTTCTTTTGTAATGCATATTAATGTAACAACTTTTCAAAGTTGTCTCTTGGCCTTACCCTTTGCAATACGAGGGAGATATTCAGTTTGATAGTGAAACGATAAGTTTCCAAAACAAGGTTAAAGTGAAATACAACCCTCTCCCCTTTTACTGATTTACCCAATTAAATTTGGAGGTCATTTTCACATATCATTTCATATTTTCCAAAATTCCTACACACTAGGATCATTTAGTGATCCTCATTGAATCAAGAACCCATCGCTCAAGTGAATTTCCCCTTCAACTCCCACATCTCATCCTATAACAAGTTTAGTCCAATAAAGATACCAATGTATATGTAACATAGTCATTTTTATTGATTGCATGAAGTATCTCATTAACCAAACATATACTATAATATCCATATAAATTAAATCACTTGTATACACTAATAGTAATGAATCAAAGATAAGCATAAAACTACTTACCCCATGGTACACCTCACATTTCTAAAATTTAGAAAAATCATAAAAACTAACAAAATTATGACTTTATTTTAAATTATTATTTTTATTAATATAAAAAAATTAATATATAAGTTATGTAAAAATTATGGTGTAGATTTGAAACTTCTCATGAAGTTTTAATCAAAATCACAAGAAAAAAACCTACTCTACTGCTTTGCAGAAGTTAATTCACAATCTAGAAGAAAAATTTGAGACATGCAAACTGTGTTTTTCCTGGGGAAAGAAATTTGCTAAAAACCTCAATGCCTATTTGCATTAAGATGATGAATAAAGTTTTATTACAATTCTTTTGCTCAATTGAGCACAACCTGCAAGTGAATAACCTCTCTCTGCTCACTGACAAGCTCTAACCTAGACTTAGTCAATTTCTATCTCTTCTTGAGCCCCTATTATTTAAGAATTTCTCCAAAATGGATTGGGCAATTCCCAAGGTTGATCATCTAACTACATGCAACACTTGTACACTCAATACTAATCTATAATTGATGTTACACTGCCTTGGAATCTACATCACAACTAGGGAGCTTGAATTATCTGCATGCACTAGCTATTTTGGGTTGATTGATTAGTGAACAGGATGATCACTTAGTTTGACTAAAGTGCCACTCCACAACTGACCTTCCACTAGATCCTCCAAGGTTCTTATGAACCATCTACAAGATGAGACACGCACTCCTTCGCTGGAGATTCATTGGACAATTTCCAATTTATGTAGTTGTATAAGAAAAGTCTTCGAAACCATGAAATAGTAGCATTCTCATGGTTAAACATGCATAAAATATAAAATTCAATAGCTAAACAAAGTAGCTATGACTGTGGGTATCCTCTTCCTAGCCTATAAAAGAAGGAGAATTACAATATTAATAAAGCTATGGGTTGAGCCCTAAGTCATTGCCTATTTCTATCCCTTGTAGGAGTACATGTTGGGGAGACATATGTAATACCCCAAAATATGTCAAAGTCATTTTAATTTATATGTTATCGTTTGTTGATCCTAGAAATAGGGTCTAGTGCATTAAGTATATAACCAGGGCCATTAAATACTATCTTTGGTAACTAGAACCTAGATTGAACGGTATATATTTATGAATAACAAATTACATTTAATCACAAAGAATGTTTAATATTACCATTCCAATAAACAACAGAATGTTTATACATGATCATTGGTGTGAATAACAATTGTATGCTCTCTCTCTCTCTCTCTCTCTCTCTCTCTCTCTCTCTCTCTCTCTCTCTATATATATATATATATATATATCTATATATATATATATATATATATATATATATATATATATATCCCATAGGGTATTCTAACATAAAATCAAATTATAATAGGGAATCCACCAAACAACCCACAATCTCAGCAACAAAGACCTTGACCGCATTTGTAAAGAAGGAAACAATTAGGTTACAGGAAATCCATAAACGTATTCTTTGCAGTGCTACCCTGTGGAGAGAAAAAGTGATTGAACAATAGCTAGAACCTCACTCGTGGCAAATGAATAGAAAATGCAGAAGAGACTAATTTGTATGAGTCCAACAATTGGAATACACTATATGGGATAGAGACACTAAACTATGTTAGCATCACAAATAGAAAATAATAATGAATGTGTTGGGTAATTTAATTGTTCTTAAATTACTTCATTAATTGCCAACCAAGGTTCGTGTACTCGTGAGATGTATGTGCACTACATATGCTAGGAATTCTGTCCATAGATTGAATTATTCTAAGTACGGAATTATCCTAATTATGGACAAATGTTTGAATGATTTTTAGAGAGTAAACATGCAGAAGTTATTTATATTCAAAGTTACAACAAAACCAAATTACTTAACTGAATTGAAATCTATTGCATGCAAAATCGAAAGTCTATTTTAATTACAGAATTCAAAACTTACTTCTACTTGCATAAAAGGAAATGCTAATACTGAATTGCAGGAAAATGATTCTAATGCTACGTGCAGAATTGAAAACATTACAACACTATTTTCCAGAAAGAGACTCCTATTCTAATTGCATAAAAGGAAATTACATAAGAAAAATTAATTGCAGAAAGAAAAGAAACTAATTACAATTGCACAAAGAAACTACTAACAGAAATAAAAATCAAATGAGAACTTGTAACTCTAATTGATTACTAATGCGCATGATTAACTCTAAAAGACATTTCTTTTGCCATCTATGACATTAACTAAGTAATGAAACCTGAGAGGAAATGCATATGAAAGTTAAATGCTTTGGGTAATTTTCTTTTATGAGCGCTCTCAAACTAGAATACTAAATGATCAAATACTAAATGTAATTTAATTATTCTAAGAGAAACTAAACTTCAGAAGACTTTCATGCTATACGCAAATGGAAATATAAACAAAACTAGATATCCTTACAACTCGACAGGGGGCCTTCCGTGAGCTTAAGTCTGTTATCGAGCAGATGATTTCTTAGTCATGCATTGAAAACAAAGGATTGTATGAACTTGAAACAAAGTATCACAAATTCTAGAAATGAACCACAATAAAATTAATAGTTGAACTATGTTTTGGGTCTTGCCTTATGGCTTTTACACAATTTTTCATTAAATGACATCAAGAGTTTTATGTCGATATGAAATGAAATTATTGTGCCATCTAAGAAATAGATTTAAACTAAAACTTTATCTCCTCATGATTTTCTACTGAAAGATAAAATCATGAGGGATTCTTCTTGGATCATATCCTCGTGATTGAAAAAGTCTTCTACACACTTGCTTGATGTCGTTTCGATCTCCTGTTTCCATCGCTTGACCGTTTGCTACATCATACTCAGAGTTTTACTTTGAGTTTGACTCTTAGATCTCTTATCTTTAGAACTTGCCAAATCATGCTGATAGGTGGTCATCCATGTGGTGAAAATTTGTCATCTTTAGATACTCCTCATTGCTTAACTGATGCATTGCAACCTGTCTAACCAGGAATATTGTTGTGTAATTCAACATTAGCTGTGGAATGTTCACAATTCTGTTATTGTAGGAATGTTTTCTTTATCATTCATAAAGAAACATAGATTCTAAACATGGATGATAAATACTTTTATATAGGTTCAATTTAACTTAAGTATGCTAAGACTGCTATAAAAATGGTGACAAAAGGGTGAAGGAGATGGAAAAACGTAGTAATAAAGGAAACAATTTCAAACTTCAACATTCCCTCACACCAAAGGTCTTGCATGTCCTCATGCACCAAAAATTCGAAATTGGTTCCTCTTTCTTCTTCAATGTATGATTTCTGAAGCTTGTGCAAGCACATCTAAACATGTGTTTTTCTTTCTTTTTCTAATGTTGGAGGTATCGCTTGGTCTCTTCATTAGAATTTTACTCTGCAAACCCCTGATTCTATTCTTAAGGACCTTGTTGTTAGCCTTGAGTTTCTTATTTTTCTTATGCCAATGATAGAGATGTAGAAGTATGTTACCTTTTTGGGTTCTTAATATCTCATTTTGTAACGTTGTTGCTTCCCTTTCCCGTGTAAGATGTTTATTAAGAACCTATAGCTCATATATGTCATATTTCAAAGCAACTTCAACTTTGCATTGTTGTTCAGGGGTTTGTTCTGTCAAGGAAGTTTCACCAATTTCATTCTTTTGATTCTGAGAGAGATTTTCCTTTTGTTGCGTTCTTTGTTCCAAAGATTCTACCTAATCATAAATTTATTATTGGACTGAGTCAATGTCTAAAGTTTTTCTTGGTGGGATCACTATGTGAGGTGGTGTTATGTACCCTTCTTCTTCAAGATCAATCATTTTTGGAGACTGTGTATTTTGAAGTTTTAAAATTATCCTGCTTCTTCTCAATTTTACCTGTGATCCTTAAATGTATTGACTTTTTTCTTTGTTAACCTCTTGTTTTCTCTTCTCTGATTTTTTAGTTTCTTCAGGTAGCTTAGACCTTGAGCTGGCTTTCTTACTTCTAAGACTCTATTTTTTATTTTTCTGCTTACAAGTTTCGAAGTACTGAGAGAGCGGTGTATCATCCTCAAACAGTTCTTCTGGTACTTATGTCTCATTCTTCTCTGGACTATCTTCTTCAATTTTCTCTTTTTTCATGGATAGGGTTTGATCAACTTTAACAACTTTGTTTAACCCTAATCCTTGTTTCTTCTTCCTGGAATACTAAAAAATGATTTCGAAATGTTAATACTTAATTGCAACAAAAATATTTTAATGCTACTTGTAGAATTGAAAACATTACAACATTATTTTGCAGAAACGAACTTCTATACTAATTGCATAAAAAGAAATTGCATAAGAAAAACTAATTACAAAAAGAAAAAGAAAAAACTAATTACAATTGTAGAAATAAACTATTGACAGAATTAAAAATAAAATAAGAACTTGTAACTCTAAATGATTATTGATGTGCGCGATTAACTCTAAAAGACATTTCTTTTTCCATGTACATTAGGGGAGTTTTGAGGTCTAAAATGGGCTTCCTAAGGATATTATAAAATAATAGTGGAAATAGTAAAATAATAATAGATTACATCATCAAATTTTGGAGGGAAAAAAGAAAAAACTATTTTTCAACTCGTATTTTCATCTTATCTCCATATGGGTTTACTCAAATTTCAAGCAAAAACATTCATTGGATGCATAATTGATTCCTCATCCAAGGAGTACCCATGTTGCAATCACGTTTTTCGTGTATTTCTCATTTTTCATGTAGCAGGCTCCATAGAAAGTATGCAACATCGGTACTATTTGGATGAGGAATTAAATTTTGCATCCATCGAGTACTCCAATTCGAAATTTGAGTAAAACTATAGTATTGTGACATGAAATTCTGTTCTAGTTTCAACAAGGAATAACATATATCCCCCTATAGGTATTGGGATCTACCTATATATTGCACTTTTTGAGGAGTCTAGGATCTGCCCTGGGTATCCTTACGATTGAGTTTGTATGGGCTCGGTTGTTGCATACTTTTGATTGAAGCGCTGGATCTGAAGGAAATATGTGCAAGCACGATGTTAAGGCAATCTCCGTTGTTTGGTTATGCAATGTTGTGGCATTTAAAATTTTCTAAACTATTTAATCTCTCTATAATTTATAGAATTATTGAAGTTGCCAAAATGTTGGTTAATTTGAAAATCTGTAATGGTACGTAAATATTAGATTGAGTCCCTACATTATATCAGCAAGGGGCAGCCTCTGCTTCCCAACGTACTTGTGAATGTAATATATTTGTACATGATTGAATTGTTTTAATTTATATGAATGTAATTGTATCCGTCACGACAGCATAAAAACTCACAAGGATCGCCAGAAAATCGGGAGGGCGCTGGGTTGTTCAGAGAGTTTATTGTTTTATAAATTTAATCGAATTTGCATGGAGGATTTATTTACTGATTATAATTTTAATCCTAAAGTTTTGTTAATGTGCAGTGTTCAGTGTTATGTGTTTTTCTGACCATGACCAAATAAAGTAGACACAATTTTATTCATAAACCCTTCCATCTTAAAAAGGTGAGCAATAAATTACCAACACAAAATAATCTAATAACACATTTGAATAGGTAAAAATCTAATATCAATTGGCACCAGCTACAAAATATTATTTTATTAATTCCCTCAATACTCTTATTTGAAATTTGACGTGAATAACATATAATGGAATATAACAGTTCAGCCCCATGTTAGTTTGGTACCTATATTAGACAAGGGCTTGTCAAAGGTCCAGCAAGAATATGCAACCAAATCCTATGATCTACGGGAGTTTAAGGATGAGTAAGCTGCATTTTACGAGGTTATCTTTGATAATTTATAATATAAATAAAAAATGTATGAATAAATTTTTAGTAAATTTTATAAATTAATTTTCAGTAAATTTCATAAGTTGGTTTTTGTTTTATTTTACAAATTAGTTTTAAAATAATAAGGAGAAAAGTGTATTAAAGTATATTTTTTATTTAACCAATACAATTATCTTGAGAGACTTTGGTCTATTGAGTAAGTCTTAGTTTGCAACAACTCTAATGAATCCAACTAAAAATAAATAACACTTATAATAATTTAATCTAAGTGGGGCTGCTAAGCTTGTAACAAGTTTAAATGCTATGGAATTATGGGAGTCTCAAGAGTATTTTTAGCTGGTTACTGCAAATACAATAATAATGGAACACCCTCTTATTACCACATTCAACTTCTAATGGCAACTATAATAGTGGCATAGTGCTTTATAAGGATGTTACTACCATCTTCACCCAATAATCTCAATCACACAATAGTGGTGTCTTACAATTTGAGCTAAAATGAAAAGATTATAGGGAGCTAGGGATATTGACATTTAACATCTCTTCATGTTGCAAGTACACCCCTAGAACTTTAATCCATAAAGACTGGGTTGGCACACACACAATTCTTTTTAACTCTTCATTATCATAATACAAATGCATCAAGACTGCTAGGTTGCACAACATATTTCCTTAAGAGCCACTAAGACTTAACAATGGGCAATGCTTCTTCTTTTGTAATGCATATTAATGTAACAAATTTTCAAAATTGTCTCTTGGCCTTACCTTTTGCAATATGAGGGAGATATTGGGTTTGATCGTGAAATTACAAGTTTCCAAAACAAGGTTAAAGTGAAATACAACCCTCTCCCCTTTTACTCATTTACCCAATTAAATTTGGAGGTTATTTCCTCATTGAATCAAGAACCCATCGCTCAAGTGAATTTCCCCTTCACCTACCCACATCTCATCCTATAACAAGTTTAGTCCAATAAAGATACCAATGTGTATGCAACATAGTCATTATTATTGATTGCATGAAGTATCTCCTTAACCAAACATATACTATAATATCCATATAAATTAAATCACATGTATACTCTAATAGGAATGAATCCAAGATAAGCATCAAAATACTTACCCCATGGTACATCTCACATTTCTAAGATTTAAAAAATCATAAAAACTAACAAAATTATGACTTTATTTTAAATTATTATTTTTATTAATAAAAAAAATTAATATATGAGTTACGTAAAAATTATGGTGTAGATTTGCAACTTCTCATGAAACTTTGATCAAAATCACAAGACACAAACCTACTCTACTACTTTGTGGAAGTTAATTCAAATCTAGAACAAAAATTTCAGACATGCACACTGTGTTTTTCCTCGGGAAAGAAATCTGCTAAAAACCTTAATGCCTACTTGATTTAATATGATGAATAGAGTTGTATTACAATTATTTTTCTCAGCTGAGTACAACCTGCAAGTGAATAACCTATCTCTCTACTCATTGACAATATCTAACCCAGATGTAGCAAATTTCTATCTCTGCTTGAGCCCCTATTTCCTTGCACAATTCCCTGAGAAATTAGCCCCCTATTATTTAGGAATTTCTCCAAAATGGATTGTACAATTCCCAAGGTTAATCATCTAACTGCATGCAACACATGTACACTCAATACTAGTCTATAATTGATATCACACTACCTTGGAATCTCCACCACAACTGGGGAACTCGAATTATCTGCATGCACTAGCTATTTTGGGTTTATTGATTAGTGAACTAGATGATCACTTAGTTTGACTGAAGTCCCACTGCACAACTAATCTTCCACTAGTTCCTCCAACAATTCAAACTAATTTAACTAAAAACAACTTGAGATAATTGACTTGGATTGCTACAAATTAGCAATCACACATGGAAATGGTCATAGATGAATGAATTACTTAACACAATTGAATCCTAAATGATATCTAACACATGTTTAACTGAACTCTAACTCCTCCAACTCAAATTTACTTAGTAAAATGGGTGAAACAAGCCATGTCACACTGCAAGTTAACTGCATCCAAGTTGTCTGCTAATGTGGAAATTCAAATTCTCTCAATCTAAACAAGGCAAAATCAAATTGAGAATTTCTTGCTATATTATTCAACAAGTTAAACATATATATCTATATATATATATATATATTAAAAAACATATAACACTAACAATTTCCCCTAAAAGGTGCAAATATACACCAAAGGAATATGTGAACAAGTGTCAACTAACAAGAAACCAAAATATGCCCATTAATATGTTGAAATACTAACTTATCTTACATAAATATATAAATCTTTCATACTTCAACGCAAAAGAAAATGGAAGGGAAAAATCAATTATCATAAACATCATCACAAAAGAAAATGGCAAATGAAAACTCAAATATCATAATCACTCATCAAAGAAAAAAAGTTTTGCACCAATAATATCATCTTTCATGAAGTCTCCCATCCACTTTGTTTTGTAAATTACCTTAAGTTTTTCAAAAAAACATGGTCCAAAGCCCTAATTAACATAAAACTTCATGCCTAAGCCATAATGCCTTCAAATATCTAAAAGGCCAAGATATAACCAATGATGCGCAATTATTTTATTTTATTGAGACCTAGACTAACCAAAGGTTTTACGTGTGATAGATAGAAAAAAAAAGGGGCTCACTTACGACTTACCAATGAGTTAGCAATGCTCAACGTTCTTGTCAAACATATACACCAATGTGAAAAGGAGTCGTCTAACGAGGCGGAGGAATTGCCCGGACGGCCAAAAGTGGCCGAAATCTGGGCAAAAAAAATTCAAAAAATCTTGTAGAGACAGTGTTTGAATCGTGTTTTTGATGGTGGAAATGGATTCAGCACCATCAAAAACATCTAGGACACCTAAAATTTTGAAGTTTAACAACTATAACTTGGATTTACAAAAATCCTTGCCGGATTTTCTCTAAATATAACCAGAATTTCCATAACTTTCCGGGCAATTCCTTTGGCTAGTTAGACTACAGCATGTGAAAAGCCTATCTTGACCATTATGCCTTCATTATTCCTAATAGGCTCATGAACATCATTTCTTGGACATGAAGTTTCTTTCTCACGACTAATAAAGGCGACATCAATATTCCATGTATTTACGTGAAATAGTTCATTGATAGCTTGGATGCTCGGTGAGTAGCCTGGTTGTTGGGTGAGTGTGGCATACCAACAAATACATAGTAGTAGCCAGTCCCAACCTTTCCGACTAAAGTCGACAAGAAATTGAAGACCTTACCTAAACTCACGGCCTTAATCCTTTCTCACTCCCATGCATGTCGCAACCTAATATGATGGATTCAATTGGTAGATTGAATTAGATGGATGGGACTCTTCCAAACGTTTAATGGTAGCATCCAATGCAAAGATCTTTAGCTCCCCATATGTAGGTCAGAGTCAAATGATTTAAAAATCAATATGGATCTAGCTTTGGATTTAAAACATTTTTCTCTCTACACACAATTCTATTAATGCCTGGAATGTTGATATAGCAATCCCCTTACCTTTTGGCTCTATTAATCGTAGAATAATGAGAAATGAACTATGTTTGGAAGTGCAATGCCTATTTGAACAACAAACTATATACAACTAAATACTTTAGAGTAGTGACCAAAATGAAATACAGTTAAACCAACATATCCATATCCATAAAGGGAGATGAGAAATACAATCAACTTACTTCCATACTCGCTAGTTAAATGAATTCATTCAAATGAACTCCATCTCGTTCTCTCAAATTGAAAATCAATCCCATACAAAGTATTACCCAAATTAAACACCGTGCACGGATTCTGCTCACATGTAACCATCCCTATCGTCCATCATCTTTTACCCCTACTCCTTCCAACACACAAATCCACCTCATCTCTAATGTTCTATTAATCTAATATCTTATTAATCTAAAATGATACTACTTCCACAACTCCTCTTAGAATTCTACTACACAGTTTCCAAGGAAATTGGAAAACTCCTGTTCACGTAAATGAAAATTCATACCAAATTAAAGAAAGAGATAAAAATCGATTCTTGAGATGAGATAAGAAGAAATCAAAAACATTTAATTACAGAAACTTATAATTGTTGCCACATGATTTCATGCCTACATTCATAGTTGAGATTGACAGTTGTGTGAATGTCTTTCTATGTTTCTATAGTCTAGTAAATTCCTAAAGGTAACACTTTCAAAAGATTCTTCTTTAACATGTAGATGGTCATCAAAAGACGCGTGCACACACTTGTTTATTTCCACGATACATGTTAAATTCCGACACGGGAATGTACACGAGTGTTTGTACCACAAGCGGTTAACTTTAAACGAAGGTACTCCCTTTTGTTCCATTCAATGAACTTGTCCTAAAATTGTGATCCAATTCTATTCCAATATGTTTTTTTTAATCTAGAATAATCAGAAATTAGTGAGAGTTATCTTGAACAGACCCAGGATCAAACCTAAGTGGCTGACACTATAAATCTAGGCTAAGTGCAACAACCTGCAAGCTGCACAATAGCAGGAAACTTATGTCTCAACAAGAGCCGAGACGTCTTCTATGGGTGTTATCTTGAACAGACCCAGGATCAAATCTAAGTCGCTGACCCAGGATCAAATCTAAGTGGCTGCCACTATAAATCTAGGTTAAGTGCAACAACCTGCAAGCTGCACAATAGCAGGAAACTTATGTCTCAACAAGAGCCGAGACGTCTTCTATGGGGTCGTCTACTCTTCTAGCTAAGACACAGCAGGTCATATATATACTCAATGAGATTTAAACCCTCATCTCATAGGTTTCACCCAGCGAAACTCACCACTAAACCTTATTGTGTGAAGGCTTGTAAAACGGGAAGCACTATCGAATTCTGTTCCGTGATTGTGCCAAGGCTGGTCAAAAGGGGGAACCATGGCAATGCCGAGAAGAATTTCCTTGCACATGACATGGATATCAATGCCACTGCACTTGATTCCCACCTAGGCCAAGGATACTGTCAAAACTTCAGCTGATAAGACTTTTCCTACTTTCATAGACATGGCTTCTTTGGCCCATAACCTAAAATCCATCACAAACCACAAACTGAAATAGAAATTTACCCAAACCAAATCTCAACAACATATCGTCTTCGGGGAATGCGGCGTTGTATTCTTGTAAGTTTTTTGTTCCGAACATTTTCTGGAGGTGGACGACGAGTTTTAGATCTTAATGCGGGCGTATCTCGCTGGATCGGTCTTTTTCATTAACCGCATCGCGTATAACGGGAATCGGACCCATATCCTCTGCTGCTTCATCGGATGATTGGAGCAAAAGGAAACAAAAATTTACCAAAAATAAATCTCAAGAAAATATATCGTGGAGTTTGATACTAAATGCTTCTTGATCGCCATGTAATCCGCACCAAGTTATTTATTTAAACCAATCCGATCCATCACAATCACAACTTCATCCTCCTCAAAAATTTGATAGTTGCGCTTCTCCTTGGGCCCCCAGAGCTCTGCAACTATCCAAATTTTGTGGTGGTGATCGTGGATCCGAATTAAATGAGCCAAAATTTGCGATAGGTGGGAATGAAATGGCGTCGGAATTTCAATCAGAGCACATCTGCTCTCAGACATCCTCAATATTTGGAGCTTTCAAATGCTACTTGAAACAAGGTTTCCAAATTTTGAAACGAATCTTGGAAGTGGTCATTCCAACTTTGGAACGCTACTTTAAATTACAGGGAGGAAAGGAAAATATAACATTGACTGAGAATTTCTCAATCCATTCTTTCATTTCCTTTTCCATGTCGTGCCTGATAATCCCTCCCACAGAGTCCTTGAAATTTTGGAGGCCACATGGAATCAAGATCCACTAACAACTTTAAAGCAACTTTAAAGCAAGTGTTTCAATTGAGAGGCGTACGAGGAACAGGGAAATCAGATCGAGATGGATTTTACGCAACAACTTCTTCGCCTACTACCGGGATCCCAAGCCACGAAAAAACACAAGGCCAAAAAGATCAATCACAAGGAAAAAATCCAGTGTGCAAAGAAAAATGGGTGTGAAAAATCCAAATATGGACAAAGACGCGGAATGTGTTTTCCTTGTAACCCCAGCTGATGCCAGTCGGTTATTATGCTTGGAAGGATGCTTCTGCAAAAGAATCTAAAAAGTTGGGCACGCTAAGGCCAAGAGAATATCGAATTTCAGAGGATGTATTGAATGGAAATATCCGGAGAGAAAAGGCAAGACTGATTAGGAGTTAAAAGTGATGTGAAACCCTTGGCTATGTCAAATATTGTTAATTTTAGGAGAGAAAATTTACTTCAATTTTCCATATTAGCTTAATATCAATTGCATATTCGTAATCACATTTATCATGATAGTAAAACCCACATAGAACATAAACATAAATCGCAGAAAACAAGCCAAGACAAGAGGACACAAGATGTGGCGCCTACCCAGGGACAAACCCCAATGTGGGGAAACCCTTGATCAATTCTTCTTATGTTCTTCAGTAGTTTCAACAGAGAGAGATAATACATATACATCAAAAGTCAACATTTTGACTTGTCAAAATAAGAGGAGAGATCTTCTCTAGCAAGATGACACATGAGGTAGCATATTTGAACACAGATGATTCCATCACCATGCTGTACCCACAACTGTGCTACACCCATCAGTGTGATGCACTTCATTACACTATGTTGCACTCATTACACTGCATCCAATCATCGCTATGTTGCACCACTGTCATGCTGCACTATGCTGCACCATTCATCATCACTATGCTACACCACCGTCATGTTGCACTATGTTGCACCATTCATCATCACTATGCTACACCACTGTCATGCTACACTATGCTGCACCATTCATCATCACTATGTTGCACCACTGTCACGCTGCACTATGCTACACCATTCATCATCATTATGATGCACCACTGTGATGGAACAGCCTTAGCTGCTTTCTATGGCTTGCAGCTTAGAAAAGCAGCTAGCTACCAAGTTCCTAAATGGCAGTGATACCCTCAGACTTCTAATATAGACACAACTGCCCCCAACTTACCTTTGCCTTAGAACAATTGTAATTAACACTGTTGCTGCTAGGCTTCCTTTGCAACGTTCGTTGTATTTGTGACAACAAATTAAGGCTTCTTCAAGCCTATGATTAGGGCCTCTTCTAGGCCTCCTTCCTACGGCTTAGGGCAACGTATGAGTAGCATATAGAAGGCATGTCCTAGCTAAGTATATGCATCCTCCTTAACTATGGCCACATTGTTCAGGGCACTCAAGGATAGCGTTAGTGTGACTGTGTATTCCCTATCATTAGGCCAACGTATAGATCTCAATACAGTGGATAGAATCTCCATTATGACAGCGGACATCAGGAGCTTTTCAGACATCAGATTAAGGCTCTCTTTTACTGCGTTTTGAGGGTCTCTTGTAATCACAAAGTGTGACCAACGGCTAGAGCATTTAGGCTCAACTTCAGCTAAGTGTAAACCCCTTTTACGAGGGCTTACACTTCACTGCCCTCGACATAATTGTGTGTGCAGCTAGGGTTCTTTTGGAGCATCATTTGGCAGCGTATAGCAGCTTCCTTTCTCACCGTGTTAAGGTTACTTCATTGACAATCTTAGGACTTTTACATTAGGGCATCATAGAGCCTATCTTCATAACTGTGTTAGGCCTTCATCTCCATGCCAGCGTTAGGAGCTAGGGAATCGTCTTTAGGGCTGCTTAGATCCTTCTTTCTCATGACAACATCTAGGGCATCTCCTCTTAGGGCAGCGTATCATCTTAAGATCTCACATCCTACCAAAACCCAAAAAAAAGTGGAGAGGAAGAGATTACAAGAGGTGTGTGTCAAACGACTTGCAAGCCACCTCTTTTTATAGTAAAACATTGAGGATAGATGGGGGCAATTTGGTTGCTGGCCGACCTTAACGAATTGTTGCATAACACAAATAAATTCATATCTCCATGAATACATGTCAGAATCGGATGATTTTTAGATCAATCCTACATCTCTCGACAAGAGGAATCCAAGAATAATATCAACTGCCATAAGTAAAATGACCCACATGGAGTTTGGCCCTAGATTCCAATTTTAACACTCCCTCTAAACTAGGGAGAACTCCATCTGCTAATCCATCTGCCAGTGTGTACTATCTAAGCTATCAGTGCCCTGCACGGCTATGCTATGCTCTTCTCTGCTCTGATGAACTATGAAGAAGAAGAAGTGATCGACAATGTATCATACCATCTTGCATTGACCTAAGTCAATCGCATATAAAAGAGACCGTTGCATACCACTCTTATTGACCTGAAGTCAGTTCCAATAAAGAGAGTGTATCATACCACTCTTACTAATCCAAAATCAGTTCCAAAAAAAGAGAGTGTATAATACCACTCTTACTGATTCGAAATTAGTTCCAAAAGAGAGTGAGTTATATCACTCTTACTGACCCGATGTCAGTTCCAATTGATCCCAGATCAATATGATCTTAGCATAGGGAGTATGGTAGATACACGATGCATCCATCGATACTACTAGTGTCCCTATCCTCATTTTCCTACTCAATGGCTAGATGAGAGGTACTTCCCATGAGTCCCAGACTACATGGGTAGGATGTCTTAGGAGGAGAAGGATAAACCACTCATTCTGCCTACATGTCACCATGGGGTATCCCAGGGGAAGGCTGAATCACTCACCCTGTACACAACAAATCACTAAGGGAAGGCTGAATGACTCACCATATGACTGTGTATCAGCAGGAGAAGGATGAACCACTCATCCTGCCTACATAGCAGACCACTAGGGGAAAGCTAAACAACTCACCCTATGGCTGCTCATCACTCCAAGAAGTACCCCCAAGCCCTTGGAACTCCGAGAGCTCAATGTCCATATTATACAAGACATTCAAGAGAGAGTCTCTCCACGACTCCTAGTCATTCTCGGAAATTCAAGAATTTGACCTTTCAGAGGGGCTTCATCTAAATATTGATGACATGCACATCAATCCCAAAGTGATGGAGCCCTCCTGCTCCCCGTTGTACCATATCCCAGATAAAATTGTATTTGATGTCTGTATGATTTGAGCGATCATAGAACACAAGATTCCTCAACAATCGAATCCCCCTCTGGTTGTCACAGAAGATCACGATGGTATCAACATGTGTCCAAACAGCTAACTGAAGAGCTTCCTCAACCAGGAAGCTTCACACGAGGTCATACTTGTAACTATGTATTTGGCCTCAGTGGTTCTCAAAGCAATTGACTTCGACTTCCTACTCATCCAAGATATCAAAGAAGAACCCAAAGAGAACCAACACCCATAAGTGCTCTTGCAATCCTCCACACCAGCTGATTGCATCAGAATAATCATGTAGCTTCACATTTCTGGCAGTGTATCTCAATCCATGAGAGATTGTTCCCTAAAGATATCTCAAATGATTCTTGGCACCAATCTAGTGAGGCTCAACCATATATGAGCTTAACATGCTAACTGCAAAACATATATGCGGACAAATGTTCACCAAGAACATCAATACTAGTATGAGTTTATGACACTGAGAGGCACTTCCCAAATTAGGCTGGGCATCACTACCAAATAACTTGTTAAAGTTAGGATTCATCGAGGTAGTCACGGGCTTGTAGTTCACCATTCCAAATCCAAAATCCAACTCCCTCTTACTTTTGTAAATGAGAGGGTCTGTACCTGCCAAAAAGAGATCATCCACATAAGGTACCAGTATGAGAGGTCTATCATCCACAACCTTCAAGCAATGATTTGGATCATCTTCACTCCTTGTGAATCTCAACTTCATCAGATAGCTGTCAATCCAAACTCGAGGTGCTTACTTTAAATCATAGAGAGTTTACCTTCACCTGCATACATGAGATTCTCGATCAATCATGAATCTCAAACTCCTCGGGTTGTTCCACACCTAAGGTCTTGCTATTACATGAGGGGAATGGGCCCCTTTGTAATATTTCCTTTGGTACATCTCAAGCATGTACCTTCATGATCTTCTTGAATTCAGGCCTCCCTGTCATCATCTATCTCACATCGGGTAGGGCCCCACAATGAAGATGGGCAGGCCTCTAGTGCTATAGAAGAGATGTGTCAACCAACAATGGTCCCTAATGGACTTCTTGCAACTAGATACAAATTTCCAACCCTGACCTCAAGAGTAAAAGAATCTTGAAAAATTCCTTTTTCAAACACGTACCTTTCCATCGATGAATGCCACCTTGAAACTTTTGACTTCCATTTCCAAAACGGACACTAGGTTCCTTTTGAGATCAGGTACCTAAAGAACTTCTTGCGAGTTACCCTGATGTATTTGAAGAGAAACATTCCCTGCACCCTTTCCGGGATAGGTGGCATTGTCTCCAAGAATAATCTCCATGATTGTTTCATTCTCTATCAAATTAGAGAGAGCTTCCTTGAATGTAGTGAAGTCCCTTGAGGCACCACTATCAATTTTTGCAACACGTCCGGTGGAGAGGGCTGACATAAGATAATGCTCATAAATAGCACTTGATTCTTCATGTTTTCCTTGAAGAGTCAGTCATTTCGTTGATGAACTGCATTCCTTTTATTCCTTTCCCATTGAACCTATCATTCCTTTGATCATTGAAGATTCCCCTAGAATGATTGTTATCATCATCAAGTGATGTGTCCCTTCTATTTGGACACTTCCTTGCATAATGGCCAAACTTATTGCAAGCAAGGCATCTACCTTTCCTTCCATTCTTAGATCCAGACTTCCCTATAGGTAGGCCACCAGATGCTTTCACCGCGCCACTCAGATAATCTTCTTTGCTTCGACTTCACCCTTGGTGAATTTGAAGAGGGAAGAGGAACCCATTGAACCTTTTTGTCCTTTCCAACTATCTTCGATGATTTCTCTTTCACTCCTGCTTGGGCTTTGTCTTCACCTAAACTTAGATACATGTTAATTTTAGGTATGTTCTACGATGAGAGAAAATGTACTTCAATTTTCCATATTAACTTAATATCAATTCTAGATTAGCAACCACATTTACCATGCTAATAAAATGTAAATAGAACATAAACATAAATCACATAAAACAAGCCAAGACAAGAGGACACAAGATGTGGCACCAGCCAGGGACAAACCCCAATGTGGGGAAACCATTGACCAATTCTTCTTATGTTCTTCAGTAGTTCAACAGAGAGAGAGATAGTACATATACATTAGAAGTCAACATTTTGACTTGTCAAAATAAGCGCAGAGATCTTCCCTATGAAGATGACACGTGAGGTAGCAGATTTGAACACAGATGATTCCATCACCATGTTGTACCCGTCACTATGCTGCACCCATCATTGTGTTGCACTCGTCACTGTGCTCCACTTCATTACACTATGTTGCACTCATCATACTGCACCATTCATCATCACTATATTGCACCATTCATCATCATTATATTGCACCACTATCATGCTACACTATGTTGCACCATTCATCATCACTATGTTGCCCCACTGTCATGTTATACTATGTTGCACCATTCATCATCACTATGTTGCACCACTCTCGTGTTGCACTATGCTGCACCATTGATCATCACTATGTTGCACCATTGTCATGCTACACTAGTTGCACCATTCATCATCACTATGTTGCACCACTATCATGGAACAACCTTAACTACTTGCTATAGTTTGCAGCCTAGCAAATCAGCTAGCCACCAAGTTCATAAATGGCAGAGATACCCTCCAACTTCTAATAGAGAGACAGCTTCCCCCAACGTACCTATGCCTTAGAACAGTTGTAATTAACACTACTGCTGCTAGTCTTCCTTTACAACGTTAGTTGTATTTGTCACAGTGAATTAAGGCTTCTTCGGGCCTAAGATTAGGGCCTCTTCTAGACCTCCTTCTTGCGGCTTAGGGAACCATATGAGTAGCATCCTATCCTAGCTAAGTATATGCATCCTCCTTGACCGCGGCCACAATGTTTAGGGCACTCAAGGATAGCATTAGGGTGACTTTTTATTCCCTATCATTAGACTAATGTATAGATCTCAATATAGTAGATAGAATCTCCATTATGATAATGGACATTAGGAGTTGTTTAGAGATCATATTAAGGCTCTCTTTTACTGTGTTTTGAGGGTCTCTTGTAACAGCAAATTGTGACTAGTAGCTAGGGAATTTAGGCTTATCCTTCAGCTTAGTGTAAGCCTCTTTTATGACGGCTTACACTTCACTTCCCTCCTTGAGATAACTGTGTGTGCAACTAGGGCTCTTTTGGAGCATCCTTTGGTAGCGTATAGAGGCTTCCTTTATGACTGTGTTAATTTTAATTCATTGACTGCGTTAGGACTTTTACATTAGGGCAAGGTAGAGCGTATCTTCATAACTGTGTTAGGCCTTCATCTCCACGCCAACGTTAGGAGCTAGGGCATATTCTTTAGGGCTTCGTAGATCCTTCTTTCTCATGACAGCATTTAGGGCATCTCCTCTTAGAGCAGCATATCATCTTAAGATCTCATCTCCCACTAAAAATCAAAGACAAGTGGAGAGGAAGAGATCACAAGAGGTGTGTGTCAAATGACTTGCAAGCCACCTATTTTTATGGTGAAACGTTGAGGATAGATGGGGCCAACTTGGTTGCTGGCCAACCTTGATGAATTGTTGCATAACACAAATAAATTCATATCTCCATGAATACATGTTGGAATTAGATGATCTTTAGATCAATATTACATCTCTCGACAAGAGGAATCCATGAAAAATATCAGCTCCCATAAATAAAATGACCCGCATGGAGTTTGGCCCTAGTTGCTAATTTTAACAAGCCCTCTCAACTAAGGAGAACTCCATCTGCTAATCCATCTAAAAGTTTGTACTATCTCAGCTATCAGTGCCTTGCATTGCTCTGCTGAACTATGAAGAAGAAGAAGTGATCGAGAATGTATCATACCATCCTCTACTGACCTAAAGTTAGTCCCATATAAAAGAGAGTGTCGCATACCACTCTTACTGACCTAAAGTTAGTTCCAATAAAGAGAGTGTATCATACCACTCTTGCTGATTTGAAATCAGTTCCAAATATAGAGAGTGTATCATACCACTCTTACTGATCCGAAATCAGTTCAAAAAGAGAGTGAGTTATATCACTCTTACTGACCCGAAGTCAGTTCCAATTGATCCCGGATCAATATCATCCTAGCATAGGGAGTACGGTAGATACACGATTGTTATTGGGAAAACTAGTGTCCATTCAAAGCTGCTAGTCCCACTAAGACGGGTAGCTATCTTAGAAACAAACAAACCAAAGTTACTTGTGCTTTCCTTTATGAGAGATAGATGAGAGAGAAGTAGAGATTACCAACCTCAGTCTTTCGCTAATCACCTTTCTTGTTTCCTCTCTTCCCTGATAGAGCTTTCACCACTCCTTTCTCACTTATCCCGCTTCAAAGAACACCTGTAGAGTCAAAGCGAAAAAATACCATCAAAGCATAGAGATCTATAACCATAAACAATATAGGATCAGATGTACATTAACCATACCAAATGCATATATAAATACAATATTCAGAGATATACAAGTATATGGAGGAAAACTCAAATAACTTTATTGATAGAAGTAGTAGAAGAGAGGATTACAACCAAGTTGTCTGGTCTAGCATCATCCTCCCAGCATGAAAGCCCTCTTCACCTCATAAAAAGCAAGATCACCCAACAATACAATGTCTCAAAGAGAAACCAACAACACTTCCTTACAAATTACAAAATTCCAACCTCTGGATCTCTAGGATGAGGAATCCATATATAGATGTTTACATGAGAGTGAGTTAGCTTCTGGGATTTTGATTAGTGTCATTTCACTGATAGTTCTTGGTTCCACTTGGAGATTTCATGATCTCTTACTCATCCCTGGGCGAATTCAGAGAGGCAAGTGTCATATGAGCAGTTTCTAGAAGATTCTTTGAGTTTCCACCTAGCAAACTGCCTCTGCCATTTGTCTGCTCTCGCTCATCACACCTGATCCAGGTGGATATTGGTGGCCACCTGCCAGGTCCACCTGGACCCCCACCATTGTCTTTCTCAGCATTTTCAGTTTCCTTAATTGTAGCACAGTTTACTATTTTTAGCAGTTTTTCGGGTCCTGAACTTCCGGAGTCGTTTTGAGGCCCTAAACGACGTTTTTTTTGGAATTCTGGGGCGACCGAGCCCTATGTTTCCTCCCAAAGTGGTAGTACTCGGATAGATCTTTCTAACGAGCTATCGTACGCGTCAAACGGAGATCGTATGCCAAAGTTACGACCCCGGGAAATTGATGTACCAATTTACCCAAACGGGGCCCACAATTTGGCGTTTCATCTTCTAGGGTTAGGTTTCGGTATGTGAAGGGTTTTCCATTGTTTCTCAACAATAAATAGGCCTTCGAGCCTCATTGTAATACAGTTCAGAACAGTTCAGAGGCATGTAGCCATCACATCTCTTCTCAGAGATAAGCTACCATCGCCCTAGCTAGTTTATTGCCATTTCTGTTTGTAAGCATATGTCAGTATTTTCCATTAATGAAATGAAGTATTATTTCCACTGCATCTTTGTGTATATGGTTATCTCTGTAATTTGTTGCGTTCCTGCTTAAATCTGGATCAGTGGTATCAGAGCGGTCTACTTTTTCTCTGTTTTTCTTTGCATGTCCCCAACAAGGTCGGGATATAAGGAGTTAGGGCTTGAACTGGTTGAACCTTTGCAAGACCAGCCTCGCAAATCCCGACGGCCTCCCATGGCAGACGAGAAGAAAGACGAGGGGGCAGGAGATCCCATCAAAATCTTGCTCGAAGAAGCGCTCGAGCGACAACGGAACGCGATGATGGATAGCTTTGCGCAGATCCTTCAGCGGCTACCCAGAAGCGGCGCATCGGCTTCCAGCAGCTCCTCTGGAAACGCCACACCCTTTAAGGTACAAGTTAATTTTGAAATCCCCATATTCGAGGGTCAGATAGACGCCGATGCCGTAGATAAATGGTTAAATCTGCTAGAGGGTTATTTTTCTGTTCATGAATTTTCGAGTCGGGAAAAGATTGTTTTTGCTCTTCTCAAAGCAGCCCCCCACGTCAAGGACTGGTGGGAAACCTACTGCGAGCAGAAGGATGAAAGTACTGGCTCACTATTTTCAGCCGCACCCACCTGGGATTCGTTCCGGGATGCCATCAAGGAGCAGTACTACCCTGTCGGAAGCTATGAGGATGAATACATAAAGTGGACCACGCTGCGGCAGGGAAGGGACCAAGATGTGCCGGAGTTCACCAATCTTTTCCATACCCTTCGCACAAAGTTGGGTATCAAGGATTCGGAGCAACATTTGATACTCAAATACCGTGGCTGCCTGCACAAGTACATCCAGGAAGAAATACAGTTCCTAAACATCCCCTCGCTCGGCGCAGCATACCGGTATGCCGTCAAAGTCGAGCAGAAGTTTAAACAAAAGAAGCGAGACTTTGGATCTGCGAATCCAAAGCAGGGGAAAGGTGCCCCTAAACCACAGAACAAAGGACAAAGCCAAGGCGGGACAGCCCAAGACAACCAGCTGAAGCTGCAAGCAAAGAGCAATGCCGCGAAGCCGAGAAAGGACACTGGAAAATGGTGCGAGTTCCATAAGAGCTCCACTCACAACACAAGTGAGTGTCGGGCCAAACAGTCACTGGTGGCTGAGCTAAAGGTTTCAGAATCAGATGCATGTTCCGACTCTGAGTCAGAACCCGATAAGGGGTATGAAAAAGGGAAGCAGATCATTGATGCGGATCCCAGCGCCACTGTTGCTACCGCAAAGATCCAGAAAAATGAACCCGAAGATCCAGAGGAGGAGGAGCGTCTCTTCCACTCCCAGATGTGGGTCAAGGGCTCCCCGATACAGTTCATTGTTGATAGCGGGAGTCAAAAGAACCTCATTTCGGCAGAGGTCGTGAAGCGGTTGGGCTTACCGACCACAGCACATCCACAACCATACACCATTGGGTGGCTTTACCAAGGGCGAGATCTTCGCGTGAGCCAGCAGTGTCGCCTTCCATACAACATCAAGCCCTTCACGGATGAGGTATTGTGTGACATTGCTCCCCTTGAAGTTTGTGATGTATTACTAGGACAACCATACTTGTGGAAGCGACATGCTGTGTATGAATCAAGGCCCCGTGCTGTTATTATTACATTGGGAAATAAGTTGTTCAGGATACCAGAGGTACCACCACCTGCCGCCATCTCTTTGATTACTGCAAAACAATGCAGTAAGATCATTTCCAAAACCAGGAAATTTGTTTTCCTGATGATACGCCCTCAAGGGAAGAAGAAGACAGTGGCCGCGGCCTCCAAACGAGGTCCCTCTGCACGGCAGCTACAAATGGACAAGATTGTGGAGGAGTACAAAGACATCTTCACCTCCCCGGCAGGGGTTCCTCTGCACTGTCAAGTCAAGCACTCCATTGATCTGACCCCAGGTGCGCCGCTACCCAATGGACCAATTTATCGGCGCTCCGTTCTGGAGAACAATGAAATCAAGAGGCAGATTCAGGAGCTCCTACAGAAAGGTCACATCCGTCCGAGTTCTTCGCCCTGTGGGAGCCCGATAGTGTTGGTACAGAAGAAGGATGGGACGTGGAGACTCTGTATTGACTATCGGGCGCTGAACAAGATCACTGTCCGTAATAGGTACCCGATCCCGCGGATTGATGACCTCCTAGACCAACTAAAGGGGGCGAAATATTTCAGCAAGATCGATCTGAAGTCAGGATATCACCAGGTACCAATTGAACCCTCAGATGTGTGGAAGACTGCCTTCAAATCCAAGGAGGGCCTCTTCGAATGGTTGGTCATGCCTTTCGGATTGACGAATGCTCCTGCAACCTTTATGAGGCTAATGGATGACATCTTGCGGCCATTCACCAACTCCTTTGTAGTAGTATACTTGGATGACATTCTGATCTTCAGCCAGAGTTGGGAAGAGCACCTCCACCACATCCGACAGGTTCTCCAAACACTGCGGCAACACAAGCTATGTGCCAATTTGGAGAAATGCACTTTTGGCATGACCGAGGTTCAGTATCTGGGATACATCATTGATGAACAGGGGGTGCATGTCGATCCAGCCAAGGTCCAAGTCATTCGGGATTGGCCCTCTCCAACCACTCTAACAGAGCTCCGCAGCTTTCTAGGTCTTGCCAACTTCTACCGCAGGTTTGTGTTGGGATTTTCTCATATTTCTTGGCCCTTGAGTCAAGTCACCAAGGGCGGGGCGAAAGCAAAATTCTTTTGGTCTGAATCTCAACAGAAGGCATTCAGGGAGTTGAAGGATCGCCTCTGCACGGCACCAGTGCTCGCGTTACCAGATTTACAACAACCATTTGAGGTCGAGACAGATGCCTCTGACTATGCTATTGGGGCAGTCCTTACTCAACATGGACATCCAGTGGCATATCACAGTGAAACACTTTCAGACACAGTCCGGAAGTACCCCACTTATGATAAAGAGATGTATTCCATTGTACAGGCCTGCCGACAATGGAAGCATTACATTTTGGGGAAGGAAACGGTCATCCACACAGACCACCGACCTCTGCAATTCATACAGACCCAAGGGAAATTGCAGAATGATCGCCATCAGAAGTGGTCTACATACCTGCAACAGTTTCACTTGAATATCAAGTATAAAAAGGGCAGCACCAATAATGTTGCAGATTGCCTCAGTCGACCACCGATCATGGCGCTAACCACCGTGCTCAACTCTTGCGGGCACGAGACTTCTGATTGGCCACTTCTCTACAAAAGCGACCCAGAATTCGGCCACACATACCAGACACTCTTGGAGGGTCGGCAGGTTGCAGATTTTCACCTCCAGGATGCCCTATTATGCCACCTCGGTCACCTTTGTGTTCCTTCAAGCGAGCGTGCCAAGATGATTTGGGAAGCACACTACAGTCGGGCTGCTGGGCATTTCGGGGTCGAGAAAACAGTGGCAGTACTGCAAAACTATTTCTATTGGCCGAATCTTCGACAGGATGTTGGGAAGTACATCCGATCATGTACTGCCTGTGCCATTGCCAAACCGACCATTAAGAAGCAAGGCCTCTATACCCCGTTGCCTACCCCTAGTCGACCTTGGGAATCCATCTCCATGGATTACATGTCAGGCCTTCCTTCCACTAAGCATGGAAATGACTGTGTTTTTGTGGTCGTCGACAGGTTCTCAAAGATGGCCATTATGATGGCCTGCAAGAAGAATATCACAGCAGAAGCCACTGCTAAACTCTTCTTTGAACGAGTGTGGGTGCACTTTGGGATCCCACAGTCTATCATCTCAGATCGGGACAGTCGGTTTCTCAGCACATTTTGGTCCAGTCTCTGGTCAATGCTGGACACCAAACTCACGAAGTCCACAGCCTTCCATCCTCAAACTGATGGCCAGACAGAGGTTGTCAACAGGATGATTGTGCACATTCTGCGCATGTATAACTCAAAGCATCCACGCACATGGGACGAGAGCCTCCCCTATGTTCAGCACAGCTACAACCGAGCTCTTCACAGCTCCACTGGCCATAGCCCTTTTCAGGTGGGTTTAGGATTCCAGCCACTATGCCCCATTGATGTGGCCATGCCACTTGCAGCTACTCACATGAATTCAGCTCATGTCCAGTCCGAAACAGATAAGGCCACCAGCTTCATTGAGCGCATCCAACATATTCGCCAGCAGGTCCATGACATTCTTGAGAAATCAAATGCCAAGTACAAGCAGCGACATGATCAACACCGGGTGCCACACAAGTTTCAGGTGGGCGACAAAGTCTGGTTGCATTTGCAAAAGGAACGCCTTACTGGAGCCTATCGGAAATTGAGACCACTTCGATATGGTCCTTACACCATTACTAAGGCTATGGGAGACAATGCATTTGAGCTCAGCATTCCCCCATTCCTTGGCCTGCACCCAGTGTTCAATGTGGACCGCCTTCGGCCATACTTTCCACCATTGCTAGACACATCCGACATTGCAGAACAGCTCAAACCCACAGAATTAAATCCAGATTGCATGGAACAAGCTGCAACTGATCGGATCATGGACACACAGATCAAGAACACTCGCCAACAGCATATCCAACTGTATCGAGTTGTCAAAGCAGGCCAACTCCTTCAGCAGGGCAAGTGGCTCACCAGGGAACAAGTTCAGCAGAGGTTTCCTCATCTCATGGAGGAGCTCAACGCAATGGGGACCATTGCTTCCTAAGGGGGGAGGAATGATCCAGGTGGATATTGGTGGCCACCTGCCAGGTCCACCTGGACCCCCACCATTGTCTTTCTCAGCATTTTCAGTTTCCTTAATTGTAGCACAGTTTACTATTTTTAGCAGTTTTTCGGGTCCTGAACTTCCGGAGCCGTTTTGAGGCCCTAAACGACGTTTTTTTTGGAATTCTGGGGCGTCCAAGCCCTATGTTGCCTCCCAAAGTGGTAGTACTCGGATAGATCTTTCTAACGAGCTATCGTACGCGTCAAACGGAGATCGTATGCCAAAGTTACGACCCCGGGAAATTGATGTACCAATTTACCCAAACGGGGCCCACAATTTGGCGTTTCATCTTCTAGGGTTAGGTTTCGGTATGTGAAGGGTTTTCCATTGTTTCTCAACAATAAATAGGCCTTCGAGCCTCATTGTAATACAGTTCAGAACAGTTCAGAGGCATGTAGCCATCACATCTCTTCTCAGAGATAAGCTACCATCGCCCTAGCTAGTTTATTGCCATTTCTGTTTGTAAGCATATGTCAGTATTTTCCATTAATGAAATGAAGTATTATTTCCGCTGCATCTTTGTGTATATGGTTATCTCTGTAATTTGTTGCGTTCCTGCTTAAATCTGGATCAACACCCTACAGAAGGGATTTTCAGTATGCATCACACCCTTTGTGTGTAGCAGGTGAGATGCATCGCACCCTCAGCATGGAGTAGTCTGTATGGTCCAGTTTTGACCAGTTCTGAGCAGTTTTTCAGGGAGAACTTCTAGGAAATGATGTAATCAGTTGACCTTGATCTTTTAGGGTATGAAACAACACTTTTAGGGGATTTAGCGCCCTTGGTTTATTGACATATGTGATTGGGGTTGCAATGCCCAAATATGTCTATAACAATTGCCCCCTAAAGCATGAGGTCGTAAATCTTCTGATGTCGGGTGAAATGCTTTATCATGAGGATCCGAGGTTTTTCGAACTGGAAGGTGACCTGTAATAAGATACAATACAATATATTATCTTCATAATATTTTCATGATCTAGCTGAGGCGGGCATTCCCATGCTCAGCTTTATAAATTCATTTTCATGTACATAGGACAGATAATCGTCTGTGTGGCAGACTGATGATTCTGGTAGAGCCATCATCCCTTAGCTTGGATGATTATCTGTGCAGCTATGATGTACATTTGATGTCTTTATTTTCATGAATATCGCAGCCTGGATGGATGAAACTAGATCTAGGGTCTTCAAACTCATTCAATCTTCGCCCAAAGTACAAGTCGATCCATGTCAAAAGATGTTCTGATCTCGAACATGAAAAGACATCACTTGATTACCAGCTAATGATGTAAGCTATTGACAGGTGCAAGGGGAATCACCGATAATGATGATGACCCTCAAGGTGTTGTAGTACAATTCACGTGGTGTGAATACATGAGTCGATGTCGAACACCACACAAAATCTTTCGTTCGAAGGCCATTGTTGTAAACCTGTCGCCGGAAGTGAGAAACTTGCCATTGAGGCATGCAAGCTTCAAAGTACTGAAAGGGTTGTTATTAAGTCAACTTTTTGGATAATGAGCTGATGTTGACAAGAAGTGACCCATCGTAGGAGGGCCTTAATGAATCCCACATCTATGACACGAAATGGAGCAAATGATTTTGTGGAGGTGAAAACGATCTGATGATACAAGGTTCAGGGTGGCGGTCATGAAAGAATGGAGCGTTAAGGTATTGTAGCAGATGAGACGTTAGCTGGGTTGCTGAATTCTCTGAGCGACTTCTCTTGAACATATCGGTGACACTGGAATGGATTGGTAGCGCTAACCCCAAAATGAATGGTATGGAGGACCAATGGTAATATGACCGGTGAACGGAATAACCCAACCTGACTCAATCATGTTGATGGAGTGAAAGTGTCATGTTCAAGAGCGACCTGCTACCAAAAAAAGTTCTTCAAGTTTTCTTCCCTTTTTCCCCAGTCATTGCTGACCAGTACCTCTTTATTTTTCTCAAGATTGAGGAGGATAACATATGCTTGTTCTATAATTTCCCCTTCGGGCAAACCTGTCACTATGTTTTAGCGAGCCTAGCGACAATGAAACTCGCTCTTGTCTGCATGGACAAGTTTGTCGCTATTGTTTTAAAGAGTTTAACGAAAAAGATAACTCGGTCCTTTTCAATTTTAGACAGTCTAAAAGGAGATGGAAAGGAAACTCTAGTAGTCCTTTTTTGTAGTATAATCCCTTAAGTCCGAAAAAGTATAAAATAATACGAAAGGGATGACTTTTCCAATCACTTTTGCGAGCCGAAAAAGGCAAGTGCTCGATCCTTTTGTGTAATGATCCCTCAAGTCCAAAAAGATTAAAATATAGAGGAGGGATGGCACTTCCAATCACTTTAACGAGCTGGAGAGGCCAATTTCTCGGCAATCTTTTCATATTTTACGAGTCTAAAAAGAGCTTAAAGGAGACTCGTTTTTTGAGGAATGAGTGATGTTTTTGGATAGCAACTGGTTCCAGGGAAGGTTTGGAACTTTTCAATCACGGCAGTGTAAAGAAGATGGCTAATATAATCACTCGTCGCAACTATTCCTCAAAAGGGTAAACAATCAAGTGGAGGCGTATGATCAGCTAAAAAAGAGTGGAGGTGATGGTAAGAACACGACAAAGGTTCAAAAGTTGATAGCTATGCAATCACAAAGGTTATTTACTAAAGGTGGGTTTATTTTTTAATGAGCTTGAACTCTAGGGGAACATATGCTCATAGCTAGGTTTATTTTTTAATGAGCATGAACTTCGCGTAAACCTACTCGTGATAATAGTCAGAGATGTTCAATTCACCATTAACACTATGTTCTTTTGACAATCATACTGCCTGTTCAATTACTCCATCAAATTGATTAGAAATGTAAATACATGCTTGAAAAATGAGTTAAACACCAACATTTTACTTGAATTACGTGAATAGTAAAATAAAAGTAGTTTTTACCTCTCATTTTACCATTTCATTCAAATTTGGGATTTTTGGAGCTCTAGAGGTGTTTTCCCCCTCGATTTTCATCCGCTGATTCCGGGAGATTCGGTGGACTATTTTCGGCGCTGTTTGGACCAGGTAGGAGCTAACCCTGAGCTCTTCAATTGCATTCTTTCCTTTTCTGATTCTGAGCATGTTTTCCTGTTTTTGCCTGAATTAGGATCCTAATCTTTCTCTTGTTTGTTTTTTAGAGATTCATCGGATCAAGATGGTCATTACATGGCGTGAACGCGAGAATGAAGAAGAGGATATGATTGCCTTACATTATCCGGGTATGGTGACTGCATTGCAGAACTGTGGCTTGCTCAATTTCTTTCGTATATCTAGCATGAGGCAACAAATCAATTTGTTGCAATATTTTCTAGATGCATAGGATCCTACCAACCAAGTGTTCCAGATTCGAGGTAAATCCATCCCTTTGATAGTTGAGGATATCTACTTCTTGACCAGTTTATCGAGGCATGGTGCCCCTCTCTCATTATCAGGATCCGCCTGTGGGGGTGAATCCGTGAGGGATGATATTTGCCGGTTCTGTAGAGATGGTTCTCAGTCGAGTAGGGACAGTAAGATCAGTATTCGAGATGTCACTGACTGGTCCTTGAGGACTATCTCATTCACCTTTGCTAGATTGGCTAGTAGTGTGGCTCTTCATTTGGCCAACAGGTCCTATATGTAGTATGATTTGGAATGCGTTGAACCAAAGGTATTAAACTGGTGTGATGTAATACTTCCAGTTATAAAATAACAGCTTATCAAGGTGAATAACGGAAGATCCAAGAACTTTGGTTATGGTTCTATTTTGACTACTTTTTCCTTGGAAAAAATCCCATTGATGCAGCCACAGTACATTTCACTCGGAGTGCCAATGCCGATAGAACCACTGATGCAGAGATGGGTTGATCTTATGGCCAGACATGCTGGTCGATCGCAGATTTCATTCTTTGATGCCTTCTTTGAGTGGTTCAACCGTCAGCAGATGTTCTTTGCCGAGTATCCGTATGTTGGGATGGATTTCCGGGGTGACCCAGATTTGATGTTGCCGGCTGGCAAAGCAGTGGGGTGTTATAGCTAAAAGATCTGACCATATCTTTGTTTATTGCTTTTATAATGTTCATGTGTTTTTAAAATGTTATCAAGACTAATCAAACCCATATGTTTGTGCAGATATTGGACCAGTGTGACCAGTAGTGCGCCCGAGGGTAGCAACTGTCGTTCCAGTAAGAGAGGTTGTAGGGAGGGTTGTCCTTTGCGATCTGGATGTAGCCAAGACCCTTGCAGTATTGCAGGATCAGATCGAGGGTCTCACCCTTGGTATTCAGGATGTGAGGACTGACGAGTTACCTTTGAGATCACAACGCCATACCACTGGTGTGCCGAGTTAATGGACTAGGCTCTTACATATGTTCGCACAGGTGGTGACTTGTTATCACCAGCACCATTAGTTTAGGGTGCTTCCCTGCATTTTTGAGTTTTTGGGTCATATGACTGATTTTTTCCTGGACACAGAACATTTTGAAAAACTATAAACAGTTATATATATTTTTTATTTTCGAAGCTTTATTTTGGTTAAGTTATATGATCCTGATGCAAATGTTGATTGAAATGCTTTCTTTTATAAATGTTGCAAATGTCTATCTAACACATAATTTGCTAATGAATCAGTTAATGTGTTTAAGTTTCTAGAAATGTGTTGATATTGAATAGAATCAAACTGCCTTTCCAAAATCCTGACCCTTAGGAACATACAATAGATAGCTGGATTCCGAATGAAATAGATGCCAGTGAGCTATAGGATAACGAGTTGTGAGTCTAGCCTGACGATAAGTTGGCGTATGCCACGTGCGATGGCATCAAAGAGAAGTTCTATCAATGCGCTATACTCAGCAATGTTGCTCATTGTCCGACCAATACATACCCCTCTGAAACTCACTAACTCGCCGCTTGGATCAAAAATGGCCCAAGCTGCAGAAGATAGGTTCCACATATTATGACTAGCTCCATCGACATATCCAACAAATGATTCCAATAGGTTTGACATCTGCAACAAATGCAAAAGTGGATTACCTAACCAAAACGATCACTCTCAATGAAAACAAAAACATAACAAAAGCATATAAATAGATTACTACACTTAGTCAAGCATAGTAATGTTTAAGGTACAACCCGTTTCAGGGTTGCGATAGTGGAATCCCATCGTAATCTACTAGCTCGTAGGCCCCTTTTTCTAATACTCACTTAGCAATGTAGGGACCCATACATAATTTATTGGAACTTACCTACTCCCAATTTATCAGATTCCTGATCGTAAAGTAAGACTAGGTCACCTTTTGAGAAGACACGGGGTTTGACATTTTTGTCACATTGCGCCTTAACTCGTTTCTTATGAGCTTCGTTAGCCAAGGTGGTGTCACGACGGGTTTCATCCAATTGAATAAGTTCCAAGAAATGAGCCTCTTCCTCTGAAGTTCCGGGGAGAAGGTCGACTGCGAGCTTGAGAGATGAAATCTCACACTAAATCGATAAGATCGCTTCCAGGCCATACACCAGCTGAAAGGGTGTAAATCTGGTTGCATTTCTTACCGATGTCCTGTATGCCCACAAGGATGAGTACAGGATTAGGTGCCAACTCCGTTTGTGGACTCCAATCATCCTTTGCAGCATGTGCTTCAGGACTTTGTTGATGGCCTCAACTTGTCCGTTAGCTTGCAGATAATACGAAGTAGAACTATCGTGGGATAGTCCTAATTTGGCAGCCAATTCGACCATCATGTGATTGCGAAAATGCGATCCATGATCTGTGACTATAGCTTGTGGAACACCAAATCTAGAGACTACATGATTGAAAAAGAAAAGAGCAGCCGTTTCGCCGCTGTTGTTTAATGTAGGCATCGCCTCGGCCCATTTCGTAAAATAGTCAACTGTGACTATGATATACCCATGCCCCCCGACCGAGGTGGGGTTACATGTCATGAAATATATGCCCCATTTGGAAAATGGCCCAACAACAACTACTGGATGTAGAGGTGGAGGTGGTATTCTGGTTTTGAGGTTGAAGTTTTAACAGGCATGGGAACTTTTGACTGCGGTTATGCAATCTTTGAACATTGTTGGCCAGAAGTAACCTGCTCGTAAAATCTTTTGTGCCATAGCATAACTAGATTGATGGCCCCCCACATGCACCTGAATGACAATCATTCAGGAATTTTTCGGCCTCCTCATGGGTGAGGCACCTTTGCAGAACTGTATCGATACCGTAACGGTATAGTGTATCACCGATGATCATGTAGTCTTTTGCTTGGTATCGAGTACGTCGTTGTTCTGAGTGAGAGGTATTAGGCCTGTATGTTTGGGTTTGGAGATAGATGATTATATCTCCATACCACGGATCGCTTGACGATATTAGAAACAAAGATTCATCCACAATTGATGCTTTGGATGTTGAATCGTTGGACAATGATGGGAAGTCACATAGTAACTCCGCGAATACTAGAGATTTCTTTGATTTGGATTTTACGAATTCCAGATCAAACTCTTGCAAAATAGCTATCCATTTCGAATATTTTCCCTCAAGTAACTGACGCGATAGTATGTAAGTCATAAGGTTGCAATCTGACAAAATGGTAGTTTTGCGAAAGAGGATATAGTGTCGAAATCTCTGTACTGCTTGAACAGCTGCAAGGGCCAGCTTTTCAACATAGGAGTACTTGCTTTCTGTATCATTTAAGTTTCAGCTTAAATAATAGACAGGATGTTCGATTCCATTGTCTTCTTGAACTAAAACCATTGCGATGGTTGTATCTGTTGCAGCTAGATATAGGTTAAAGTCTTTTTGATAGTCAGGAGTGTACATAAATGATGCTTTTATTAGGGATTCCTTTAGAGCATCAAAGGAAGCTTGCGCAACTTGATCCTAGTTTAAGGGCACTTCTTTTTTTAAAATATGCGTATAACCTTTAGCAAGTGCGGTGTAATTTGGAATGAACCTCCTCAGAAATTTTGCTTTCCCTTGGTGTTTCTGAATCTGAAGCAAATTTGAAGGTGGAGGCATATCGATGATTGCTTGAACCTTACATGGGTCGAGTCGAATCCCATCCTTAGAAACCATGAAGCCAAGTAAATGACCAGAACCGACACAAAACACACACTTGTGCGGATTGAGTCGTATCTTGTAGTGTTGGCAACGTAGAAATATAGCTCTCAAATGTTGTGGATGATCAGTCCGCTTTCGCGAATGAGCTAGTAGATCGTCGAGATATGGTTGAATGATGTTCTTGATGTCATGGAAGGCATAATTCATAGCCCTCTGAAAAGTTGCCCCTGCGTTCTTTAAACCGAAAGGTAGTTTGCGGTACGCAAATGTGCCCCATGGACATATAAATGCAGTCTTTGACTGGTCCTGTGGGTGGATATTTATTTGATTATACCCGGAAAATCCATCCATAAATGAAAATATTTCGCATCAAGCGCATTCATCAATTATCAGGTCGATGAAGGGTGTAGGGTAGTTGTCCTTTGGAAAAGCTTGATTTACATCCCTGTAATCAAGCACACTATAATCGTTCCTTGCTTTTTCATCACAGGAACAATATTCGATACCCAATTAGTTAGAGGAACTGGGTATATGAAACCAGCATGTAAATTTTTTTCAACTTCTGCCTTTATGGCAGCGGCTTTCTTTGGGTGCACCTGCCAAAGCCATTGTTGTATCGGTTTGACATCTGGATACATCTTGATTTCGTGTTCAACTATGCTCAAGTCAATGCCTAGCATTTCTTCATATGACCGTGCAAAGACATCTCTAAATTCGCAAAAGAGAGCGCAATATATTTCCAGTTCTGAAGAAGAACAAGATTTGCCAACATGAATATTCTCTACAACATTAGGTCTAGTTGAGATATTTATGGTGATAGTTTCTTCAATATTGGACATATTTCACTCGGAATCCACCGTATTTACGATATTTGATAGAAAATCAAAAACTGAAGGATGATTAAGGTCGTAGAAATAATCTTCGTTTTAATTCGGAAGATGGAAACGATGGTGGTAATCTTCCCATGGTGCCTCTTCTATCATCATCAACTGAATGATTCCTTTATTTGTAGAATGTACATGTGACCAAGGATTTGAAGAGGTGCCATATTCCTTAGACCCCTCTATCCAAACACTCGATGAGCATTGATTTGGGTTTGTCGCCCAGGCCAAGAAAATTGATTGCTACAAAATTTCTATTGGGCTTGGAGGAAATACCTGTTGATGATCCATGCTAACAAAATGTTTGGAAATCTTTTGAATGGAATATATCATATTGTAGGTTTCTACTGTGGCCACTTCTCCAGATTACTCGGTGGCGGTAGGGTAAAAGTACCCATTAAGGCAGGGTCTTTTAGTAGGCCTACTCCAACATTCTGCAGCGAATGAGAGCTTCCATGAATCATTGGAATGCTTCCTATAACTTGTGAACTGTTGGGGAGAAAGGTTTGTTGATCAACGATTGTAATTCCTTCTTGAAAGGGAAATGTAATCTTTCTAAAGTAAGTTGACACAACAGCGGCCATAGCATAAATCCAGGGCCTTCCCAATAGGATATTGTAATCGAGGTTTCCATCGATAACTTCGACATCAATTTCTATTGTCTTGCCCCCCAGTTCAACTTGTAAGTTACTTAAAATCCTGTATGGGGTGTATGTTCGTCCATTGAATGCTTTTAATGTCGTTGATGATCGTAACAAGGGTGGTGAGCCTAAATTTTTCCGGCAACTCATTGACATAATGCAGGTAGATGCCCCCTCATCAATAATTGTTTAATGAACAGTTTTGTTGAGGGCTTTCACTTGTATGAGGAAAGCGAGTTGTGCTGGTAACTGAAGTTCATATCCTTTATGATTAAAGGCCACAAGATTGGAATCCGCTGGGTCAATCCCACCTATTGCTGATAATAGAGCCTGCTTTTGGGAGAGGCAATTTTGCAGTACTTCAAGTGTCGACATAGAGGATGGCGATTGGGCCAGATCCTCTACTATATTATAATTATGTGCTGCTTGGGCACAAGGATTAAATGTCAATTTGTGTACTACTCCCTTTGGTGGCTTTACTATTAGCTCAAGAATGATGGGTGGCACAACTTTGGTTGAATTTGTTGTCAAACTACTAGGTTGATCTACAGCCTTGTTGTTCGACAGCTGTGGATTCCCGTAATCTTTATTCCTTGTTGATATCAAAGCATCATTTTGCTACTTCGAAATGGACAACATAAGCACTTGGGATGGGGAAGCATTGTCGCTAGCAACTAGATTGGTTTCTGGGTTTGGAAACGGATCAATCAATACCACTGAGGTTTTTGAACTCTTAAAGAACTTCTTAATCTTAGCTTTATATGGACAATCTCTCGTCCAATGGTCTTCATCACATATGTGACATGGCCGAGTAGGTTTCTTTTGCCCAGAAGGGTTTTCAGAAGATTTTTCAGGAGACGAATCATCCTGTTTCTTCTTTTTGCTTTTCCCTTTCTTCTTGCCCCTTGGCTGCTTCAGTTCTTTGCCTTTGTTGGTCGACACGACATTAACCTTTATCATTTGCCTTTTTACTGGAAACTGCAAGGGATTTTCTAGGGGAGGTCTTTGTAGTTTTCGTACTTGAGGTGCCAATCATCCCGTCACTGGCATGAGTGTCCTTGTTTGATTTAGGAGGAGGAGGAACGAAAAACTCTGGTCTAGGAGCATCAAGAATTTTGTCATAGAGCGTGCCAGATTGAGTATAGATCAAGTCTAGATATTGTGCATAAGAAATGACTTGCTCTTCGGTGACAACTCCCCCCTTAGCCACATCTTCTGTAATAGAAGGTAACAATGACTTAATAAACCATTCAGCTAGCAGCTGATCAGGAACATATGCTTTTACCATTCGACGATGACGTCGCCACTCATGAATATGATTAGATATGTGAGTGGTTGTCGTTTGCTTAAAATTGGTAAGAAGCTCCGTCCTGTTTTGTACCTTATTGGTAACTGAAAATGGGTTAAAAAGGTGGTGGCAAGGGAGCTAAAGTTATTGAATGAAGCTCTAGGCAATTCGATGTACCATTTCCCTATCGGACCAGTTATCGTTTGCTGAAAAAGGCGAAGCCTAATTGAATCATCATTGAGAGTCTTGGATGAACACCGCAGATGAAAGGTCATCACATGATTCGACGGATCTTCACCCAGATTTCCATTGAATTCGGGAACATTTGACGGAAGTTTATGAGGAATCGCCGGCCACCAAGGGGTGTAAGAAATTTGATCATTTGTTAGTCGATTCAGATCTGGTAATTCTAAAGTTGCGACGAAAGGAAACTGTTGATTCAGGTTTTGCAAAGCATACCCAGGATAAGATGGGATCACCTGAGCAATGGGTCTTTGCATACCAGCATAATGTATTTGATGCTGATAAATCTGATAAGGTTGATGGGCATAACCATTATGATATGACTGATGGTAACTGTTTTGAATATACGGCTGCCCATTACTCGCAAAGCTTTGTTGCTCAGGTCCTTGGTAAGCTTGCTAGAATTGCGGTTGTTGATATTGCACCAACCATGGTTGTGAAGCCATCTGCTATTGTCCAATACTGGATGTTTGAACAAGATGAGGGGTGATAGTACCCATTTGAGCCTGAGTCACTTCAGTTAAGGAGCCACTAATCAGCGATTGCGATTGAGTCGCGGAGACAAGAGGTTGTTGTATCACGACCTGAGAGACTTGAGGTTGACATACAACAGGCAGCGCTTGTACTTGCGACACCGTCACAATAGCCGGTGTAGTGGGACTATTCGACATAGGCTGATTTGGTTGCATTGAATATACAACTCTTCGCTGTTGCGGCAGTATTGGCACCCAACCACTGGATGTAATTCCAGCTTGACCTGAATTTTGTTGTGAACTCTCATATGGTTGTTCTCCTGGAAGGAACAATGAAAAGGCATATTGCCCCCCATATGGTGGCAATCCAGTGTTCAAAGGGAAAATTGGTCTTTGTAGACTGGACTGTCCAAATTGATACTGTTGTGAAGGATTAATTTGTTGAGACTCAACATAAGAAATTCTAGATAATATTTCGGACGAACAAACAGGAACAGACCATGTTGTTGAAATAGTCACTAGGTGGACTGCATCTAGCGGTTGAGAGCTAGTTGGGACAGATGGTATACCAGGGAACATTGTCGGAGTAGTGGCAGGAGGTTTTGCTGCTGCTATATCGGATGACATAGTCCTAGATGTCGATGGTTGTTCAGACATATCGAGTTTATCCAAAAGACTTCCTAGCGATTCTACAGGAACTTGCAATGAAGGGTGACCAACTTATGTAGTAGAAGACTATAGGTGGATCCCAATTCAAAAATGCAATGGGGTACTGGATGGAAGATCCTCCACAATCTCTTCTATAGCGATCAGTCCAAGTGGAAGAGGTAGACCGTCAGGTCTGTAAAATATTTCTGGTGCCGAAGAAGGTACAGGTTCTGCAGCGATAGATGTTGGAGTGGTGACACCTTCCGAATTAGCCCTAGATGGAGCTGGTTCAGGAACAGAAGTGTTTACCATTACACTAGGATCAGTTCTAATGTCCTCTTGTAACTGTGGAACTTCTTCTGTAGAGGCAGGGATACCAGAAATAGTTGGAGTAACTGGAGTCTCTGAGGATGTTGAAACAAAAGTTTCAAACAAACTAGGAGACTTTGACCCAGTTAAACAAGATCGCTTGGCTCGGAACGACAGGGTTTTGATTGACTTTCTTCCACGATTGCAGATTACTTGATTAACTCAAAATAAAAAGGGGAAAATGTTATTCCAAATTAAATGACTTTTATGATGCTTTGACACAACTTGCTTTTTCAATTTTTAAGAGTCAAGAAAAAGCTAAAGATGACTCTAGTCGCCTTCGATTTTTAATGAGCCTGAAGTGACAAGTGATCAGATTGACCTTTTCTTTTAAGGAGTCTGAAAATGAACGAAAGTGACTACTCTAGAAATCTAGACAGAGGGATTACCAAACCAATCACAAAACTACAAAATACTTTTTACGTACGGCAGTCAATCTTCTCGAATGCTGTGTTTAGTGCATTGCGATCGATAGGGCGGCAAACACGGCTTCCTAAGGATAAATGATATAGCCTATTGTGGTCTCCCAATATATACCCGATGGTACGTGGGAGCACAAGTCCATACTGGCACTTGTCATATCAAAGAGGAGGAATCACCCAACCTACAATGAAAACGATAGTTACCAGGGTTTATGACGCCAGAATACGTCTCTAGCCTAGAGTTCTAAATGTTGTGTGTTAGGTTCCAAAGCATTTTTATGTTCATTGAAGTTTATTTTACAGTTGATCTTTCTTAAGAAGTTTGCCTTTCAGGTTCACCGTGTGATGTAGATATACAATTCCTAAAACATGCAATCTAAGATGATAAACAGTCATTTACTTTCTTTTGGCAATGAAAATCCTAGCTACTAAGGAAAGAGAAATAAAATTCTTTCAACATAGAGTAGAGAGCACACACTAGATGCACTTTTCCTAAATCAATTTCCGCATGCAGTCTAAATGCAAATTCACATGCATGTATTTGTTTTTCAATTTCCTTAATGTGAGAATGACAAAACGAAAACTAAGTACAGATCTGAACTATCTTCTTTCAAAGCAACAATACTAACAATTTTCTCTTTTCAAAACGAAAGGAAGACTAAGACGACACTTTGCGATTTCAAATTTAAAATTGCTTTCGACACTTGAAATACTAATAATTTAAAAATCAAGTACAATGGAAAAAGTGTAATCGACTATCTAAAAGAGGAAGACTTTACGACACTCTTTTTCTTGACTAAAAATGATAGTTGCGACACTTTCAAATCAAAAGATGACAATTCGATTAAGCTACTATTTGCAAAGGAGAACTGTAAATGATGAAAAATACATAATAAAAAAATTCACAATTCTTTATCAATGGAGGCTGAATAATGCAAAGGAAGAAGGTTTCAACAGTGATATACTGATCATAGACAACAAAACTACTGAATAAAGTTGAAGACAATGAAGAAAAAACCAAAATCTGGAGGCAGAAACAGTCTCATTCAATCATCGCACCTATAACACAGGGAAACAGGGATGCATCTCACCTGCAACACGTGGCAGGTGCGATGCATCCATATTTCCAATGAGAGACTGTGCGATGGTCCAGGGACGAGACTGAGCTTGGTTTTCACTCACATTTTGCAGCCAAGTTCAAGGGTTTAGGCTGAGCTTTTGATAGAAAGTAAGCACAAAGTATAGGGGATGATCTAATGAGGTTATTTGAGCTACCACCAGGGCACTTAGGATGTTTGCAAGTCAGATGTTCAGTTCATAAACCACCCGGAGATTAACTGAAGCAGCGTTGATCTACTTTGCAGTTGCATAGCAAAAGCAATTCGAAGGCTAGCTGGATTAACTTCAGGCTCCGTCTGTAGTTTATAAAGCAAACAATAGTAACAAAACAAACAAACTATTCATTCCCCAGCGGAGTCGCCATTTTGTTATCGGGAAAACTAGTGTCCATTTAGAGCTACTAGTCCCACTAAGACGGGTAGCTATATTAGAAACAAACAAACCAAAGTTACTTGTGTTTTCCTTTATGAGAGATAGATGAGAGAGAAGCAGAGAGTACCAACCTTAGTCTTTCGCTAGTCTCCTTACTTGTTTCCTCTCTCCCTTGATAGAGCTTTCACCACTCCTTTCTCACTTGTCCCGCTTCAAAGAACACCTGTAGAGTCAAAGCAGCAAAATACCATCAAAGCATAGAGATCTATAACCATAAACAATATAGGATCAGATGTACATTAACCATACCAAATGCATATATAAATACAAGATTCAGAGATATACAAGTATATGGAGGAAAACTCAAATAGCTTTATTGATAGAAGTAGTAGAAGAGAGGATTACAACCAAGCTATCTGATCCAACATCATCCTCCCAGCATGAAAGCCCTCTTCACCTCATAAAAAGCAAGATCACCCAACAATACAATGTCTTAAAGAGAAACCAACAACACTTCCTTACAAATTACAAAATTCCAGCCTCTGGATCTCTAGGATGAGGGATCCATATATAGATGTTTGCATGAGAGTGAGTCAGCTTCTGGGATTTTGATTAGTGTCATTTCACTGATAGTTCTTGGTTCCACTTGGAGATTTCATGATCTCTTACTCATCCCTGGGCGAATTCAGAGAGGCAAGTGTCATATGAGCAGTTTCTAGAAGATTCTTTGAGTTTCCACCTAGCAAACTGCCTTTTCCATTTATCTGCTCTCGCTCATCGCACCCTACAGAAGGGCTTTTCAGTATGTATCGCACCCTTTGTGTGTAGCAAGTGAGATGCATCGCACCCTCAGCATGGAGCAGTCTGTCTGGTCCAGTTTTGACCAGTTCTGAGCAGTTTTTTAGGGATAACTTTTGGGAAATGATGTAATCAGTTGACCTTGATCCTTTAAGGTATGAAACAACACTTTTAGGGGTTTTAGAGCCCTTGGTTTATTGACATATGTGATTTGGGTTGCAGTGCCCAAATATGTCTATAACAACGATGCTTCCATCAATACTACTATTGTCCCTATCCTCATTTCCCTACTCATTAGCTAGATGAAAGGTACTTCCCATGAGTCCCAAATTGCATGGGTAGGATGTCTCACCAAGAGAAGGATGAACCACTCATCCTGACTACATGTCGCCGTGGAGTATCCGAGGGGAAGGATGAACCACTCACCCTGTACACAACAAATCAATAGGGGAAGGGTGAACCACTCACCCTATGACTGTGTCTTAGCAGGAGAAGGATGAACCACTCATCCTGCCTACATAGAAGACCACTAGGAGAAGGCTGAACCACTCACCCTATGGTTGCTCATCGCTTCAAGAAGTACCCTAAAGCCCTCAGAGCTCCCAAAGCTCAATGTCCATATCATACAAGATCTTCAGGAGAGAGTCTCTCCATGACTCCTAGTCATTCTCGGAAAGTCAAGAATTTGACCTTGGGCTTCATCTGAATATCGGTGACCTACACATTATTCCCAGAGTGATAGAGCCTTCTTGCTCCCCATTGTACCATATCCCAGATAAAATGGTACCTGATGCATATATGCTTGGAGCGATCATAGAACACGAGATTCCTCAACATTTGAATCCCCCTTTGGTTGTCACAGAAGAACACGATGGTATCAACATCTGTCCAAACAACTCATTGAAGAGCTTCCTCAACCAGGTAGCTTCACACGCGGTCATACTTGTAACTATATATTTGGCCTCAGCAATGCTCAAAGCAGCTGACTTCTGCTTCTTGCTCATCCATGATATCAAAGCAGAACCCAAAGAGAACAAGCACCCAGAAGTCCTCTTGCGATCCTCCACACCGCCTGTGTAATCAACATCAAAATAATCATGTAGCTTCACATTTCCAATAGTGTACATTAATCCATGAGAGATTGTGCCCTAAAGATATCTCAAATGACTCTTGGCACCAATCCAGTGAGGCTCAACCATATATGAGCTCAACATGCTAATTGCAAAACATATATTCGGATGGGAGTTCACCAAAAACATCAATGCTAGTATGAGTTTATGAAACTCAGAGGCATTTCCCAAATCAGGTCTGAAATCACTACCTCATAACTTCTTAAAGTTAGGCTTCATCGAGGTAGTCATGGGCTTGCACTTCACCATTCCAAATCCAGAATCCAACTTCCCCTTAATTTTGTAAAAGAGAGGGTTTGTGCCTTCTAGAAAGAGATCATCCACATATGGTACTAGTATGAGAGGTCTATCATCCACAAACTTCAAGCAATGGTTTGGTTTGGCTTCACTCCTAGTGAATCTCAGCTTCATCAGATAGCTTTCAATCCAAGCTTGGGGTGCTTGCTTTAAATCATAGAGAGCTCTCCTTAACCTACATACATGAGATTCTCGATCATGAATCTCAAACCCCCGGGTTGTTCCACATCTGAGGTCTTGCTATTACATGAGTGGAATGGTCTCCTTTGTAAGATTTCCTTTGGTACAGCTCAGGCATGTACCTTCATGCTCTTCTTGAATTCATGCATCCCTGTCACCATCTGTCTCATATTGGGTATGGCCCCACAATGAAAATGGGTAGACCTTCGGTGCTATAGAAGAGATGTGTCAACTGACATGGTCCCCAATGGACTTCCTGCAACTAGATACAAATTGCCAACCCTGAACTCAAGAGTAAAATCATCTTGAAAAATTCCTTTTTCAAACACGTACCTTTCCATCGATGAATGCCACCTTGAAACTTTTGACTTCCATTTCCAAAATGGACACCAGGTTCCTTTTGAGATCAGTTACACAAAGAAATTCTTGCGAGTTACCCTGATCCATTTGAAGAGAAGCATTCCCTACACCCTTTTCAGGATAGGTGGCATGTCTCGAAGAATAATCTCCATGATTGTTTCCTTCTCTATCAAATTAGAGAGAGCTTCCTTGAATCCAGTGAACTCCCTTGAGGCACCACTATCAATTTTCCCAACGAGTCCACTGGAGAGGGCCGACATAAGATAATACTCGTAAACAACATTTGATTCTTCATACCTGGAGTTCCTTTCTTTCATTGAAGATTCGGCGATTTCCTTGATGACCCGCATTCCTTTACTCCTTTTCCATTGAACTTGTCATTCCTTTGATCATTGAAGATGTCCCTGGAATGATTGTGATCATCATCAAGTGATTTGTCCCTTCTATTTGGACACTTCCTCGCATAATGGCCAAACTTATTACAGGCAAGGAATTTTCCTTTCCTTCCATTCTTAGATGTAGACTTCCCTGTAGGTAGGCCACCAGATGCTTTCGTTGCACCACTTTGATAACATTCTTTGCTTCGACTTCACCCTTGTTGAATTTGAAGAGGGATGAGGAACCCATTGAACCTTTTTGTCCCTGCTAACTGTCTTTGGTGATTTCTCTTTCACTCTTGCTTTGGGCTTTGTCTTCATGTCAGTTTTGATACCATGTTAATTTTAGGCATGTTCTATGCTGAGAGAAAATTTACTTCAATTTTCCATGTTATCTTAATATGAATTCCAGATTAGCAATCACATTTGGCATGATAGTAAAATGTAGATAGAACATAAATATAAATCACTAAAAACAAGCCAAGACAAGAAGACACAAGATGTGGCGCCAACAAGGGACAAACCCCAATGTGGGGAAACCCTTGATCAATTCTTCTTATGTTCTTCAATAGTTCAATAGAGAGAGAAATAGTACATATACATCAAAAGTCAACATTTTGACTTGTCAAAATAAGAGCATAGATCTTCTCTAGGAAGATGACACATGAGGTAGCAGATCCGAACACAGATGATTCCATCACCATGATGTACCCATCACTCTAATGCACCCATCATTGTGCTCCACTTCATTATACTATGCTACACTCATCATACTACATCCAATCATCACTATGTTGCACCACTGTCATGTTGCACTATGTTGCACCATTCATCACCACTATGCTGCACCACTGTCATGCTACATTATGCTACACCATTCATCATCACTATGTTGCACCACTATCATGCTGCACTATGTTGCACCATTCATCATCACTATGTTGCACCACTGTCATGCTACAATGTGTTGCACCATTGATCATCACTATGCTGCACCACTATCATGTTGCACTATTCTGCACCATTCATCATCACTATTATGCACCACTATCAGGTAACAACCTTAGTTGCTTGTTATGGCTTCCAGCTTAGCAAAGAAGCTAGCTATCAAGTTCCTAAATGGCAACGATACCCTCAGACTTCTAATATAGAGACAGCTACCCCCAACATACCTATGCCTTAGAACAGTTGTAATTGACACTGCTACTGCCAGGCTTCCTTTGCAACGTTAGTTGTATTTTGAGAGTGAATTAAGGTTTCTTTAGGCCTGATATTAGGTACTCTTCTAGGCTTCCTTCCTGCGGCTTAGGGAAGCGTATGAGTAGCATATAGAAGGCTTGTCCTAGCTAAGTATTTGCATCCTCCTTGACTACGGCCATAGTGTTTACGGCACTCAAGGATAGCGTTAGGGTGACTGTGTATTCCCTATCATTAGGCCAACATATAGATCTCAATACAGTGGATAGAATCTCCATTATGACAGTGGACATTAGGAGTTGTTTAGACATGAGATTAAGGCTCTCTTTTACTGTGTTTTAAGGGCCTCTTGTAACAACAAATTGTGACTAGCGGCTAGGGCATTTAGGCTTATCCTTCAGCTGAATGTAAGCCTCTTTTATGAGGGCTTACACTTCACTACCCTCCTTGACATAAGTGTGTGTGCAGCTAGGGCTCTTTTGGAGCATCCTTTGGCAGCATATAGAGGTGTCCTTTTTGACCGTGTTAAGGTTACTTCATTGACTGCATTAGGAATTTTACATTAGGGTAGCGTAGAGCCTATCTTCATAACCATGCTAGGCCTTCATCTCCATGCCAGCGTTAGGATCTAGGGCATCTTCTTTAGGGCTGCGTAGATCCTTCTTTCTCATGACAACATCTAGGGCATCTCCTCTTAGGGCAGCGTATCATCTTAAGATCTCACCTCCCACCAAAACCCAAAGATCAGTGGAGAGGAAGCGATCACAAGAGATGTGTGTCGAATGACTTGCAAGCCACCTCTTTTTATATTAAAACGTTGAGGATAGATGGAGGCAATTTGGTTGTTGGCCGACCTTGACAAATTGTCGCATAATACAAATAAATTCATATCTCCATGCATACATGTCGGAATCGGATGATCTTTGGATGAATCCTACATCTATCGATGAAGGAATTTAAGAAAAATATCAGCTGCCATAAATAAGATGACCCACATGGAGTTTGACCCTATTTGCCAATTTTAACAAATATGCAGTCGCCACCGTGAAAGAGGTTGTGTCTTCCCACCTCCTCGACTGAAGAGGAGAAAATGAAAAGGATACGAAAGATGCAAAGGGTAGTAGTGTCGGATTCGGGGACAATTTTCACTTCCACTTCTCAAGCGGAACGCCCAACCATGCGTGCAAACTTTGAGCATATGTCACTTAATGGGAAAAACTGTAGACATACATATGTCAAATCGATATAAAAAGGGTAGATGAATGCCTAGCCTGACCAATTTCATAAAGGGACACCTTTGATGTAAAAATTCTTAACCATGGAGATTTGCCCCCATTTTATCATGGAAATTTTTGTCTTGTAAATAGTCTCTATTACAATACCATGGGTAAATACCATGGCTTATCAATACAACATGCTCAGCGTGATAGATGTTAATATGAATTTTTCTTTAATTAATTAACTTGAGATAAAATAATTAAAATGGAATACCTGACTTGGAGATCAATTTTAGCCTTCGATCTATGAATGCTACTAATAATCTGGTATATTCTATAGCGGTTAAATCTCTAACATCTACCTAATAATCATTGATAATTAAATTAAAATCCTAGAAGGCCTATTGTAAAATAGTAATTATAAATCCTATATAAACCACATTAAATAGAAAGGAAGTTAATACATGGATGCATCACGAGCATGTTATACAACATATGCATGTATGGTGGACCATAATCTAGTAATACATCATACCAAGCAATCCAAAATGTATACAAATCTTGAACCATTATTATTAAAGGAAAGATAACGAGTAGAAGTATACATTATAACAAGTCATCTAAAATTTGCATATCATTAATCATAATATGGATCATATCAAGGGAAGGGTGTCCATTAGATCTATGAATCATCAATAATATTATAATAAGGACATATCATATTAAATCACCATCTAAGATCATTAATATTATGTAACCATCATCAATAATATTGATTCTTCATGTGGTATCATTACGAATATCTAGATCATCAATATATCAATAGGCAAGTTAATATGTGTTTGTGTGCATGCTTAAAATATCAACCAAACAATGAAAGACTAAATATGTTAACCATGATACAATAATTCTCAATGTTACATGTCCATCATAAAAAACATTTAATGATAACTAAATCATTAATTAAAGAAGCATCAATACTTTCCATAATGTTATGTCACAATCTAGATAGTCTCATACGTGTCTAGGTTTATGACACTCACAAGAATGTATACTTTGAAACAGGAACTGATACTGTTACCCGTTTCGTAGAGATAGAAAAAAAGTGACCCGATTTTGAAAAGGGGTGATGCAGAACATACATGTTTTTTTTAGAGCATAGTTTTTGGCACTTTAATTTTTTTTATGTACATTGTGTTTTAAAATGGCAGTGATTTTCATGCCGCTTTAAAAAAGTGGTAATTCTGCATGAGGCCTTTTTTTAAAAGACCTATTTTTTTACTTTAAATTTTCTAATGTATGAAATGTAAATAATTATTTTCTAAATTTAATAATTTTTGAAGTAGTCTTCTTCTTCATAATTTTTTTTTTTTTTTTTTTTTTTTTTTTTTTGTAGTGAGGTTTTTATTCTTTTGCATATTTAAAGAAGAAGGTTGATATTTTGAATTTTCAATATTCTACATATTTATACATCGTTAATTAATTTTTCAATTCACATGAAATAATTGTCTCTAAAAAAAATAATTTTTAACAATTGACATAAACATAACCATTTTTAACATAAATATAACTAAAAAACCACACATTTTGACATAAATATAACTAGAAATGACATGTCAAAATCACAATTTTTATAGGAAAATTTTAACTAAAAATGGTTAAATAATAGTTTTTTTTTTATGAATTTCATGTCAAAAAAATAATAATAATCACTATTTTTTTTTCAAAAAATGGTGATTAACATAAAAATTAACGCGAAAATCACATAATACAAATATTGAACGCATAACAACCTTAATTGAGTGCTTATTCTTCTCATAAAATGTCAAAGTCAAAACATTACAAGTATAACTAATTAATAGTTACAAAAAATGAGCTTGATTTCCAAGCATAACTTAAATTTAATCAACAATGTCATGTAATCCAAACTCTTTGTCCTCTAGAGTTTCATCATTGTCTTCTTCCACAATATTTTCTGCTTCATTTTTCTCATTTTCCTCTTCTAGTGGATCTTTGATGTCAGCAAATCTCCCAATGTATGCCTTTCCAATCATTCCGTGTAATGGTGGTTGGGGTTCCTTTGCCTTTTTTTCCACATGTGATTCACCAAAGTCCCCTTTCTTCAACCCAATTTCTTGCATTGCATGTGGAAGAAATAGACGAGCATTAATTCTTTGTTGAATAAAATTGCATTGTATTGGATCTTTTTCAATGGCAATGCAATTTCTTCCTTTTTGAAGGCAACATGCTAGTTGTACCTTATTATCAAGCACAAAAGAAATAATGAAGTAAATTAGTACAATGACATATAAATTAAGAAATAACATATTATTACCTGAGCCAGAAAATAAATCCAGAACCCAATCTCCTTCATTTTAACATATGTCTATAAGATAGTTAATCAATAACTGTGGTTTTTGATAAATGTTAACTATCTCTCCTTTTGCTTCTTTGTATTCATATGTTAGTTTTCTCACAACAACATCATAAGTTAGTATTTGGCTATGACTCTTTCTATCTACTCAATTAAAAATCATAGACATATAGCTATCATCTTTTGCCCAAATATGAATATGGATGAACTCACAATCATTTATAAATAGTTGATCTTCACGGTTAAGAAGATTTTACTTTTGCCTGTAACATGAAATAGTAAAATTTCAATTAACTTATACGTAAATGATTTTTTTAACGTTAATGAAATATACATTTTAAACGTGTTACCATGTAAGCTGCATCCTTGAATTTGTTTTCAACTTGAAGCTTGATAATAACAATAACTGTGGCGGCCTAACGGCTCGCGGGGGTGGCGGGGTGATTCCTGGAATCTCCCTGTCACCCCTGCGGGCCATTGGGTCGGCGAGGTGGGGTGGAGGGCCCTCCACCCCACCCAACGGCCCAACGGCCCGCAGGGGTGGCGGGGTGATTCCGGGAATCGCCCTGCCACTCCCGCGGGCCGTTCGGCCGCCAGAGTGGGGCGGAGGCTGTTCGTAGCCCTCCTCCCCACCCCGGTGGCCCAACGGCTCGCGATGGTGGTAGGGTGATTCCCAAAATCACCCCGTCACCCCTGTGAGCCATTGGGCCGGGTGGGTGGGGCGGAGGCTGTCCGCAGTTGGAATCACCCCGCCACCCCCGCAGGCTGTTGGGCTGGGTGGGTGAAGCGGAGGCTGTCCGCAGCCCTGCCCCCCAATCTGGTGGCCCAAAGGCTCGCAGTGGTGGGGGGGAGGGGGTGATTCCTGGAATCACCCTGCCACTCCCGTAGGCCGTTGGGTCAGGTGGGTGAATCGGAGGCTGTCTGTAGCCCTCCGCCCCACCCTGACTGCCCAATGGCCCGCGGGGGAGGCGGGTGATTGTCGGAATCACCAAGCCATCCCCGCGGGCCATTGGGCTGCCAGGGTGGGGCAGAGGCTATCCTCAGATCTATGCCCCACCCCGGCGGCCCAACAACCAGCGGGGGTGGTGGGGTGATTCTAGACAATCTCTGCCCCACCCCGACAGCCCAACAGCCCGCGAGGGTGGTAGAGCAATTCTGGACAGTCTCCGTCCCACCCACCCAGCCCAACAGCCTACGAGGGTAGCGGGGTGATTCTGGGAATCACCCTGCCACCACCGCGAGCCATTGGGTCGCCGGGGTGGGGAAAAGGGCTGCAGATAGCCCTCTTGCCCCACCCCAGTGGCCCAATGGCCCGCGGGGATGGCGGGGTGATTCTTGAAATTGTGGATAAAACAATGCATTTCCATCCAAGGGCAAGGAGAACTTTCATCCGGGAGGCAAGACTGAGCATCCTTAATCTGAGCTGAGCATCAATCCTTTCACCCCCGAGGGTGGGGCAGAGGGCTACTGACAGCCTTCGCCCCACCCCGGCAGCTAAACGGCCTGCGGGGGTGGTGGGTTGATTCTCAAAATCACCCCACCACCCCCATGGGCCGTAGGGCCACCGGGGTGGGGCGGAGGGCTACTGACAGCCGCCACCCCACCCGAGCAGCCCAATGGCTCGCGGGGTTAGTCGGGTGATTCTGGGGATTACCCCTCCAACCTCGTGGGTCGTCGGTCCGTTGGGGTGGGGCGGAGGGCTGCAGACAGCCTTTGCCCCACTTCAATGGCCTAATCACCTGTGGGGGTGGCGGGGTGATTCTCGGAATCACCTCGCCACCCCCGCGGGATGTTGTGCTGCCTGGGTAGGGTGGAGGCTATCCAAAACCCCCCGCCCCACCCCGGTTGTAAGGCACATGAGTTGTGGATCATTTGGCGAAGGGCGCATGGCGGGCGAGCGGGTGACGAGCTAGGGCAACTGACGAGTTGGGCGTGCCCGCACGGTACAATGAGTTGGACTGAGCGATAGAGGAAACGAGTGAAGGGCACATGATGGGCGAGTGATGAGCTTGGAGGTAACCGGCAAGTTAGGGCACACCCGCATGGTGCGACGGGCTGACCGAATAGAGGAGACGAGCCAACGTGTGACACAAATAGTCATCGCAAAAATGATTAAGTGTTGGGTGGGGGAAATTTTATATGTGGGGGAATCCCGCACATGAGCACCCACATCATGGGCCGACACGACAGAGGGGTGAGTTGGATGAAACGGTGGGTTGGCTTGGTGAGTCAACGCCCCAATCGATGGGCCAAGCGCCATATAAGTAGAGCGTTGGAATGGTGGCAACAATCAATCAAGTAAAGTTTCCAAGTGTTAATGCAAGCTAGGAGGGTGAGCTACTTGGAGAGTTTGAAATTGGGTGAAGTGCAAGCGAACTCTTGGGCTGTAGTACGGAGTTGCAGAAAATGCAAAAAATGGATCCGCAGGTCGTTTGAAGGTGTTCGGGCAAGGGCGTGCGAGGGCGTCGGCCTGAACAACCGAACGGGCGAGGGCATCCAAGGGTGTTTTTCTGAATGATTGAATGGGCGAGGTCGTTCGAAGGTGTTCGAGCGAGGGCGTGCTATGGCATCTACCTGAACGACTGAATGGGCGAGGTTATTTGAAGGTGTTCGGGCGAGGGTGTGAGAGGGCGCCGGTTTGAACGTCTGAATGGGCGACGACATGCGAGGGCGTCTGCCCGAACGACTGAACGGGTGAGGGTGTGTGATGACATTTGTCCAAATGACTAAAGGGGCGAGGGCGTACGCCCAAACCACTAAACGGGAAAGGTTGGTCTGAAGGACAGAACGAGCGAGGGTGTGCTAGGGTGCTGACCTGAACGAGTGAATGGGAGAGGGCATGTCAGGGTGTCCGCCTGAACGAGTTGAGGGTGTTCGGCTGAACCAGCCGAGGGTGAACGATGTGCTGAATAGTGCGATGGTTAATGAGTTGTGATGGGTAGTAGAACTGGTGGGCACTCTGAACGGTGGTTCGAGTAGTTTGAATGGTGCAAGCTGAGTTGCACGATTGTGACAGATATTGTACCAAGGAAACTTGGGGTTTCCTGCAAACACTGTAAATTTGTATATTTTGTGAAATATTTTTATTATCGGGCAGACTCATATTTCAAGGAGTTGCCCCTCCCATTAAAATATCCACTGTGCATATGTGTAAATGGTAATAATGATGAAGATGATTAATTGAATGTTTTCGCTATGTATGTGAATGTTATACTTAGGAAAGTTGAAAAATAAACTAAGTATAGAAAGTAGGCGTAGTCCACACTTACAAGTATTGTTAAAAAGAAAGTGGGTGGTGGTGCCGCACCCCCCATCATGCGATTGGAAGAGTGCCGCCAGGGTAGGGGCATGACAGGTGGTATCAGAGCTCTGTATTCTATGGGCTTTGGTGATTCAAATTTGCAGATTGAAGTGCTACACTTTGTGACAAGTTTAGGAGGGGTGAAGCATTGTGCTTGGGCCAAGCTGAACGACAAGACTCAATAGGTTTGCAAGAATGTCAAGGGAGGCTCTTGCTGAACTTATACAGGTTGAAGAGGATGAAAGAAGAAAACCCACGGATTCGAGATGAACTTGAAGTCTTGGAAGGGAATGTTGAAGACAAACTTCTTCAACTTGGTTGGGCAATGGAGCAGGATGTAGCTGCATATTGTGATGATGAGGATGAGGAAGCTGTGATGTTTGAGGATGTTGTAGACATGACAATGATGGAGGATGAACTTGAAATTGATCAAGTTGGACCAGGATCATGCAGTTTGTAGACATTGGTGGATGAGGATACCCACATGGAGGGGCATCATGGTGAAGTAACTACTTATACTTGTGTTTCATTTGAGCTTTTGGGAGGATGGGCCATGTGCAGGGAAGGGAAAAATCAGTTTGCCGATGTGATGGAGGATCTTACCATGGATGTCTACGATGAAGCCTTGTATGGAGAGGCAAGGACCATTAACTATTACAGAGCTTGTCGGGGCTGTTTGTGACCTTATTGTAGAAGGTGAAAATTCCTGTGACAAGGGAGGAACGTGATGTTCATTGCGGAGGAATGGGTCATGCTTTAGGCATATGGAGAAATTGGCTAGGTGCTCGACATGACTCATGGACTAATTGGAGAGAGGCCACGCACCTTGGTATGATGATACTTGGGTGGACTTCTCATGGCCAAGACCAAGAGGAAGTCTTGGTGGAACCTTTAGTGGGGTAGCTATGATGGAAGAGACTCATTACTTGATGATGATATGGTTTTGGTGACCGAGTTCATTAGACCGGATTGTAGACCTGGATGAGGATGACAGATTGTTGTGATGGGTCTAATTAGTTGGACAAAATGGGCAACTTAAGTCATGGACATCGAGTTGGAGACATGGAGCATGGAAGTCGTATGCAGGGACATTATGCAGAAGCACTTGTAGAGGTGTCACTTATGGGCATCCAATGAGGAGTGCTAAGGCAGGGATGTTGTACAGGTGGATTTGCTGATCTAACATGGAGATATTTTGCTTAGGAGCCAATGGGGATGTTGTGCACTCTTGTACAACGAGGCCATGGACTTGGTTGGATTTGTGAGCAAACTATGGAGCATTCCTACTACATGGAGAGTCGAGGCATCTTGCAGGGACCTTTGGGCCGAGACATGTATGCATGCTAGGATGTTGGTTGGAGATGACTCATGGAGCTCATGATGACATGAGGTTGTGACTTTTGGGGACTTCATATTATGGTGGACTTGGAGGATCTGATGCATTGAGGAGTTGAGGTCAAAGACTTTGATGCAAGATGGGGTGCATACTTTTGAGTACATTTATGGGTGTGCTTGAGAGAGTGACTTGATGTGGAGGATCGATATGAGACACTTTGGAGTGATGGAGTTGCAGTGATGATGATGCCTTGGTGGCAACACTTGGGCATGGGTTGAGCTAAGATTTAACCACTTTTGATACATGGGAGATGATTGGTCTATCATATGGGCAACACATGGATAATGAGATAGGTGTATACTTGTTTCTTTGGTAGACTTGAGGGATGGCACATTATAGATATGATGGAGGTTGCTTCATGGACCTAGATGTGGCACATCGAGGGTTGGGTTTGATGAAGAGGATCTCTTCATTTTGAGGAGATGAATTTTACACATATATGGATGATGATGTTGGGATAGATGCAGTTGATTTCATGCAGCACATTGACACCAAACATCATGGACAACATGTTGCAGATGAGATGGGGACTACTTCATGGACCTGGGCATGGCTTATTTTGATGGAGATGGATTCTTGATCGAGTTGATGTTGTGATAGGAGTCTTAGAAACAACTGATGATGGCATGAGGATGTGCATTCTCATGGTTTGAGCATGACAATTGTATTAGCTACCCGACTAGTTTGAGTCATGGGGGACGTCAGTGTACAAAGATGTGTTAGCATTGTGTTGGAGTATCATTGCAGCAGTTCACACGATGATGATACATGATGAGGTTGACATGATATGTTGTAGTAAGCATGTAGCTGGAGTTGGGGGGACCAACCTTCCACAGTGGGGCAACATGTGGGGATTGTAACAGATGTGGTTAATGGTCATGGATTGAGGAGACTTTCTGATTCATGGAGACATAAGCCTTCATGGTTTATGCAACGGTAGAGCAGAGGCAGGCAGGATTACAATTTTGATGTTGGAGTTAGCGACACTTTGCGATGTCATATGATGGTGTTGTCGAGGACGAAAACCATTTAGAGTGGGGGAGAATGTAAGGCCCATGAGTTGCGGTTCGTTCGGTGAAGGGCGCACGACGGGTGAGCGGGCGATGAACTGGGGTAACCGGCGAGTTGGGCATGCACGCACGGTACGATGAGTTGGGCTGAATGACCGAGGAAACGAGCGAAGGGTGCATAATGGGCAAGTGACAAGCTGGGAGGTAACCAGTGAGTTGGGGCTCCCCCGCACGGTGCAACAAGCTGACCGAACGGAGGAGACGAGCCAATGTGCGACACAAAGAGTCATCGAAAAAATGACTAAGTGTTGGGCGGTGGAAATTTTATATGTGGGGGAGGTCCCGCACATGGGCGCACACACCATGGGCCAACATGATGGAGGGGCGAGTTGGACGAAATGGTGGGTTAGCTTGGTGAGTCGACTGCCCAACCGATGGGCCAACCACCATATAAGTAGAGCATTGGAATGGTGGAAAAAATCAATCAAGTAAAGTTTCCAAGTGTTTATACAAGCTAGGAGGGAGAGCTACTTGGAGAGTTTGAAATTGGGTGAAGTGTAGGTGGACTCTTGGGTCGTAGCATGGAGCTATAGAAAACGCAGAAAACAGAGCCATTGGTTGTGCGAAGATGTTTGGGCGAGGGCGTGCGAGGGAGTCAGCCCGAATGACCAAATGGGCGAGGGTCTCCGAGGGCATTTGTCTGAACAACTGAATGAGTGAGGTCGTTCGAAGGCACTCTGGTAAGGGCGTGCGAGGGCATCTGTCTGAACAACTAAATGGGCGAGGTCGTTCGAAGGCATTCAGGCAAGGGCATGTGAGGGCACCGGTCTGAAAATCTGAACGAGTGAGGGCATACAATGGAATACGCCCAAACGACTGAACAGGCAAGGGCATGCGAGGGCGTCTGCTTGAATGACTGAACGGGTGACAGCGTGCGAGGATTTTTTCCTGAACGATTGAATGGGCAAGGCTGGTCTGAATGATGGAATGGGCGAGGGCGCCGGCCTGAATAAGTGAATGGGCGAAGGCATGCAAGGGCGTCCACCTGAATGAGTTTAGGGCGTTCGGCTAAACAAGCCGAGGGCGAACGACGTGTTGAATACTGCGATGGTGAACGAGTCGTGATGGATGGTAGAACCGGTGGGCACTCCGAATGATGGTTTGGGTAGTCTGAATGGTGCAGGCTGGGTTGCACGGTTGTGATAGATATTCTACCAAGGAAACTTGGGGTTTCCTGCAAAGACTATAAAACTGTATATTTTGTGAAATATTGTTATTATTGGGTAGACTCATATTTCAAGGAGTTGCCCCTCCCATTAAAATATCCATTGTGCATATGTGTAAATGGTAATAACGATGAAGATGATTAATTGAATGTTTCTGTTGTGTATGTGAATGTTATACTTAGGAAAGTTGAAAAATAAACTAAGTATAGAAAGTGGGTGTAGTCCACACTTACAAGTATTGTTAAAAAGAAAGTGGGTGGTGGTGCCGCACCCCCCATCGTGCGGTTGGAAGAGTACCATCGGGGTAGCGACGTGACACCAGCAGCCCAATGGCCTGCAGGGATAGCAGGGCGATTCGCGGAATCACCCCGCCAGCCCCGCTGGCCGATGGGCTATTGTGGTGGGGTGGTGGTTCTCCACAGTGCCCACCCCACCTCGGCAACCTGGGTGTTGAGGCAATTCCGGGAATCACCCCGCCACCCCCGCTGGCTGTTAGGCTGCAAGGGTGGGGTGGAGGTTGTCTATAGCCCTCTGTCCCACCCTGGTGGCCCAACGGCTCGCGAGGGTGGTGGGGTGATTCCTGGAATCACCATGCCACACCGCGGTCATTGGGCCGCCACAGTGGGGCAGCCTATGCCCCACCTCGGTGGTGGAATGGCCCACGGGGGTCGTCGGGTGATTCCCAGAATCACTTCGCCACCCCGGCGGGCTGTTGCACCGCCAGAGTGGGGTAGAGGATGTTTGCAGCCCTTTGGCCCACCCCGCTAGCCCAACAGCCCATAGGGGTGGCAGGGTGATTTCCAAAATCACCCCACCACCCCCGTGGGCTATTGGGTCGTCGGGGTGGGGCGGAGGCTGTCCACAGGAAGGAAGTGTTGTTGGTTTCTCTTTGAGACATTGTATTGTTGGGTGATATTACTTTTTATGAGGTGAAGAGGGCTTTCATGCTGGGAGGATGATGTTGGATCAGACAGCTGGGTTGTAATCCTCTCTTCTACTACTTCTATCAATAAAGCTATTTGAGTTTTCCTCCATATACTTGTATATTTCTGAATCTTGTATTTTTGTATGCATTTGTATGGTTAATGTACATATGATTCTACATTGTTTATGGTTATAGATCTCTATGCTTTGATGGTATTTTGCTGCTTTGACTCTACAGGTGTTCTTTGAAGCGGGACAAGTGAGAAGCGAGTGGCGAAGCTCTATCAAAGGAGAGAGCAAACAAGCAAGGAGCCAAGTGAAAGACTGAGGTTGGTACTCTTTGCTTCTCTCTCATCTATCTCTCATAAAGAAAAACACAAGTTACTTTGAATTGTTTTTTTCTAAGATAGCTACCCATCTTAGTGTGACTAGCAGCTCTGAATGGACACTAGTTTTCCCGAAAACAAAATGGCGACTCCGTTGGGGAGTGAATAGTTTGTTTGTTTGTTACTGTTGTTTGCTTTATAAACTACAGATAGAGCTTGAAGTTAAGCCAGCTAGCCTTTGAACTGCTTTTGCTATGCAATTGCAAAGTAGATCAATGCTGCTTCAGTCAATCTCTGGGTTGGTTTATGAACTGAACATCTGACTTGAAAACATCCTAAGTGCCCTGGTGGTAGCTCAATAACCTCATTAGATCAGCCCCTATACTTAGTGTTTACTGTCTATCATAAGCTCAACCTAAATCCCTGAAATTAGCTGCAAACTGTGAGTGAAAACCAAGCTCAGTCTCGTCCCTAGACCATCGCACTGTCTCTCATTGGCAGTTTAGATGCGTCGCACCTCCCTTGTGCTGCAGGTGATATGCATCCATGTTTTCCTTAAGGACAAGTGCGATGATTGAATGAGACCGTTTCTGCCTCCAGATTTTGGTTTTCTCTTCAATGTTTTCAGCTCTATTCATTAGTTTTGCTGTCTATGATCAGTAAATCACTATTGAAACCTTCTTCCTTCACATTATTCAACCTCCATTGATAAGGAATTGTGAATGTTTCATTATGTATTTTTTATCATTTACAGTCCTCCTATGCAAACATTAGCTTAATCGAACTGTCGTCTTTTGATTTGAAAGTGTCGCAATTGTCCTTTTCAGTCAAGGAAAAGAGTGTCGTAAAGTCTTCCTCTTTTAGATAGTCAATTACATTTTTGCCTTTGTATTTGATTTGAATTATCAATTCTTTGAAGTGTCAAAAACAATTTTCCATTCGAAAGAGAAATTGTCGTCTTAGTCTTCCTTTCATTTTTGAAAAGAAATTGTTAAAGTGTCGCTTTGAAGAAAAGTAGTTTAGATTTGTATTTAGTTTTCTTTTTGTGATTCTCACATTAAGGGAACTAAAAAACAAATACATGCATGTGCATTTGAATTTAGACTATATGCGGAAATTGATTTAGGAAAAGTGCATTTAGTGTGTGCTCTCTGATCTATGTTGAAAGAATCATATTTTTCTTTCCTTAGTAGCTAGGATTTTCATTGCTAAAAGAAAATAAACGACTGTTTATCATTTTAGATTGCACATTTAGGAGTTGTACATCTACATCACGTGGTGAACCTTGAAAGGCAAACTTCTTAAGAAAGATCAACTATAAACTAAACATCAATGAACATAAAAATGCTTTGGAACCTAACGCACAACATCTAGGAGTCTAGGCTAGAGATGTATTCCGACGTCGTAAAGCCTGGTAACTATCATTTTTATCGTAGGTTGGGTGATTCCTCCTCTTTGATACGACAAGTACCAGTACAGACTTGTGCTCCCATGTACCGTCGAGTATATATTGGGAGACCACAATAGGCTTATATCCTTTATCTTTAGGAAGCCGTGTCTGTCACCCTATCGATCGCAATGCACTGAACACAACATTCGGGAAGATTGAATGTCATAAGTAAAGTCCTCGGTAATTTCTCTATAATTTACCACCGAGGTGTATATTGTAGTTTTGCGATTGGTTTGGTAATCCCTCTGTCTAGATTTCTAGAGTAGTCACTTTCGTTCCTTTTCAGACTCCTTAAAAGAAAAGGTCCATCTGAGCACTTGTCACTTCAGGCTCATTAAAAATCGAAGGCAACTAAAGTCATATTTAGCTTTTTCTCGAGTCTTAAAAATTGATAAATCAAGTTGTGTCAAAGCGTCATAAAATTGATTTTATTCGGAATAACATCATTGTTCCCTCATTGCTCTTAGGTTGAGAAAATGGAGTCCACCAATCAAGGATTTTCCCTTGGGGGGAATCTAGTCCTTTCTCCTCCTAGGGAGATGGTGGTGCTCCACACATGGCTACATTGTCCCTTCCAAGAATCACAATTGGCCTACCAGTATGGCTATTCTCGACCTCTGTCGTTCGAAACACTGTAATTCCTCAGCAATCAAATGATACTGAAGTTTCTCCCCCACCTTCCACTTCGTTTATTTCTCCCTCTCCTTCTTCTTCTTCGCTTGGTGAAACTAGTAACACTAAAAACCAAGTAACTGAGAAGAAGAAGAAAGGGAAGGAGAAGAAGAAGAAGAAGCCAATGGCGAAAGGGGGCAACCATGCATTATCTGGTGAAAATCCACACACTGCACCATCCAAACCCAAATCTCTGTGTGTCATTTGCAAATGAGACCACTATCATCGATATTGTCCCCGCATCCCGCGGATCTTGAGGGACTGGTCTCCCCACTTGCACAATTCGGTGTCTTAAACCTCTGTCGATAATGTTGAGAGTACACCGTCAACTAGTGAAAATGAAGTCAATGGGAAAAAAGGAAGATCTAGTTTTCCTTGTAGGTTGTGTGAAGGCGATCATGCCCTCCACTGTTGCCCTTTCCTGGATGAAGCTAAAAGAGTTTTGGATAACCGTCCTACTTCACCGCATCGACTTCCTCCTGGATACAAGAAACTCTTGCCAAGCCCATCGCTAGTTGAAACCCGACTGGCACACCTCTGTTGTTGGTCAAAATGCCTATTATTGAAGATAAACCCTTTGAGTCCACATTGGACCAAAGTCAATAGGTCGAGACGGCAGTCAACCCAGTTTTGTCTTCAGAAGGTCCACCTTCAGATGATAGAGTCTCCAAAGAGAATGAGAACGACACCATTCAAATTATTTTTGTTAACACAGAATCCAATGAACATGGGGGCAATCTGCCCGTTCCTTTACCATAGGAGGGAAGTTCCTCAGTTCAAGAGATTCATCCGGTCCCTCCTCCATGCAATCTAGTCATTTCCTTTGATTGGAATCTACTAGCGAGACCCCGCCTACCATCTAATGTACCATTCTGAATCATAGTACAAGCTTACAGAATGATCATGGCTGGTACTATCATAGATGAAGGGACTTCTGTGAGTATCCTTTCCTCAACTGCTTGGAAAGCACTTGGTTCACCATCACTTATGCCTGAGATTCGAAATCTATCAGGCTTCAATAAAGGAACCAGTCGACCATTAGGGATCCTTCCAAATTTTCCTATAACTTTGAGAAGGAAAACCATTCATCTAAATGTGATGGTAGTCCAAGGGCCTCTAGATTACAATCTACTCCTTGGGCATGACTACATTTACAACATGGGAGCTATTGTTTCCTCACTCTTTCAGGTGATGTGCTTTCCATATGAAGGCAGAATGGTCCAGCTCGTTGACCAACTTTCATTCCCCGGTTCAAACATGGCTATGTTGGGTGAAACTATGTTCGTTTAATTCCGTTGTAGTACTTACCCAACTATTTAATTTGTCAATCCGAGGTCCGTAGACTTACGAGACACATGCACTATATATGCAGGACTGAATTGGAACTAATCTAATCTAATCTAATCTAAATTATTGAAATCAAATTGATCTAAGAAGGCATTGAAACATTAACTATGAAAGCAGGAAGTGCATAAAAGAAAAGCAATACAACATGTGAAGAAGTGAATGGAAAACAACAGATATGAGCTCATAACAATAAAACTATGTCAAATTATATTACAATAACTAAATTACAAATCATGAAAGAATCAAAGTTAATCTCCATTCTCTATTATTCCCTATTCCAATGAAGAGAGAGCACTCTCTTATATACATGAAGAAGATAACCTTTCCATAATTACATATCAAATATTCTCTCAAGCACTCTCAACTAGTTTCCCATTATTACAAGATATCATCGCACAAATCTCTCAAACATGATCCCATAAATCTCTCACATATCTTGGATAAGATATGTCTCCATGATTTTCTCCTTAGGATAAGATATGCCTCCATGATTTTCTCCTTAGAAAAAGATATGCCTCCATGATTTTCTTCTTAGGATAAGATATGCCTCCATGATTTTCTCCTTAGAAAAAGATATGCCTCCATGATTTTCTTCTTAGGATAAGATATGCCTCCATGATTTTCTCCTTAGAAAAAGGCGTGCATAATTATCTCCTTGATATGGTGGAGGAGATATTAATTCTTCACATATTTCCTACACATCACAAAACTCACATATTCTTGAGATATATAAAAATATGTACATTTTCTAATAATTAATCATAAATTCACTTATAATACAAAAATGAATAAAATGGAAAATAGGAAGGTGAAACCCAAATGTATGTATGAAAGTGATATGATAACAAGTTAATGGGATGATGAAATGTAAGGAATAGTGAAGAAAAAGGTGGATGAAAATATGACATTTCTGAGTCCCAACATCCTCCCCAACTGAACTTGTTGCATGTCCTCATGCAACCATGCATGGGTATCTTTTAAGAACATTTGGCATATTGAACTTTGGCTTTACATGATGATGTCTTAAATGTTTCCAAGGTATGTGAGAGACATTAGTAACAATTTACATTTTCTTATGGTTGGTTCTTGTGTGACAACCATGAATATGGTTGGTTCTTGTGTGACAACCATGAATACAAAGAATGTTGGTTCTTGTGTTAACAACATTCATTTCATTTTCTGTTCTCTTTTCTTCAATAATGTAAACACTCACTGGAAATCATAATGTGCATAAGAAAGCCCTTTTGTAATTTAATGAAGCATGCCAATATTGCATATGAAACAAAGTGCAAGAAAGTATCATTGGAAAATAAATGTTGGTGAATGGTAAATGGAGTGATAGTGGTGAAGAAATGGAATCATGGAAGTGAATATGTAGTGAATGTAGTTCTCCCCCCCTCAACTGAATTGGTTGCATGTCCTCATGCAACTTAACATGGCGCATGAAAGGAAATGTAGCATGGTGAGGGAATTTTCCAAAATATTCACGTTAGCGTATAAGGAATTGCATGATTAAAGATTAGAAAACAACATACCTCTACTTACCCAAGAATGATGAATTATGCAATATGAATGTAACTGCTGCTGATGCTGGATCAGGAAAATGTGACTGATGTAACCGGATCCTGGAGACTGAAGGAATCTGAACTGCTGATGCTGAATCATGGAAAAGATAAATGCTGAAAGTGGTACTGTGGTACTCTCATAGATCAGAATGCATGCTGCTGTAATTGCTGAGGGAGTCATGAAAAAGTGTATAGTCTTCACCTGCTACAAACCCGATGGTACAATTCTAAACATGCGAATGAATGTGTCGATGTCGAGCATGAACAGAAATAATTGGATTACCGGCCATTGATGTATGCCGTTAACCAATGCGAGGCAACTCACCATTGATGTTAATGAGTGCCAAGGTACCGGAGTACATCTTGCGAAGTGCGAATGGATGTGTCGAGGTCGAGCCACTTGCAAGATCTGAAGGTCAAGGGACATTGATGTATTCCCATGATCGCCAACGAGAGAGCTTGCCATTAAGGCATGCAAGCCTCTAGGTACTCAAAATGAACTCTAGTCTGTTTCCCAGATAAGGTGCTGATGTCGATGGGGCAAAACTTGTTGAGAGGTGGGCCTTAAGGAATCCCACATCAGTCAACGCGAGTTTGTACAAAAAGATTTGGTAGGACTATAAATGGAAAGAACTCACGGACAAGCAGTGTGGATTAGCATGGCTAGGAAATCAAGGCAATGTAATCATGGAAAGGGAATGAGTTTTATTCAAAAGGCAAACTGAAAAGGATAAATGGATGTATGCGATTCAGAAAAATAGGCGTGCATGCAGTCATGAAAGATAAGGAAATGGAAGATGGGCTGCAACACAAGGATGGTCTAGGCGTTTGGAAGGAAAAAGGGAAGTAATCATGACGCAAAAGGATTGTTGTGTAGTGGAAAATGTCATGATTTCATAGTGATTTCGAAAAATCACTTTGCACTAGATTGTCTTCAACTCTTAGCACCATTCCTGCATAAAAATTGTCACCTTTGTGTGCCATCTCCATCGATCATTCCTGTATGAAGTGACTCAAAAACAAATTAGCTCATTTCCAAGAATTTATGAAATGTCCATTTTATTTTTTTTAATTATCTTCCGAAATAACTCTAATTGTGGATGAAAAAGGTGTCGCATCGTAATGTTGAGCTTTCTGCATAAGCTTCTCGTTGTCCTACACATAACACCAATCTCATTTCACTTCTTAGTATATGCATCCTAACTTTTGCCCATAAATTCACAAAAATATCCAACATACTTTCATTTCCCCCCAACTAGAAATATTGCATGTCCCCATGCAATGTACTCATTGATTGTGCAATGCTTTTTCAAAATGTTTTTAGTGGTTTGTAAGAAAAATAATTTAAAACATTTGAAAAGGCTGTTGTATTTATGAGGGAACATGTAATTAGTTTATGAATGAATGAGGAAAAGTGATTTTGATTTTGATTTTTTTTTTTTTTTTTTTTTATATATTTTTTAATTTTTAATTTTTAATTTTTTTATTTTTTTTTTTTTTTTTTTTTTTTACAAACAAAACTAATAATAAAAAATTGACGCTGATTAAAACAAAATAAAAATATATATTAAAGCTTTGCCTTAGCTTTTCCCGCTCGGTTTTCACACCCCATGCTTTGTATATTTCATTTTCATTTCGTGGAGAACGCATCTTAAAATGACAACTTCAAATTAAAACTATTGGACGTTTGCAAACCGAAGTGATATGCTACATGATGATCGTTTGATGACTTGCAGTTCGCTGGCTAGGCTTTCCATGTGTCTTTGCATGCATCTGAAGACAAGAAGCGCCGATCTATGGACTTTTACGCCTCAAATTTATGAAAATATTATTGAATGTGGCAAAGAAAGAAAGCACTGATTCGGACTACAGAACACACATATAGCCCAAAAACAAAAATTCCCAATTACAAACCACAGGAGGTCATTGGAAAGATTAGCGATAGACACATCTCATCAGAAATTTTGAACAGGCTTTTGAGAAATACATGTTCAGGAAAAGACAGGATCCATTTGTGTCGGGCTACAGATCTATTGCGTGAATTTATGAATGTTTGTCTTTATCAATCAAATTCGAAAGCCAGAATCATGGATTGGATAATTGAAGAGGTGTCAAAAGATCGAAAAGCTGCAAAAGCATTGTTGGCAATTGGTTGGAAAGGAAAAACTCGGGAAACATCTGGGCATTGAAGAAGGACAAAGTAGTTTCACAGCAATAGTTCCATGGGTTCCTGAGATAAAGGCGGAATTTCCTGTTGATGCATGAATAGATGATGGAAGACTGAAAGCGAGTAGAGAGAATGGAACACTGGATCATGGGATAGTTGGCAATTTTGCTGCTCATGTTGGTCAGATGCTGGAATTTTCTGATCCCCAGGCTCTTGGACGCCATTATCAAACTGAACATATGGGTACCAGCTTAAACAAAACCTCGATTTCTTGGGGAAATTGGTTCTACGCCGACCAAAGGCCACAAAATAAGAAATTAGAACAACAGGTCAAACCCAGAGGCCGCTTTCACCATATCAAAGGAAAATCATTTCTGGTAACGCGATTCGAAAATGATGAAGGAAAAAAAACAGTGAATAGAGAGATTCTTAATCAACAGTACCGCCTTCATTCTTAACGCAGACATTTAGCACTCGAATCAGGAAAACCAGGCGATAAGAGTCAACGAGGTAATGTAGGCAAAGGTTTTCACACACCTGTAGACAATTGAACCCATGACGCGATCAAGGCTTGCATCTCGTCACACCTGACCAGTCCCTCTTTCCGGTTAACACAAAGAAAAATGGTGATTAGCATCCGAAACATAGCTCAATTAAAAGAAAATAAACCAAAGACCTCAAGGCGGTAAAAGAAGCCGTGTTAATCAGAAGCGATTGACCATTTCATGCAGAGTATCTGCCACAACAACTTTTACAGGATCATCATTCTTTTCAGGGATGGTCTCAGATCTCCGGAACTGTGGTAATGTAAACCTTCTCGACAATAATGGGCGAGATCTGATCTGTCGTTCGATGCTGCAGTGGAAACTTGTTCGATATCATCGCGCCTTCATTGGATGGCTACCCTCCATAAGTATCAATAATAATATTTCGGCCGGTGAGGCCTGCATCTCCATGAGGCCCTCCGATCACGAATCGACCAGACGGGTTCAAGTGGACTATGGTATTCTCGTCCAGGTACTTCTCCGGAATCACCGGCTTTATCACATGTTCCTTCAAATCTGCAGCAATCTGGTCATTGGGAACTGTCTCATCGTGCTGAGTGGAGATGGTGCCATTCTTTCTGACCTCGGTGAACTTCGCTCGCTTTCTGAGTAACCAGCACGTTGCAGTGATCAGCATCAAGACCCACATCGTCAAAAATGAAACCACTCTCCCTGCAGGTCTTGCAAACAATCTGCTCATAGTTGACATCGGCCTTGGTGGTGATTTCACCAAAAACCATGACCATGTTCGTTTTAGTGCAAGTCTTGCATGCTCATCTTACGGTCGGGGTTCTAGGTGAGGCATGCATCCAACACTGCATCAGAAATCTGGTCACAGAGTTTGTCTGGGTGTCCCTCACTTACGGACTCTGATGTGAACAAGAAGGTCTCCTTCTGGACGGAAATGAGCAGAGCAAACAACACGACAAATCAGAGAATGCAAATTTTAAAGTGACAAATTTTTACCCTAGGTCATTGTCGACAGAAGCACCCTCCAGCAATGCAAACTTTCCTTCAAGGATATCAGTGCTTAGGTGATTGAGTGCATCTGCCTCAGACTCCAGCGCCATTACTTTTATATGAAGTGCTTGGTATGAGCGGGAAATCGTGGATCGATCGCAGAATTTCTGGGGACCTGTGTAACAGTAACCGGCCCAAGGTTTCTTATGGAACTCCCCAGGCTTCTCGGTCCCATAAGGCCAAACGCCTGCCTGCCATGTGCGGTTCGACGAGCGCGTTTGTTCCGGGTGAGATGACGAGCGCGTTTGTTCCGGGTGAGATGCAGAGTGTTAGACAAAACCCCCAGGACAAGAAATGGCATTCCTGGCTTCTTTCTGGTCTGGCCAGAAAATCCGAGTTATATATAAAATAAAGTTCTTAAAGAAGCCATTCTTATTGCTGCAGCTGGTTATGTGATACAAGTGAGTTTGGGTTGTATAATATCTAGATGTATTAATGAGTTGAGTTAGGTGCCAACTTCATCTTATTCCATGAATTTTTGGTTTGGAGTAGCTTGGTAAAAACAAACATGGTTAGTGTTTTTTTTTTCTTTTAATTAATGAAAAACTAAAATTTAGGAATTTTTTATTTTTTATTTTTACAAATGGACACAATGACTGGCAGAGTGAAAGATGTTTTTGATCAAGCATATTGCAAAACATGAATTTATTCTTGAAATTAGTCTATATCATCCTTATTTTCTGATCCTCGAGATCGTACAAAGACGCAGGAGGAGAGCATACTTATGAAAGCAAACGCTGAAACCTATTTTCTGATCCTCGAGATCGTACAAAGACGCAGGAGGAGAGCATACTTATTCTAGGTAAAAGAAAAACTGAAAATGAAAGCAAAAACTAAAACTAAAAGCCTACCTACTCTATACTAATTAGAATTTAAAAATTAGTTACGTGTAGTTAAACTTCCAATGAAGCCATTCACGTAGCAGTGACAACAATAGATTCAGTAGCAAGTTTTCAAATGATGGATGAAAATATTTGACAGTGAATGAGTCTAGTTGCTGTAACTGCAAATCAACTAAAAAATAAAAAGATGAATCTAATCTAGTACTTACCTGGAACCATTGTTCGATAAAGCTTTGATAAGCACAGTTTCTCTCACTCAGATCATGCTGTAACTCCTGTTCTTCTTCTTCTCCAATCTGCTGCTCTTCTTCCTCGATCTCCTGTTCGAATGATTGTTCGTCATCAAATACACAGGATTCTTCAGACGTTGAGTCTTCATTTATTTCTTGAGGAGTAGTTGAACCTTTAATTCTTGTCAAGATCTCCTCTTCCAAGGAAGAAGAGATCCCGACTTCTGCTAGGATCTGAGTGAGTAGTTCCAAGCTGAAACTCATTGTTAAATCATGTTGAAAAAAACCAAAAAAAAATCAGCACACTAAAAATTGAATTAAAAACAAAAGGACCACAGAAATAATCTTGAATTCAATACTCAATTAAACCCTCTTACAAGGACTGCTCATTAATTGAGTAATCGAATGCTTCAATTATAACCATGAACCATGAATTCATCAAACACTCTTCACAGTTGCGAAAATCAAACACACTTGCAGAAATTAAAATTCACACTTGCATAAATGTAAACACACCCTACATGCCCTGATCCATAAGAGGTCGAGCCCATTACGGTATCTCGAATGCGATGCGTAGGCTGTTCCCCACGTCTTACTGCCTTAACACCTCGGAGTTAGGAACATGTCTAAACACACTTGCATAAAAATCAAACTAAACTTCAATCCATCGTGCCTCCCCGGCAACGGCGCCAAAATGTTGGGTGAAACTATGTTCGTTTAATTCCGTTGTAGTACTTACCCAACTATTTAATTTGTCAATCCGAGGTCCGTAGACTTACGAGACGCATTCACTATATATGCAGGACTGAAGTGGAACTAATCTAATCTAATCTAATCTAAATTACTGAAATCAAATTGATCTAAGAAGGCATTGAAACATTAACTATGAAAGCAGGAAGTGCATAAAAGAAAAGCAATACAACATGTGAAGAAGTGAATGGCAAACAACAGATATGAGCTCATAACAATAAAACTATGTCAAATTATATTACAATAACTAAATTACAAATCATGAAAGAATCAAAGTTAATCTCCATTCTCTATTATTCCCTATTCCAATGAAGAGAGAGCACTCTCTTATATACATGAGGAAGATGACCTTTCCATAATTACATATCAAATATTCTCTCAAGCACTCTCAACTAGTTTCCCATTATTACAAGATATCATCGCACAAATCTCTCAAACATGATCCCATAAATCTCTCACATATCTTGGATAAGATATGTCTCCATGATTTTCTCCTTAGGATAAGATATGCCTCCATGATTTTCTCCTTAGAAAAAGATATGCCTCCATGATTTTCTTCTTAGGATAAGATATGCCTCCATGATTTTCTCCTTAGAAAAAGATATGCCTCCATGATTTTCTTCTTAGGATAAGATATGCCTCCATGATTTTCTCCTTAGAAAAAGGCGTGGATAATTATCTCCTTGATATGGTGGAGGAGATATTAATTCTTCACATATTTCCTACACACCACAAAACTCACATATTCTTGAGATATATAAAAATATGTACATTTTCTAATAATTAATCATAAATTCACTTATAATACAAAAATGAATAAAATGGAAAATAGGAAGGTGAAACCCAAATGTATGTATGAAAGTGATATGATAACAAGTTAATGGGATGATGAAATATAAGGAATAGTGAAGAAAAAGGTGGATGAAAATATGACATTTCTGAGTCCCAACAGGCTACTAGTCAAATTCCATCCCTAAATGGTCCTATAGCACAAGGAATGTCTCATCAACCTCCAGTCCATCCACCTGATGTTCGTGAGTGATTCGGTGAATGTGACTAAACCCAGGGGGGATGCACCCTAGTCTGCTTTGGCAAGAAAACCCCATATATAAGGTAGGTTTCCTCGTAGGATATATGACCGATCTGACACACCCGTCCGTTTAGGAAAATGGGATAAGTCTGGAAAAAGATTTCCTCATCGAAGGTTAAGTGATTGGAAGCTCCCACCATTCACCTTTGTCTATTTCGATGGATAGAGCCAAGGAAGTGTTTTGTCTGCAACGTGGATGAAACAACTTTGCTTTAATGCAAGAACTTCCATATGGTAACCTAGAAACTCTACTTCTCTTTATACTTGGGGGCATGCAAACATTTTTTACGCAAGTGAAAAATGACCAGCGTAACTCTAATCATGTAGTTTTACTAACTTCAGCTGCTAAAGTTGGGTGATTGGTCTGATCCACCATTCACCTTTGCCGGGACCGGTGGCAATGGCAAAGTAAAGGAAATGTTTCCCGTCGAGAAACTATCCTACCTAACCTTAGTAGTTCTTTAACCCTTAGGATAGTAGTTGGTCATTCCTAGCTTGCGTAGAAAAGGCTCGGAGCAAAGTTTCGCATGGGGCAAGCTCCTTAAAAAATGAACCTACTGATGAGAGACATCCTTAATATATGACTGGCATGAGCACGTTTCCGCGAAGTTCAAGCTCATTAAAAAATAAACCTAGCAATCAGCATATGTTCCACCAGAGTTCAAGCTCATTAAAAAATGAACCCACCTTCAGTAAATAACCTTTGTGATCACATTGCTATCAGCTTTTGAACCTTGGTTGTGTTCTTACCATCACTTCCACCTTTTCAGCCGATCATACGCCTCCACTTGATTTTTTACCCTTTTGAGGAATAGCTGCGATGAGTGATTCTATTAGCCACCTTCTTTACACTATTGTGATTGAAAAGTTCCAAACCTTAACTGGAACCAGTTGCTATCCGAAAACATCACTCGTTCCTGAAAAACGAGTCTCCTTTAAGCTCTTTTTAGACACGTAAAATATGAAAAGATCGTCGAGCAATTGGCCTCTCCAGCTCGTTAAAGTGATTGGAAGTGCCATCCCTCCTATATATTTTAATCTTTTTGGACCTGAGGGATCATTACACAAAATATCAAACGCTTGTCTTTTTCGGCTCGCTAAAGTGATCGGAAAAGTCATCCCTTTCATATTTTTTATACTTTTTCGGACTTAAGAGATTATACTACAAAAAAGGACTACTGGAGTTTACTTTCCGTCTCTTTTCAGACTCTCTAAAACTGAAAAGGACTGAGTTATCTTTGTCATTAAACTCATTAAAACAATAGTGACAAACTTGTACATATGGACAAGAGCAAGTTTCACTGTTGCTAGGCTCGCTAAAACATAGCGACAGGTTTGCCCAAAGGGAAAATTATAGAACAAGCATATATTATCCTCCTCAGGCTTGAAAAAAATAAAGAGGTATTGGTCAGCAATGACTGGGGGAAAAGGGAAGAAAACTTGAAGAACTTCACTGGTAGCAGGTTTCTCTTGAACATGACACTTTCACTCCATCACCATGATTGAGTCGGGTTCGGTTATTCCGTTCACCGGTCATATCACCATTGGTCCTCCGTACCATCCATTTTGGGGTTAATGCTACCAATCCATTCTAGTGTCACCGATATGTTCAAGAGAAGTCGCTTAGAGAATTCACCAACCCAGCTAACACCTCATCCGCTGCAATACCTTCACACTCCATTTTTCATGACCGCCACCCTGAACCTTGTATCATCAAATCATTTTCACCTCCACAAAATAATTTTCTCCATTCCATGTCATAGATGTGGGATTCATTAAGGCCCTCCTATGACGGGTCACTTCTTGTCGACATCAGCTCATTATCCAAGAAGTTGACTTAGGAAAAACCCTTTCAGTACTTTGAAGCTTGCATGCCTCAATGGCAAGTTTCTCACTTCCGGAGATAGGTTTACATCAATGGCCTTTGACCGAAAGATTTTACGTGGTGTTCGACATTGAATCATGTATTCACACCACGTGAATTGTACTGCAGTACCTTGAGGGTCATTATCATTATTGGTGATTCCTCTCGTGCCTATTAATAGCTTACATCATTCGCTGGTAATCAGGTGATGTCTTTCCATGTTCGACACCAGAACATCTTTTCACATGGATCGACTTGTACATTGGACAAACATTGAACGAGTTTGAGGACCCAGATCTAGTTTCATCTATCCGAGCTGCGATATATTCAGGAAAATAAAAACATCAAATGTACTCCATAGCTACACAGAAAATCATCCAAGCTAAGGGATGATGGCTCTACCAGAATCATCAGTCTGCCACACAGATGGTTGTCTGTCCTATGTACATGAAAATGAATTTATAAAGCTGAGCATGGGAATGCCCACCTCAGCTAGATCATGAAAATTTTGTGAAGATAGTGTATTGTATTGTATCTTATTACAGGTCACCTTCCAGTTCGAAAAACCTCGGATCCTCATGATAAAGCATTCCACCCAACATCAGAAGATTTACGACCTCATTCTTTAGGGGGAAACTATTATAGACACATTTGGGCACTGTAACCCCAATCACATATGTTGATAAACCAAGGGCTCTCAAACCCCTAAAAGTGTTGTTTCATACCCTAAAGGATCAAGGTCAACTGATTACATAATTTCCCAGAAGTTCTCCCTGAAAAACTGCTCAGAACTGGTCAAAACTAGACCATACATACTGCTCCATGCTGACGGTGTGATGCATCTCACCTGATACACACAAAGGGTGTGATGCGTACTGAAAAACCCTTCTGTAGGGTGTGATGAGTGAGAGAAGACAAATGGCAGAGGTAGTTTTCTAGGTGGAAACTCAAAGAATCTTCTAGAAACTGCTCATATGACACTTGCCTCTTTAAATTCGCCCAGGGATGAGTAAGAGATCATGAAATCTCCAAGTGGAACCAATAAATATCAGTGAAATGACACTAATCAAAATCCCAGAAGCTGACTCACTCCCCTGCAGATATCTATATATGGATCCCTCATCCTAGAGATCCAGGGGCTGGAATTTTGTAATTTGTAAGGAAGTGCTGTTGGTTTCTCTTTGAGACATTGTATTGTTGGGTGATCTTGCTTTTTATGAGGTGAAGAGGGCTTTCATGCTGGGAGGATAATGCTGGATCAGAAAGCTGGGTTGTAGTCCTCTCTTCTACTACTTCTATCAATAAAGTTATTTGAGTTTTCCTCCATATACTTGTATATTTCTGAATCTTGTATTTGTGTATGCATTTGTATGGTTAATGTACATCTAATTCTACATTGTTTATGGTTATAGATCTCTATGCTTTGATGGTAATTTGCTGCTTTGACTCTACAGGTGTTCTTTGAAGCGGGACAAGTGAGAAGTGAGTGGCGAAGCTCTATCAAAGGAGAGAGGAAACAAGCAAGGATCCAAGCGAAAGACTAAGGTTGGCACTCTCTGCTTCTCTCTCATATATCTCTCATAAAGGAAAACACAAGTTACTTTGAATTGTTTGTTTCTAAGATAGCTACCTGTCTTAGTGGGACTAGCAGCTTTGAATGGACACTCGTTTTCCCGGAAACACCATTCCAATGCTTTACTTATATGGCAGTTGGCCCATCGGTTGAGGTGTCGACTCACCAAGCCAACCCACTGTTTCGTCCAACTCGCCCCTCTGTCACGTTGGCCCATGGTGTGGGCACCCATGTGTGGTACCGCCCCCACATATAAAATTTCCACCGCCCAACACTTAGTCATTTTTCCAGATGACTTTCGCGTCGCATGTTGGCTCGTCTCCTTCGTTCGGTCATCTCGTTGCACCGTGCAGGCGCGCCCCAACTCGCCAGTTTCCTCCCAGTTCGTCGCTCGCCCATCGTGTGCCCTTTGCTCGTTTCCTCTGTCGTTCAGCCCAACTTGTCGCACTGTTCGGGCGCAACCAACTTGCTGGTTGCCCCAGCTCGTTGCCCACTCACCCATCGTGTGCCCTTAACCAAATGAACCACAACTCATGGGCCTTACATTCTCCCCCACTCTAAATGGTTGTCATCCTTGACAACACCGTCATACAACATCACAAAGTGTCACTATCGCTAACATCAAAATTCTCATGCTACCTACCTCTGCTCTGCCATCACATAAACCATCAAGGCTTATGTCTCCATGAATCAGAAAGTCTCCTCAATCCATGATCATCAACCACATTCGTCGCAATCCCCACATGCTGCCCCACTGTGGAAGGTTGGCCCCTCCAACTCAAGCTACATGCTCACTGCAACATATCGTGTCGACCTCATCATGTATCGTCATCGTGTGAACTGCTACCATGATACTTCAACACAATGCTAACACATCTCTGTACACTAATGCCCCCCATGACTCGAACTAGTTAGGTAGCTAATCCAACTATCACACTCAAACCATGAGAATGCACATCCTCATGCCATCATCAGTCGTTTATCAGACTCCTGTCACAACTTCAACTCGATCAAGAATCCATCCCCATCTCCATCAAAATGTAAGCCATGTCGAGTTCCATGAAGTAGTCCCCATCTCATCTGCAACATGCTATCCATGATGTTTGGTGTCAATGTGCTGCATGAAATTAGCCGCATCTATCCCAATATCATCATCCATATATATCTAAAATTCATCTCCTCAAAATGAAGAGATCCTCTTCATCAAACCCGACTCTCGATGTGCCACATCCAGGTCCATGAAGCAACCTCCATCATATCTGTAATGTACCATCCCTCAAGTCAACCAAGGAAATAAGTATAGACCTATCTCATCATCCATGTGCTTCCCCTAATCATAGACCAATCAACTCCCATGTATCAAAAGTGGTTAAGTCTCGGCTCAACCCATACCCAAGTGTTGCCACCAAGGCATCATCATCGCTGCAACTCCATCACTCCAAAGTGTCTCATATCGATCCTCCACATCAAGTCACTCTCTCAAGCACACCCCTAAATGTACTCAAAAGTATGCACCCCATACTGCATCAAAGTCCCTAACCTCAGCTCCTTAATGCATCAAATCCTCCAAGTCCACCATAATATTAAGTCCCCAAAAGTCACAACCTCATGTCATCATGAGCTCCATGAATCATCTCCAACCAACATCCTAGCAAGCATACATGTCTCAGCCAAAAGGTCCCTGAAAGATGCATTAGCTCTCCATGTAGTAGGAATGGTCCATAGTCTACTCACGAATCCAACCAATTCCATGGTCTTGTTGTACTCAAGTGCACAACATCCCATCGGCTCATAAGTAAAATATCTCCATGTCACATCAGCAAATCTATCTGCATAACATCCCTGCCTTGGCACTCCTCATTGGATGCCCATAAGTGACACCTCTACAAGTGCTCCTGCATAATGTCCCTGCATAAGACTTCCATGCTCCATGTCTACAACTCGATGTCCATGACTCAAGTTTCCCATGTTGTCCAACTAAGTAGACCCATCACAACAATCGGCCATCCTCATCCAAGTCTGCAATCCGGTCTAGTGAACTCGGTCACCCAAACCATATCATCATCAAGTCATGAGTCTCTTCCATCATAGCTCCCCCAATAAAGGTTCCACCAAGACTTTCTCTTGGTCTCGGCCATGAGAATTCCACCCAAGTATCACCAAACTCAAGTGTGTGCCCTTCTCCAATCTATCCATGAGTCATGTCGGGCACTTAGCCATTTTCTCCATATAGCTAAAGCATGACCCATTCCTTCGCAATGATCATCACGCTCCTCCCTTGTCACAGGCATTTTCACCTTCTTCCATAAGGTCACAAACAGACCCATCAAGCTCTACAACAATCAATGGTCCTTGCCTCTCCATACAAGGTCTCATCGTAGACATCCATGGTAAGATCCTCCATTGCATTATCAAACTGACTTTTCCCTCTCCTGCATATGGTCCATCTACCAAAAGCTCAAATGAAACATAAGTATAAGTAGTACTTACTTCATCATGAGGCTCCTCCATGTGAGTATCCTCATCCACCAATGTCTGCAAATTGCACGATCCTGGTCCAACTTGATCAATTTCAAGTTCATCCTCCGTCATTGTCATATCTGCAACATCATTAAACATCACAGCTTCCTCTTCCTTGTCATCACAATCTGCAGCTGCAACCTGCTCCATTGCCCAAGAAAGTCGAAGAAATTTGTCTTCAACATTCCTTTCCAAGACTTCAAGTTCATCTCGAATCCATGGGTTCTCTCCTTTCATCCACTTCAACCTATGTAAGGTTAGCAAGAGCCTCCCTTCACATTCTTCCAAACCTGCCATGTCTTGTCGTTCAGCTTATCCCAAGCACGAAGCTTCACCCCTGCTAAACGTGTCACGAAGTGTAACACTTCCTTTGGTACGCCTGGTTCGACTAAGTCAAGCTCTAATACCACCTGTCACGAAGTGATAGTTGGATCAACTTCTTCTGCAAATCTGATTCCACTGAATCAGGCCTCTGATACCACCTATCACACCCCTAACCTGGCGGTACTCTTCCACCCGCACGATGGGGGGTGTGGCACCACCAACCACTTTCTTTTTAACAATACTTGTAAGTGTGGACTACGCCTACTTTCTATACTTAGTTTATTTTTCAACTTTCCTAAGTATAACATTCACATACACAACGGAAACATTCAATTAATCATCTTCATTATTATTACCATTTACACATATGCACAACAGATATTTTAATGGGAGGGGAAACTCCCTGAAATATGAGTTTGCCCGATGATAATAACAATTTTACATAAAATATACAATTTTACAGTCTTTGTAGGAAACCCCAAGTTTCCTTGGTACAATTTCTGTCACAACCATGCAACCCGGCGTTGTTTTTGGGAATTTTAGTGTCTTTGGATAAACGCCTAAATCCCTACACTAGTAGCTAAGTCTAGAACAACAATGCAAAGCATTTTCTACTTTTTCTATAACCAATAGATTAAATAAGATAGTAAAGAAGCCTACCTGAAGCTTTTGCTTACTCCTTATCTCCCTTGACCAATTATGTCGCTCCTTTCCGTACTTAGTCCGCTTGAAAAGTACTTGCACACAGATAGAATACAAAAACCGATCAAAGCATATGATAATGATCTATTGATTAAACATAAAATGGAATCAAGTGCATAATACACATATGAAAGCATCAATGAACAATAAAAACATATGGAAAAATATTTGAACACTTTATTAGTAAAAGGAAGAGTTACAACCCAATTTGCTTGATTCAGTGTCACTCCTCCAGTTCAATCCCATCCTCTCCTCATAACAAGAAAGACATTTTGACATCATTACAATACTTGAAACCAACTCAAGTCTCATACTAACAACATCTCCCTATAATTCAATGATTTCCAGCCCCTGATCACTTAGATGAGTGGTATTTTTATAGGTGAATGAAGGAAGTTATGCCATAAATGGTGATAATGAATGCCCTCCCAAACTTAGGATTTAGTTCCATGGAGGAAGGGATAAAGGGATTGATGTTCCTTAACTCCCTCCCTCATCCAATTTCGAGCCCAAAGGAGTGGATAGCCTTGGGAAACTTCTAGAGGCATCCTATGGATAAGAATATTCCAAACCCCAATGCATATTTCACTCAAATTGGCCCAGCACAGGCCAAAGAGGGCTCAACTATGCTACAATGCACCTTGGCAGTGTACTGGGCTACACTGCAGTGCAGCCTGATAAATCCCTGCCTACGCTGATCTTCTTAGAGGAAGTTTTTGGATGATTTCAATCATGGAATCTCTTGGGAAGGAGGCACTCTGATTGACTTCATTAGGGCATGTAACAACTAAATCAGGGTTTGATGGGCTCTAATAGTACTGATTTGTAAGTCGGGGTTGATGTGCCTAAATGGATCTGTAACAGTTGCCCCCTAAATCATGAAGTCGTAAATATGTATGTCGAGTGAAATACTTTACTATGTGGAGAGGAGGTTTCGAAGTGGAAGGTGACCTGCATCAATTACAATACACATATCATGATAATTTTATTTTTTCTCATGAACTTGCTGAGGGAAGGCATGCCCATGCTCAACTTATAAGCTTTCATTACATGTACAAATATAGTCGTCTACAAATATAGACCCATGAATGTAAGGCCTTCGTACATTTGATTTAGTACTCCTGAAAATATCGCAGCCCGGATGGATGAAACTGGATTTGAGGTCTTCAATCTCGTTCAATCTTTCGCTCAAGTACAAGTCCAACCATGTGAATAGATGATCTAAAGTCGAACATGGGAAGACATCATCTGATTACCAGCCAATGATGGAAGCCATTAACAGATGCGAGAGGAATCACCGATAATGATAATGACCCTCAAGGTACTATAGTACATTTCGCATGGTGTAAATAATTGATTTGATGTCGAACACCATACAAAGTCTTTCGGTCGAAGGTCAGTGATGTCAACATATTTCCGGATTCGAGAAACCTGCCATTGATGTATGCAAGCCTCAAGGTACTGAAGGGGTGTTTCTAAGTCAACTTCTTGGATAATGTGTTGATGTCAACAAGAAGCAACTTGTCGCAGGAGGGCCTTGATGTATCCCACATCAACAACACAAAACGAGGTAAATGATTTTGGAGTTGAAAATTGACTGACGACGAAAGATTTAGGAATGGCGGTCATGAAAATGAAGGTTTAGGGTATTCCAAAGGATGAATTTTGAATTGAATGACTTCTCTTGAACATGTCGATGACACTAAAATGAATTGGTAGCATTGACAAAAAAAAAAGTAATGGATGGTATGATAGAACAATGGTGTGATAACCATCAAGCTAAATGACCCAACCCACAGTGATGGTGATCAAGTGAAAGTGTCATGTTCAAGAGCGACTTGCTACCATAAATTGTTCTCCCCCTTTTCCAATTTTCCCCAGTCATTGTTGACCAGTACCTCTTTATTTTTATCAAGCTTGAGGAGGATAACATATGCTTGTTGTATAATTCCACCCTTCGGGTGAAGCCATCGCTATTTGATGCTTTAACAAGTCTAGTGAAGGTGAAATTCAGTCTTCTATAGATGGACAAGTTTGTCACTATTTGTTGTTTTTAACAAGTTTAACGACAAAGATAACTCAGTCCTTTTCATGTTTAAAGAGTTTGAAAAGGGACGAAAAGGAAAATCCAAAAGTTCTTTTTCATATATTTTCCTCTCAAGTCCGAAAAAGCATAAAACAATACGAGAGAGAACCTATTGACCATGTTCGATCAACGTATTCCTTTTTCGTAGTTAATCTATCTTAGTCCGAAAAAGGGTTAAACTTATACTGATTTGATATCAATTCCAATTTGTTAATGAGCTGGAAATGACAAGTGCTCGACAATATTTTCATGTTTAGAGAGTCTGAAAAGAGCTTAAAGAGGACTCCAAGGGGGTTCTTTTTCATTTTTAAAAAAGCTCGAAAAAGAGATAAAAGTTTGCTTTGTGGTCAAAGATGTTCAATTTACATTTAAGCAAGTCAAATTTTGCATGTAAGATGTCAAAAATGCTCAAAACACCATCAAAATAGATTAAAAATACCTGTTTCATGGATAAAATGAATAAAAACTAATGTTTACTCGATTAGAGTGCAAGAAATAGACATAAAAACAAGTTTTACCACTCATTTTTACAATTTCACATTTACTCTTTGATTTTGGTGCCTTGGAGTAGTTTTTTACCTCGAAGTTCACCAGCTTATTGTGGAAGATTTAGTGGACCATTCCTCATGCCATCCGGACCAGGTAGGAACTATCTCTGTTCTCTTTCATTTCATATCATTCATTTTTAGTTTTAGGCAAAAATTTTGAGTTTTTGGGGCCCCTGGGGTTTCAATTTTCAAACCTGGGATCAACGCACCCTTTCATCATTGAAAGGTGCGCTACAGTGCACTCACCTAGAAGGTTGTCTGTATTGCAGCGCACTATCCCTAAGGCTGGGCTACGCTGAGCACAAAACCCAATTTCATTTAGTTGTTTTCACCCAAAAATTCTTCTATTTTTTGCAAGAAATGGATCCTAATTTGCCTTATGGTTGTATTTTCAGGTATTCATCGGATCAGAATGACAATTACATGGAGAGAACAAGAGCATGAAGAATAGGATATGATTGCCCTAAATAACCAGGGGATGGTTGAGGCCCTAAGGAATTTTGGGTTACTCAAATATTTTTGATTATCTGGTATGAGGCAAAAAATTAAGCTTTTGCAGTTTCTTGTTCGTTCATGAGATCCTACTGATCAAGCATTTCACATTAGAGACAAAGTGGTCTCAATTACCATCGATGACATGTACTTTCTTACTGGACTGTCGAGGCAGGGTGCCCCCATCTCACTTTCTGGATTTGCCAAAGGAGGTGAATCAGTGAGAGATTACATACAATAGTTCTGTCAGCCAGGTGCACAGCCTAGCAGGGACAGAAATATTAAGATTAGGGATGTTAATGATTTACCATTGAGGACGATCCTCTTTACCATTGCCAAATTGGTTAGCAGTTTGACACTACATTTGGCAAACAGATCATACATGCAGTATGCATTAGAGTGTTTAGAGCCAAAAGCGTTCAACTGGTGCGAGGCAGTATTTTTATCCTTGAAAGAACAACTGACCAAGGTGAAAAGCCGAAAGCCAAAGAACTTTAGCTATGGGTCGATCCTGATTTCTTTCTCCTTGGAGAGATTTCCACTTATGCAGCCACAACTTGTTTCACTGGGTGTATCTGGACCTAGGGATCCAAGGATGCAGAGATGGGTAGATCTTATGGCTAGGCATGCTGGTCAGTCATTGATTACATTGGAACACAATGGGGTGCTATAGGTAAATTGTTTGACCAAAGTATTTTTTGATTTTAAAGTTTCTACATTTTTTTGTGTTTTTTGATTATTTCCAAGACTAAACAAAATCATTTTTTATGTATGCAAACGTTGGACCTGTTCGACCTGTGGGGCACCAACGAGAGGTAGGTGGGCCAACACAATGACCTGTTGGGAGAGAAGTTCTTTGAGACTTAGATTTAGCCAAGACACTGGTTGAACTATAAGACCACATAGAGGGTTTGACCCTAGGCATTCCGGATGTCCGGATTGAGGAGTTGCCTATGTGACTGCAGTGCCACACCATTGGTGTTCCGAGTCGTTGGATGAGACTTTTGCACATGATAGCATAGGTTTTGACCTATTATCATGAGCACCAATAGTCTACTTAGATTTTTTCTGCATACATTTTGATTTTTCGGGTCAGATGACCAATTTTCGTCTTGGACACAAACTGTTTGTAAAAACTTTTAAAACAACTATCTATTTTAATTTCAAAGTTTTATTATGGTTAAGTGATGCAATCCTATTCAACTGATGATGTAAACTGAAAATATTTTCTTTACATATGTCGCAAATGTCTATTTAACACATAATTTGCTAGAGAATCAGTTAATGTGTTTAGATTTCTGGAAATATGTTGATATTGAATAAACTCAAAATACATTTCCAAAATACGAACTCTAAGGAACATGCGATGAATTGTTGGGTTTCGGACGGTATAAATGTTAGTAAGTTGTAGTACAACGAGTTGTGAGTCTAGCCTAATGATGATTCGGTGTATGCCAAGTGAAATGGCATCAGAGAGAAGTTCAATCAACGCACTATACTCAACGATATTGTTCATCGATCGACCAATACAAATCCATCTAAAACTCACTAACTCGTTGCTTGGAGTGAAAATGGCCCATGCTACAGAGGATAGGTTCTGCGTACTACAACTAGCCCCATCGACGTAACCAACAAATGGTTCCGAAAAGTTCGACATATTCAACAAACATAAAGTGGATTACTTAACCAAATAAAAACTCTAAAATAAACACACACACACATGCAATCAAAGCATATATATAGTGAGTTTTACTACACTTAACTAAGCATAGTAATGTTTAAGGTACAGTCCATTTCGGGGTTGCGAAAATGGAATCCCATCATAGTCCACTAACTCGTAGGCATCTTTTGTCAAAACACGCTTAACAATATAAGGGCCCATCCATAGCGGTTCAAATTTTCCTGCTCCAAGTTTATCAGACTCCTGATCATAAAGCAAGACCAGGTCACCTTCTAAGAAGACACAAGGCTTGACATTTCTATCATATTGCACCTTAATACGTTTCTTATGTGCTTCGTTAGCCAATGTGGCATCACGACAGGTTTCATCTAGATGGATTAACTCCAAGAAACACGCTTCCTTTTCAGAAGTATCAGGTAGCAGGTCAATTGCGAGTTTGAGAGATGAGATTTCACATTGAATCGGTAAGATTGCTTCCAAACCATACACCAACTAAAAGGGTGTGAATCCGATCGCATTTCTCACCGAGGTTCGATATGCCCACAGAGCCGAGTATAGGATTAAATGCCAATTTCTTTATAAACTCCAATCATTCTCTGCAACATGCGCTTAAGGACTTTGTTGATAGCATCAACTTAGATTTGATGAAGTCCAAATCAAACTCATGCAAAATAACTATCCATTTGAATATTACCCCCCCCAGCAATTGACGTGACAAAATGTATGTCATAGGGTTGCAATCCAAAACAATAGTAGTTTTATGGAGGAGGATGTAATGACGAAATCTTTGCACAGCTTGAACGACTGCCAAAGCTAACTTTTCGACATAGGAATACTTACTTTCTATGTCGTTGAGATTATGACCTCAGTAATAAATAGGATGTTCAATTCCACCTTCTTCTTGGACTAAAACCATGCCAATGGTTGTATTTGCAGCGACGAGATACAGGTAATAGTATTTTTGATAGTTTGGGGCATACATTAATGATGCTCTAATCAGGGAATATTTAAAAGCATAAAAGGAAGCTTGTGCAACCTGATCCCAATGGAAGGGTACCCCTTTCTTCAATAGATGAGTAAAACCTTTAGCCAATTCAGCATAGTTTGGAATGAACCTCCTCAGAAAGTTTGCCTTCCCTTGAAGTCTCTATAACTGTAATAAGTTTAAAGGTGGAGGCAAGTCAAGGATTGCCTAAACCTTAATTGGATCGAGTCAAATTCCATCTTTTGAGACCACGAATCCAAGCAATCGACTAGAGCCAACACAAAACACACACTTGTGTGGATTGAGTCATATCTTGTAGTGTCGGCACCGTAAAAATATTGCTCTCAAATGTTGCAGGTGATCAGTCTGCTTTCGTGAATGAGTAGGAAAATCATCAAGATAAGGTTGAACAATGTGCTTGATGTCATGGAAGGCATAATTCATTGCCCTATGAAATGTAGCCCCTGCATTCTTCAAACCAAAAGGTAACTTTCGATAGGCGAATGTGCCCCACAGACAAATAAAAGTTGTTTTAGATTGGTCCTGTGGGCAGATATTGATTTGATTGTAGCCAGAAAATCCATCCATGAATGAGAAGATTTCACATCCGGCACATTCGTCAATAATATGGTCGATAAAGGGTGTAGGATAATTGTCTTTTGGACATGATTGATTTACATCCCTATAATCGACGCACACTCAAATTGTCCCTTGTTTTTTCATAACTGGAACAATGTTAGATACCCAATTGGTAAGAGGTACAGGGAAAATAAAGCCAGCACGCAAATGTTTTTCAACCTCTGCTTTAATAGCAATGACTTTCTTTGGATGAACAGGTCGAAGCCGCTGTCGTACTGGTTTGACATCAGTGTACATTTTGATTTCATGTTCAACAATGCTTGAGTCAATTCCTGACATCTCCTCGTAAGACCATGCAAAAATATCTCTAAATTCACAAAAGAGAGCACAGTAATTATCAAATTCCAATGGAGAGAAAGATTTGTCGGCATGTATGTTTTCTACAATGTTAGGCTTCCTCGAAATGTTTATGGAAATTGTTTCTTCTATGTTTGATAAATTACGCTGAGAATCTACAATATCTACTCTAACAGAATTCGATAGGAAATCAATGATTTATGGGTGGTTTAATTCATTTGAATAATCTTCTATGTCATCTGGAAGATGGGAACGATGATGATAATCTTCCCACAGTTCCTCTCCTATCATCATTGATTGGATGATTCCTTCATCTGTAGAATGTATACATGAAAAAGGATCCGAAGAGGTACCATATTCTAATGACCTATCTACCCATACAATTGTTGAATGCGGATTTGGGTTTGCCACACAAGCCTGAAAGATTGATTTCTATGATGATTCAATGGGGCTTAATGGCATCACCTCAATATTACTATCAACTTCAACTTGGTTGGTAATCCTCCTTAAATTAGATGAGGTGGAGGAAATCATGTTGCAAGTCTCTACTCTTGCCACTTCCACCAAATCAGATGGTGATGGTAGGGTAAAAGTGCCCATTAGGGAAGGATCTTTAAAGAGACCTACTCCAACACTTTGAAGTGATAGTGGGGGTCCGTACCAATGGAATGCTTCCCATAGCCTGTGAACTATTGGCAAAGAAGGCTAGCTAATCAATGACTATGATTCCACCCTTAAAAGGGAATGCAATAGTACGAAAGTACGTGGAAACCACAACAGCCATAGCATATACCCAAGGCCTTCCCAGTAAAATGTTGTAATCGAGAGGTCCATCAACTACCTCAACTTCAACAGTAACCGTTTTGCCCCCATGTTCGATTTTCAGGTTACTCAAAATCCCACATGGAGTATACGCTCTTCCATCAAAAGAGTTCAATGTGGTTGGTGATCATGACAACAATGGTGAACCAAGTGTTTTCTAGCAGCTCATGGACATAATGCAAGTAGATGCCCCCTCATCAATAATAGTTTAGTGAACATTCTTATTGAGAGCTTTTACTTGGATTAGGAAAGCTAATTGCATCGGTAACTGTGGTGAATATCCCGCATGGTTAAAAACCACAAGATTTGAATCCGTAGGATCTATTTCGCCTATTGCTGACAGTAAAGCCTGCTTTTGGGAGGGATAGTTTTGTGACACCTCGAGTGTCGACATAGAAGAAGGTGATTGAGCAAGATCTTCCACTATGTTGTAATTTTGAGCTACTCGAGCCCAAGGGTTGAATGTCGATTTCTGCACAACTCCCTTTGGTGGTTTTATTGTTAATTCAAGTACAATGGGTGGAACAACTTCAGATGAAGTCGAAGTCGAAGGATTAGGTTGATCAGTGGCCTGATTATTCAACAACAATGAATTGCCATAATCTTTGTTTCTTGTTGACACCAAAACTTCATTTTTTGGCTTTGTGATGGATAACATGAGTACTTGGGATATGGAAGCATGGTCTGTTGCAACCAAATGTGTCTCCGGGGTTGGAAATGGATCAATCAACATTGCCGATGTGTTTGAAGTATTTAAAAGTTTAGAGACCATAGAGCGATGTGGACAATTCCCTGTAAAATGCTCGTCATTACATATCAGACATGGATAATGAGGTTTCCTTGCCAAAGTAGAGGAATCAGATGATTTCTCTGGAGGGGAATTTTCTTGTTTCTTTTTTTTTTTCCCCTTTTTCTTGCTCCCTGGTTGCTTTGGATTTTTTCCTTTGTCAGATGACATGGCATTAATCTTAGGGGCAAGAGTATTTTATGATGCATTGGTAGTTTGATTGGAAACAACAAGAGTTTGACCAGATGGTCTTCCTATTGTTTGTGTGTTTGAAGAACCTATCACACCGTCGCCAGCATGAGAGTCCTTACTTAATTGTGGAGGAGGAGGAATAGTGAAAGCTGCTCGAGGTGCATTGGGAATTTTATCGTAAAGCATGCCAGATTATGTGTAAATCAAATCCAAGTATTGGGCACAAGAAATAACTTGCTCTTCTGTGACAACTCCACATTTTGCCACATCCTTGGTAATTGATGGCAACAAGGATTTTATGAACCACTCAGCGAAAAGTTGATCGAGAACATATGTCTTAACCATACGATGACGACGCTGCCACTCATGAATATGATCTGATATATGGGTAGCAGTAGTCTATTTAAAGTTGGTTAGGAGTTCCGTTCCAGTCTTGTATCTGATAGCTAATTGGAAGTGGGTAAAAAATGTAGTGTCTAAAGTTCTTGGTAATTCAATGTACCATTTAGCAGCTAGACCAGTAAGTGTTCTTTGGAAAAGATGAAGTCTAACCAAATCATCATTTAAGGAGTTTGATGAACACCACAAATGAAAGTTCATAACATGATTTGATGGGTCTTCTCCAGGATTTCCGTTAAATTTCAGAATGTCAGATGGTAACTTATGCAGAATTACCAGCCACCAAGGTGCATATAAGATTGGATCATTAGTGAGCTAATTTAAATCTGGTAATTCTAAAGTTTCTACAAACGACAACTATTTATTCAAGCCAGGTGGAGCATACCCGGGATATGATGGAATTTCCTGAGCAATAGGTCTTTTCATACTGACATAGGGCATCTGCATTTGGTAATCTTGGTATGGTTGTTGAACAAAACCAGTATAAGGTGGTTGTTGATAACCAGGTTGAATGTGTGGTTCTCCATAACCTACAAAGCCTTGTTGATCAAGACCTTGGTAAGCTTGAGATCTACCAAAACCAGGTTGAGCCTATGGAGCAAGTCCAAACTGGGGTTGGAATTGCTGGAATTGGGGTAGTTGAAATTGGGGCTGCCACGATTGTTGACTCAACTGTTGTTGTTGTTGGTACAACTGTTGTTGATTTAATGGTTGTTGTTGTCCAGCAATGAAAGGTTGGCCAGGTTGTGAATAAACTATACCAGTGTAAGCCTGGGTCAGTCCAGATAAGGGTATACTAACCTGAGGTTGTTGTTGAACTCTAGAAACAAGTGGTTATTGTACAACAACTTGAGGAACTTGAACTTCTTGACTTGAAACTTGTGATTGGAAGGTAAAAGGATCAGTTTGTACCGGTTGAGATACAACAATTTTAACTTGTGACTGTGGTACAGTAGTAACAACAGGTGTAGTGGGAATAGCTGACATAGTTTGCATTGGTTGTGTTGGATACACAAGCCTTCGTTGAACTGGCATTGTTGGTTGCCATTGACAAACTCTAATTCCAGATTGACCTGAATACTGTGGGATATTACCATATGGTAGTCCCCCGGAATAAGGAGGATACGGTGAATAAGAATATTGCTCTCCATATGGTGGCAATCCAGTATTTAATGGATACATAGGTCTTTGTTGACCAGATTGCCCAACTTGATATTGATATGCAGGATCAAACTGTTGAGTTCCCATTAGAGAAGAACCAGGTAAAATTCTAGTTGAGGACATGGGTGATGACCATGGTGTAGAAGCAACCCCTAAGTGGGTTCCAGACAATGATTGGTAACCAACCGGGATGGACGATTCACCATACAGGTGTGACTCAGGTGTGGTAGAAAACATCGAAGAGGTTACAACAGAAGATTCTGCTGCAGTTACATCAGATGATATAGTCTGAGATGTTGACGGTTGTTCAACCATAGTTAACTAACCCAAAAGTTGTCCTAAAGAATCGACGGGTACTTGAAAAGAAGCAGGATCAAATGAAGCGAAAAAATCAGGAGTATTAGGGTAAAGATAAAGCCCAGTTCCAAAGTGAAACGAGGTTCCAGGTGTGGAATCTTCTTCCAATTCCTCCTCTATAGCAATTAAACCTGGTGGAAGAACTTCACCATCAGGTCCATAAAATATTTTTGGTGTTGATGAAGTTGAAGTTTCAATAGTTACTGATGTCTGAGGGGTAACTGGTTGATCGTCTTCTGGTAAAGTAACAACTTCCGAATGTTCAAATTCGAAGTCTAGATGTTCGAGTAAATGAACAACAATTCCAGAAAGAGGTTCTTAAAGAACTTCAGGTTCAGATGTAACTTTTGTTTGAACTCGGATAGATTCTGGATTAACTTCTGGTTGAACTGATTCAAGTTTAGAAGTACTTTCTTGTTGAGCAATTTCAAATTGAGGATCAACTTGTTTTTGAACAACTTCAGTTACTGTTTCACTAGGATCAGTGCTAATGTCCTCAGGTAATTGTGAAACTTCTTCTTCAGGAACAAATGTACCAGAAATAGTTGGAGTAACTGGAGTCTTTGTACTTACCGAAATAGATGATTCAGGTAACTCAGATAAAGAACTAGGAGTTATTGATGTAATAGACTCAGTTAAGTAAGACTACTTTACCCAAATTGGTGTCGCATCGGGAGGCAAAGGCGATTCACTCGCTGTTTTCTGCAAACAACAGGGTATGGGTTGATGTTCCTCCATGATTTTTGATTAATTTTATTATCAAAAAAGAAATAAACAAAAAGGGGTACACTAGGCAAAAGGTTTACCAAGCAACTATGAACTGTTGAATACCTCCTGGTGAGCCAAGAAGTACAGGCAGTCAATCTACCCGAATGTTGTGTTTGGTGTATCACAGTTTACAAGGGGGCCGACTCAGTTACTTAAGGATGTATAGCAACCTAGAGTTGTCCTCCCATATCTACCTGAAGGTACGTGGAGGCCCAGTCTGTATAAGCATTGTCTAATGCAAAACCGCACAATGAGAGCATTCCCATATAATTAACGTACTGTAACACCGCCCTGTATACCCGAAGGTACATGGACAAGCTACAATATACTCATGTACGTGGAATGAGGTATCACACTTGGGATGTATTCCAGACAAGTTAGCGATAGCTGCTTTGTTTTACGATGCCGGAACATGTCTCTAACCTAGAACCACTAAATGTTCTCGTTAATGACAATGCTCCATTAGGTAAATTGATGTTTATTTTAAGTTGATCTTGCTTAGGAATTTTCCTTTCAAGTTCACCACGTGATGTATTCTGAAATTACTAGGAATGCAACTATCATGATAAGCATTTTTTCCATTCAATTTAACGATGAAAATCCTAGCTACTTAGGGATATAGCAATCAAATTCCTTTTGATCAAAGAGCAGAGAGCATAATCCAAATGCAAATTCCCTACACTATTCCTATCAGCACACACAAACATTTTCAATGAAACATGCATGTATTTCTTTTTGTTTTCCCTTAATGTCAATGAACAAAAAGGAAAACTAATGCACAATCGATCAATAAACTCTTTTCATAAAAATGACGATTTTGCGACAATTTCTTTTCAAGGAAAGGAAGACTTTATGACACTTTTGTTTTCAAAGAAATGAGGAATTACGACACTTTCAACGAAAATACTAATCATATGCACACATCAATCAATCGATCTTTCATGAATGAAGACTTTACGACAATTCAATTTTCGAAGGAAAAGATGATTTTACGACACTTTCTTTCGACAAAGATCAATCGACCAAAAAACACTAACTTTCGACTATAGATTGAAAATGACAAAGTAACTACATAAGAAACATGTTTCAATCCTAGTCTACGTAGGGCGAGTTAAGAAGATGAAAAACTATTTTCAGAGACAAGACATCATTGACATTCAGCAAATCATTCAAACAGGAGAAAATTGGCAAAAAACTTTAGCTCCTAGATGGGAAACTAACCCTCAAGGGATTAATGCAGGCTGCAGTGAGAGACAATGCACTTCAGTGCACTGGCTCTATGTCGGAAGTGTATTGCAGCGCACTGTGTCCTTCACTGGGCTGTGCTGGTGACAATAAGCCATTTTTGAAGGAAATTTGACACAGTTTCGACTCAATTTTCAATGAAATAAGACTGAAATTCAATCAATGACCACAAGTACAGTATGTAAAAATGCCTTAAGAGGCTGATAACCTACTAAGATGGATAATCACTCCCTAATGGAGTCGCCAATTTGTTTTTGGGAAATTTAGTGTCTTTGGATAAACGTCTAAACCCCTAGACTAGTAACTAAGTCTAGAACAACAGTGCAAAGCATTCTCTACTTTTTCTATAACAAATAGATTAAATAAGACAGTAAAGAAGCCTACCTGAAGCTTTCACTTACTCCTTATCTCCCTTGACCAATTTTGTCACTGCTTTCCATACTTAATCCACTTTAAAAGTACCTGCACACAGACAAAAGACAAAAACTGATCAAAGCATATGATAATGATCTATTGATTAAACATAAAATGGAATCAAGTGCATAATACACATATGAAAGCATCAATGAACAATACAAACATATGGAAAAAGCTTTGAACACTTTATTAGTAAAAGGAAGAGTTACAACCTAATTTGCTTGATTCAGTGTCACTCCTCCAGTTCAATCCCATCCTCTCCTCATAACAAGCAAGACATTTTGACATCACTATAATACTTGAAACCAACTCAAGTCTCATACTAACATCATCTCCCTATAATTCAATGATTTCCAACCCTTGATCACTTAGATGAGTGGTCTTTTTATAGGTGAATGAAGGAAGTTATGCCATAAATGGTGACAATGAATGCCCTCCCAAACCTAGGATTTAGTTCCATGGAGGAAGGATAAAGGGATTGATGTTCCTTAACTCCCTCCCTCATCCAATTTAGAGCCCAAAGGAGTGGATAGCCTTGGGAAACTTCTAGAGGCATCCTATGGATAAGAATATTCCAAACCCCAATGCATATTTCGCTCAAATTTTCCCAACGCAGGCCAAAGAGGGCTCAAGTGCACTGCAATGCACCCTGGCAGTGTATTGGCTTGCACTGCAATGCACCCTGATAAAGGCCTACCTGCGCTGATCTTCTTAGAGGCAATTTTTGGATGATTTCAATCATGGAATCTCTTGGGAAGGAGGCATTCTAATGGTTGACTTCATTAGGGCATGTAACAAATGAATTAGGGTTTGATGGGCCCTAATAGTACTAATCTGTAAGTTGGGGATGATGTGCCAAAATGGATCTATAACAGGCCTACACTGTTTAGACTACTCGAACCACCATTCAGAGTGCCCACCGGTTCTACCGTTCGTCACAAATCGTTCACCGTCGCACTATTCAGCACATCGTTCAATGTTCCACTGAACTCCTTTGTTTTCCATCGACTCGTTCAGCAGAATGCCCTCAACGCGTTCAGGCAGACACCCTCGCACGCCCTCTCCTATTCACTCGTTTAGGCCGACGCCCTCGCACGCCCTCACCCGTTCCGTCATTCAGACCAACGTTGCCCATTCAGTCGTTTGGGCAAACAACCTCGCACGCCCTCACTCGTTCAGATGTTTAGACTGACACCCTCACCCAAACGCCTTGGCACGACTTCACCCAAACACCTACGAAGGACCTTTCCCCTTTAATCATTCAGGTGGATGCCCTCGCACACCCTTACCTAAATGCCTTCAAACGACCTCGCCCATTCAGTCATTCAGACAAACGCCCTCGGATGCCCTCACTCATTCAGTTATTCTGGCCAACACCCTCGCATGCCCTTGCCCGAACGCCTTCGCACGACTTGCAACTCCGTTTTCTGTGTTTGCTGTGGCTCCGTGCTATGGCCCAAGAGTCCACCTGCACTTTGCCCAATTTTAGACTCTCCAAGTAGCTCGCCCTCCTAGCTTGCATAAACACTTGGAAACTTCACTTGAATGATTTTTTCCACCATTCCAACGCTTTACTTATATGGCAGTTGGCCCATCGGTTGGGGCATCGACTCACCAAGCCAACCCACCATTTCGTCCAACTCACCCCTCCATTGCATTAGCCCATGGTGTGGGCACCCATGTGCAGGACCGCCCCCACATATAAACTTTCCACCTCCCAACACTTAGTCATTTTTCAAGATGACTTTCGCGTCGCACATTGGCTTGTCTCCTTCATTCGGTTAGCTCGTCACACCATGCAGGTGTTCCCCAACTTGTCGGTTACTTCCTAGCTCGTCGCTCACCCGTCGTGCGCCCTTCGCTTGTTTCCTCCGTCGTTCAGCCTAACTCGTCACACCGTGTGGGCGCACCCAATTCGCTGGTTGCCCCAACTTATCTCCTGCTTTCTCGTCGTGCGCCCTTCGCCAAATGAACCACAAATCATGGGCCTTATAGCCGTGGTTGGGCGTAGGCTGCCAGAATAACCCCGCTGCCCCTCAGGCCGTTGGGCCGCCGGGGTGGGGCGTAGCATTACGGATAGCCTCCACCCCACCCTGGTCGCCCAACAGCCTGTACGGGTGGCGTGGCGATTGCGGGAAACGCTCCACCACCCCCACAGGCCATTCTGCTGCCGGGGTGGGGTAGAGGTCTGCAGACAGTCTCCTCCCCACCCTAGTGGCCCAACAGCCTGCAGGGGTGGCGGGGTGATTCCCAGAATCACCCTGCCACCCTCGCGGGCCTGTTGGGCCACCAGGTGGGGTGGGAGCTGTGGACAGTCTCTGCCCCACCCAGGCGGCCCAATGGCCCGCGAGGGTGGCAGGGTAATTCCAGGGTAATAGAATTTTAATGTATTTTAGATCCCATTATTTTATCTTTATGGTCATTACTAGAACATGTTGAATTTATACTTAGGAAACAAAAATCTTATTCTACCAAAAACATTAGTGTTCTTTTCCTCATTAACAACTGTTTTAGGCATGCTTGAAAAAAATAAGAATTCGTTTCTTGGCCAACACACAACAAGGCAGAGATAAAAGTTTAGAATTTCGAAATCAGTGGGCGGCGCAGAAAAACAAAAGGGCGGCGAGAGCACACCAAGGTAGAGATAATAGTGGCTCTGATACCAAATGTAAAAATTCTACAGTTTAAAATAGCGATTCTATATGCGGAATAACTGAAAGAATCATTTTAAAACTTAATGCCCAGGGATACGAATTACCTCCAGCCATTGGTGATGTTTTTGATGCAGGCCACAGTCCACTTGCTTCTTCTTCAGCACTCCAGCTTCAATCCAAACAAGAAGAAAAGAATACAAAAATTCTGAAGGCACTTCCAAGCTCTGCTATCTCAGCTAGATGGTGTAAAAAAAATTGAAGGGGATTGAGATGCAAGCTTGGGGACCAAACAGATGAATTTATAGCCAAGCTTCCATCAAGCTTCTGATAGCTATGTGTCAGATGTCCCACAGATCAAGGCAGAGAATTCCAGATGGAGTTGCACATAAAAATTCAGTTTTACTAGCATTTTTTTTTAAATCTTGAACATTGACCCTAAAAAAAAAACCATTGTTCTAGTATCAACGCTTTGCATTTTTAGGGTGTCTTTTTGCATGAAAATTTCGTTTTCACTACCATTTTTAAAACATGTTCAAAATTGACCGTAAAAAAATAACCATCGTTCCAGTATACACACTTTTTGTTTTTAGCACTATTTTTGATGTTTTTTCCGGGTTTTTTGGCTAGAGCTCCCATTTTGAGTTTATAGTTCCCGTTTCAAAGTTTACATTGTTTCACTTTTCCATAAACACAAGTATAAGGAGTTTTGGGTGTGAGTTGGGGTGGGGCATAATCATAAGTCACATGAATCTGATCAACCAAGGATCATATTAGAAGGGGAATTGTAATAACGAATATAAAACTTATGTTTCAAAGAGACCCATCCCCCAACAAAAGAAACATGTGTACCCTAGCTTCCCACATTCAAGGGGCTTTTAGAAACGTAGAAACCATTCAAAAAATATTGGAACTTCACTAAGGACTCATTGACTTACTAGTTATCCCCAATACATTCGAATAATTATTTAGTGATATTCTAGATAGATTTTATTGATGTTTTAGGCAGAATTCATGTATTTTCTAAGTAGTTTTTAATGATAATATATGCATATGTCTTTAGTTTTAATAATCATGAACATTTCTTTTTAGACAATATGATCAATTTTCACATCCATTATTTTATATCGTATTGAATATAAATTTGTTATGCAAGTTACAACTCAAAACATGAGCTTTGTATGATGGGTTTGAATTTAGGTCTATTGTGATTGAAATATTGTATTTTTAGTGAAAACATTACAACTAATAAACTCCATGTCAAGAAAAAAGAAAATGAAACATTCCAAGGTATTGATCCTTGTGCTTATTTCCCTTGCTCTTTCTCATTTTTTTTGTCTTGTCAGCTTTCATATATTGCACTTAGGTTTTCAAGAGCCATTCAAGTTGAATGCTTCCACTATCTTAAACACAAAATTTGTGAAAAGATAGCAGTCTCTTGGATTTGGTACTAAATGTTTGAATAATTTCTTCTTTAATAACCTTCTTAACCTAAAATACAAATCTAACCTATTCATAAAACCAAAGTATTTTATAGTGGTTTCAGATGTAAAAGTTTGCAAAAATTACTCGTCCATTTATAAAGGAAATTACATTGAATTTATAAACATTAGCCTTCCATTAATAGAGGAAAGTGATCTGTGACAATGTATTTTCCTCTATAAACAAAGTCATTGAATGATGAACAGTCCCACCAAGCTGCCAAGAGATGCTATGTAATGATAAATTAATAAGGTTAATCAAGTTATGAATTCCTTGTGATGTGGAATCCATGGTGTGTGAATATTACCATGTGATCTAGTGTGTTGATGCTACATGCAGTCAGTGTGAGATCTATGTGTCAACGTTGCATGCAGATTCCCGTGAGATAATGTGATAAAATCTATTGCAATCTTTTATGTTTGAGTTTTTTTGTAAGCCTATAATGTTTATGTGTATCTAAGTTAGAGTTGACTACAAGTGCATGGAGGTTGTTGACTTTCAGTTGGGCCATATTTGGTCTTTAGCAATGAACATAAGAACCAACTTCACATTCATACATGCGTGAGGAGTTAGCTAATCATGGATGCATGGATCAAAGATGTAGCGAAAGGGCATAGTGGGGCCATGCCCATAGTCTAGGATTAAGGCCAATAAATAACTGAAAGTGGAAGAACCCCGTTTTCATTTTTAGCAAGTGGTATTGGAACACAAAATATTCTTACATCTAGTGTGGAGGATAAGCAATAGAAAGAAGACAAAATATGATTGAAGATCTAGTAAGAGATTTTTTTTTTTTTTTGTGTGTGAAAGTGACAGCAAAGTAAGGTGATAAGATTTGGAATGACCTAGAGTAATGAGTGTTTGTAAAGTTGAAGAGAAGAGAAATGAGAAGAGGTCAAAAGCCCAAACAAGGGAGAAATTTTGGTGAGGTATCATGCAGCAAGGTGGACTAGACTTGATGCTACAGAGATGTGTTGTTGATCCAGATTTAAACAGGAACGCAACAAATTACAAAGATAACCATAAACACAGATATGCAGCGGAAATAATACTTCATTTCATTAATGTAAAATACTGAAATATGCTTACAAACAGTAATGGAAATAAACCAGCTAGGGCGATGGTAGCTTGGGTTTTCCATTGTTTCTCAACAATAAATAGGCCTTCGAGCCTCATTGTAACACAGTTCAGAGGCATGTAGCCGCCACATCTCAAAACCTAACCCTAGAAGATGAAACACCAAATTGTGAGCCCCGTTTTGGGTAATTTGGTACATCAACTTCCCGGGGTCGTAACTTTGGCATACGATCTCCGTTTGACGCATACAATAGCTCGTTAGAAAGATCTATCGGAGCACTACAACTTTGCGAAGGGAAACATTAGTCCATGGACCCATGTTGCCCCCATATTTCCCAGAAAACGTCGTTTAGGGCCTCAAAACGACTCCGAAAGTTCAGGACCTGAAAAACTGCTAAAAATAGTAAGTTGTGCTACAATTAAGGAAACTGAAAATGCAGAGAGAAACAATGTTGGGGGTCTAGGTGGACTTGGTAGGTGGCCACCAATATCCATTTGGATCATTCCTCCCCCCTTAGGAAGCAATGGTCCCCATTGCGTTGAGTTCCTCCATGAGATGAGGAAACTTTTGCTGAACTTGGTCCCTGGTGAGCCACTTGCCCTGGTGAAGGAGTTGGCATGCTTTGACAACTCGATACAGTTGGATATTCTATTGGTGAGTGTTCTTGATTTTTGTGTCCATGATCTGATCAGTTGCATCTTGTTCCATGCAATCTGGATTTAATTCTATGGGTGTGAGTTGTTCTGCAATGTCGGATGTGTCTAGTAATGGTGGAAAGTATGGCCGAAGGAGGTCCACATTGAACACTAAGTGCAGGCCAAGGAATGGGGGAATGCTGAGCTCAAATTCATTGTCTCTCACAGCCTTAGTAATGGTGTAAGGACCATATCGAAGTGGTCTCAGTTTCTGATAGGCTCCAGTAAGGCGTTCCTTTTGCAAATGCAACCAGACTTTTTCACCCACCTGAAACTTGTGTGGCACCCGATGTTGATCATGTCGCTGCTTGTACTTGGAATTTGATTTCTCCAGAATTTCATGGATCTGTTGGCGAATATGTTTTATGTGCTTAATGAAGCTGGTTGGCTTATCTGTTTCGGACTAGACATGAGCCGAATCTGTGTGAGTAGCTGCAAGTGGCATGGCCACATCAATGGGGCATAGTGGCTGGAATCCCAAGCCCACTTGAAAAGGGTTGTGGCCAGTCGAGCTATGAAGAGCTCGGTTGTAGCTGTGCTGAACATAGGGGAGGCTATCATCCCATGTGCATGGATGCTTTGATTTGTACATGTGCAGAATGTGTACAATCATCTTATTGACAACCTCTGTATGGCCATCAGTTTGAGGATGGAAGGCTGTCGACTTAGTGAGTTTGGTGTCCAACATTGACCAGATACTGGACCAAAATGTACTGAGATACCGACTATCCCGATCTGAGATGATAGACTATGGGATCCCAAAGTGAACCCACACTTGTTCAAAGAAGAGTTTAGCAGTGACTTCTGCTGTGATATTCTTCTTGCAGGCCACCATAATGGCCATCTTCGAGAACCTGTCGACAACCACAAAAACACAGTCATTTCCATGCTTAGTGGAAGGAAGGCCTGACATGTAATGCATGGAGATGGATTCCCAAGGTCAACTAGGGGTAGGCATCGGGGTATAGAGGCCTTGCTTCTTGATGGTCAGTTTGGCAATACCATAGGCGGTACATGATCTGATGTACTTCCCGACATCCTGTCGAAGATTCGGCCAATAAAAATACTTTTGCAGTACTGCCACCGTTTTCTCAACCCCGAAATGCCCAGCAGCCCGACTGCAATGTGCTTCCCAAATCATCTTGGCACGCTTGCTTGAAGGAACACAAAGGTGACCCAGGTGGCATAACCGGGCATCCTGTAGGTGAAAATATGGAACATGCCAACCCTCCAAGAGTGTCTGGTATGTGTGGCCGAATTCTGGGCCACTTTTGTAGAGAAGTGACCAATTAGAAGTCTCGTGCCCACAAGAGTTGAGCATGGTGGTTAATGCCATGATCGGTGGTTGACTAAGGCAATCTGCAACATTATTGGTGCTGCCCTTCTTATATTTGATATTCAAATGGAACTGTTGTAGGTATGTAGACCACTTTTAATGGCGATCATTCTACAATTTCCCTTGGGTCTGTATGAACTGTAGGGGTCGGTGGTCTGTGTGGATGACCGTTTCCTTCCCCAAAATGTAATGCTTCCATTGTCGGCAGGCCTGCACAATGGAATACATCTCTTTGTCATAAGTGGGATACTTCTGGACTGTCTGAAAGTGTTTCACTGTGATATGCCATTGGATGCCCGTGTTGAGTAAGGACTACCCAATAGCATAGTCAGAGGCATCTGTCTCGACCTCAAATGGTTGTTGGAAATCTGATAACACGAGCACTAGTGCTGTGCATAGGCGATCTTTCAACTCTGTGAATGCCTTTTGTTGAGATTGAGACCAAAAGAATTTTGCTTTCGCTCCTCCCTTGGTGACTTGACGCAAAGGTCAAGTGATATGAGAAAACCCCAACACAAACCCACAGTAGAATTTGGCAAGACCTAGAAAGCTGCGGAGCTCTGTCAGAGTGGTTGGAGATGGCCAATCCCAGATGACTTGGATCTTGGCTGGATCCACATGCACCCTTGTTCATCAATAATGTATCCTAGATACTGAACCCGGGTCATGCCAAAAGTGCATTTCTCCAAATTGGCACATAGCTTGTGTTGCCGCAGTGTTTGGAGAACCTGTCGGATGTGGTGGAGGTGCTCTTCCCAACTCTGGCTGAAGATTAGAATGTCATCCAAGTATACCACTACAAATGAGTTGGTGAATGGCTGCAAGATGTTAGCCATTAGCCTCATGAAGGTTGTAGGAGCATTTGTCAATCCGAAAGGCATAACCAACCATTCGAAAAGGCCCTCCTTGGCTTTGAAGGTAGTCTTCCACGCATCATAGGGTTCGATTGGTACCTGGTGATATCCTGAATCCATATCGATCTTGTTGAAATATTTTTCCCCCTTTAGTTGGTCCAAGAGGTCATCAATCCGCGGTATCAGGTACCTATTACGGACATTGATCTTGTTCAGCGCCCGATAGTCCATACAGAATCTCCAAGTCCCATCCTTCTTCTGTACCAACACGATCGAGCTCCCACAAGGCGATGAGCTCGGATGGATGTGACCTTTCTGTAGCAGTTCCTGAATCTGCCTCTTGATTTCATCATTCTCTAGAATGGAGCATCGATAAATTGGTCCATTGGGTAGCGGCGCACCTGGGGTTAGATCGATGGAGTGCTTGACCTGACAGTGTAGAGGAACCCCTGTGGGGGAGGTGAAGATGTCCTTGTACTCCTCCACGACCTTGTCCATCAGTAGTTGTCATGCAGAGGGGTGCTGTCTAGAGGTCATGGCCACCATCTTCTTCTTTCCTTAAGGGCGTATCATCAGGAAAACAAATTTCCCAGTTTTGGAAATGAGCTTACTGCATTGTTTTGCTGTAATTAAAGAGATGACGGTAGGTGGTGCTACCTTTGGTATCCTGTACAACTTATTTCCCAACGTAATAATAACAGCACGGGGCCTTGATTCAAACAAAGCATGTCACTTCCAAAAGTATGGTTTTCCTAATAATACATCATAAACTTGAAGGGGAGCAATGTCACACAATACCTCATCCGTGAAGGGCTTGATGTTGTATGGAAGGTGACATTGCTGGCTCACACGAAGATCCCGTCCTTGGTGAAGCCACCCAATGGTATATGGTTGTGGATGTGCTGTGGTCGGTAAGCCCAATCGCTTCACGATCTCTACCGAAATGAGGTTCTTTTGGCTCCCGCTATCGATAATGAACTGTAGCGGGGAGCCCTTTACCCACATCTAGGAGTGGAAGAGATGCTCCTCCTCCTTTGGATCTTCAGGTTCCTCCTTCTGTATCTTCGTGGTGGCAACGGTGACATTGGGATCCACATTGATAATCTGCTTCCCTTTGTCATTCCCCTTGTCGGGTTCTGACTCAGAGTCGGAACATGCATATGATTCTGAAACCTTTAGCTCAGCCACCAATGACTGCTTGGCCTGACACTCACTTGTGTTGTGGATGGAGCTCTTATGGAACTCACACCATTTTTTTGTGTCCTTTTTCGGCTTCGCAGCGTTGTTCTTTGCTTACAGCTTTGGCGGGTTATCTTGGGCTGCCCTGCCTTGGCTTTGTCCTTTGTTCTATCGTTTAGGGACACCCTTCCCTTGCTTCGGATTCACAGATCCAAAGTCTCGCTTCTTCTGTTTAAACTTCTGCTCGACCTTGGCGGCATATCGGTATGCTGTGCTGAGCGAGGAGATGTTCAGGAATTCTATTTCTTCCTGGATGTACTTGTGCAGGCAGCCGCGGTATTTGAGTATCAAATGCTGGTCTGAATCCTTGATATCCAACTTTGTGCGAAGGGTATGGAAAAGATTAGTGAACTCCGGCATGTCTTGGTCCCTTCCCTGCCACAGCGTGGTCCACTTTATGTATTGATCCTCATAGCTTCCGACAAGGTAGTACTGCTCCTTGATGGCATCCCGAAATGAATTCTAAGTGGGTGAGGCTGAAAATAGTGAGCCAGTATTTTCATCCTTCTGCTCGCAGTAGGTATCCCACTAATCCTTGACGTGGGGGGCTGCTTTGAGAAGAGCCAAAACAATATTTTCCCTACTCGAAAATTCATGAACAGAAAAATAACCCTCTAGAATATTTACCCATTTATCTACGGCATCTGCATCTATTTGACCCTCAAATATGAGGATTTCAAAATTAAATTGTACCTTAGAGGGCATGGCGTTTCTAGTGTAGTTGCTGGAAGCCAACGCGTCGCTTCTGGGTAGCCGTTGAAAAATCTGGGCAAAGTTGTCCATCATCGCATTCCTTTGTCGCTCGAGGGCTTCTTCAAGCAAGATTTTGATAGGATCTCCTGCCCCCTCATCTTTCTTCACATCCACCATGGGAGGTCATCTGGATCTGCGAGGCTGGTCTTGCAAAGGTTCGCCCAGTTCAAGCCCTAACTCCTTATATCCTGACCTCATTGGGGACATGCAAAGAAAAACAGAGAAAAATCATATCGCTCTGATACCACTGATCCAGATTTAAACAAGAATGCAACAAATTACAGAGATAACCATAAACACAGATATGCAGGGGAAATAATGCTTCATTTCATTAATGTAAAATACTGAAATATGCTTACAAACAGTAATGGAAATAAACTATCTAGGGCGATGGTAGCTTATCTCTGAGAAGAGATGTGGCGGCTACATGCCTCTGAACTGTGTTACAATGAGGCTCGAAGGCCTATTTATTGTTGAAAAACAATGGAAAACCCTTCACATCCCTAAACCTAACCCTAGAAGATGAAACGCCAAATTGTGGGCCCTGTTTTGGGTAAGTTGGTACATCAACTTCGCGGGGTTGTAACTTTGGCATACGATCTCTGTTTGATGTGTACAATAGCTCGCTAGAAAGATCTATTCGAGCACTACAACTTTGGTAATGGAAACATTAGCTATGGCCCCATGTTGCCCCAATATTTCCCAAAAAACATCGTTTAGGGCCTCAAAACGGCTCCAAAAGTTCAGGACCCGAAAAACTACTAAAAATAGTAAGTTGTGGTACAATTAAGGAAACTGAAAATGCTGAGAGAAACAATGGTGGGGGTCCAGGCAGACTTGGAAAGTGGCCACCAATATCCACCTGGATCAGTTGTAACTCACAAGTTAAAACTGATACAAGAAGACTAGAAGCATATGACCAAGAGGTCATAAATTTTTGTACCTTGAGATTTTGATGCAAGAGCATCAACCCATCCTCTGAAAAATCAACAAGAATGAGTTTTCGAAAAGCGTAATATCTATTTTGTAAAATATTAAAGAGCTTTCCTATCAAATCAGTGAGAGATCTTAGGTATTATGCTTAGAGCTTTGTGGAGAAAATCATGGATCCAATGTGAACCATGAAAATGTAACGACGATGTATGACCATAGATATTTTCATATGGTATAATAATAGTATGCACTAAGGTAATGATGGTATTAGTGAATACTAAATAATGTTTGTCAATTGATGAGCAGTCCAAAATTGAAGTTGATTGGTGAAAAGCCAAGGAAAAATTGAAAACCATATGAAAATATTAAAAGTATTTGGAATTTGATGGAAAAATTGGTTCTGCAGCAAAAAAATCATTGAGTTATGAGAAATTTGGATGATGTGTAGAGTTTCTTCCTCATTTTTATTAATTATTTATTATTTAATGCTTGAAGAGGTTTTGTGTTTTTTTTTTTTTTAGTTTTTTTTCATAAGCTTATCATTGCATTTATTCGTTCATCTTTATAAATATTTATTAATATTAATAATAAAAATAAATTTTATAAAATTTTAATTCACGTCACAAATATATTTATTTATTTATGAAATTTCTAATATCTAAACAATTTCAATCAATTTTTGAATTTAAAAAATATTTAACACGTTTAATAAGATATATGTAATTATGTAATTTAAAAATAGCTCATGTTTTATTTTTTCTTAGATAACATTGATGAAACACTATGAAAAATATGTAAAATATTTTTGTTAAGAAATAAAATAAACACTTTCAAGAATTCCCCGTGAGGTGTAGAGCATATCGTGACAATGTGTTGTTAAGACATGTACTCTGTCGTGTAAAGCTGAGCGGTTCTAAACTCATAATGCTAAGGATTCATATTACCCATATCAGGTGTAATCCCTGGGTGATTTTGAAAATTTAGATTCCCTTGGGTCGTCTTGATCGAGTTGAATCGTTATATTGTTTGTCATCCATCTTGATTCATTTGGAGTGGAAAAAGTGGAGGAATCCACTCACGGAACCATTTTTACCAGTGGGACACAACTTGGTGAAAAGGGGTCTAAAACCTTCCATGAGTGTTTTGAGGCATAAAACAATTTTTTAGGGGTAAAACATTACCACTTTAGCACCACATATTTTCATGTTGTTCTACAGAGAGAGAGCTTTCCAACGACACAAGAAGCACATCAATCAAAGTTAGTATGAAAATGTTATGTCACCCAGAAGTTGACCTTCCTATTTTCACACCTATAGTTCACGAGGATGCCATGCCAGCCCCCATTATTCATGGAAAAGGGGCTAGCCATGTGTTTGTGATGTAAAATACTTTATAAGAGTATATTTTGCAACTCTATTTAAGAGTCGATGTAGTCATACTTAATCACTTGTACAGTATTGAGTTGAGTTATAACCGGGCCACTAGGAGGAAGAGATATTCCATTCTTTCGAGAGCATTTTGTTCCATTGCTGAGAAAAGATAGCCAAGAGAGATAGGAGGTAGAGAATATAGAGAGGATTTGTGCATTGTAGCATGCGACGGGCCACGTGAATTACATCTTTGTACCTGCAGCCATATTTCCAGATAGAGAAAGAGAGTGAAGCACCCTCACCTTCCATCTGGGGTTTCTCCCGAAAGGGTTTCCCATAGAGCATATCTTGTGTCTTATGTGTGTGTGTGAGATTATTTTATCATTCTCTACTTTTCTGCATAATTTATATTCACATGCATGCACTAATTACAATTAAATCCACAGATCTTAAAGTTTAATAAAATTGTAATAGTGTAAAATTGTATTATTTTAATATATTATTATGAGATTTGTTGTGGCGAACTGTCCAGTGAAATATCCAAGGTATTTTACGTATCACATCCTTAGTCAAACCACAAATTAGGTATGCGATCCATCTCAAGGCTCACATAACCAACCAAACAAACACAATATATATATATATATATATATATATATATATATATATATATATATATACAACAATTAAATAATTAAATATTATGCTTGCCACAAAATTTTTGAAAAAGAGAACAAGTTATTTTTGGACATTTTCAAGTAAAAAATATTTTTAAGAATTATTTATAGTTATAAATTATTTAACCATTTTTGTCCATTGTTTACATATTTATCAAAATATTTATAATTTTACTTTAATTAACCATTTCAAATATTTGTAATTTAGGATATCCACTATTACATTAATAAATATCTAAAATTTGAATATAAATTTGACTTTCTTTAGAGATTCTTGTCCTTATAATTTTGAATATTTTCCAATTTCACTTTCAATTTTGCTTCAAACTTTTATAATTCTTTTCTTTTATTTGTGATAGATATGCCCATTGCAAATCAATCTTGTGATTATCTTTGCTGCAGACAGTACAATCTTACATTGAGTATTTGGTCAAAACCGTATTAGTTTGGGGTTGACCCAAAAAATTTATGAACTTTCCATACTTTAACTTTGCAAATTAAAATTTAATATGTTCTAACAATATTATAATTTATTTTTCTGAAATCTAATTGGCTATCATGTTCAAGATGTTATTATGTCACTAATTATGCAATGACATCTATGACCGGTTCCAAGCTATTAGTATGTTCGTACCAGTGCAATTTTTCAATTTTCTATAGTTAACATTAAGCTTTTGGTTGAAATTTTTGCGTGACGTTAGCCCGCCGCTGCATCCCCAACTCCATATTTCGAGGCTCAACATCATCTTGCCATGCACAGTAGACCGAGTTGATCCAATTGTACGACATCGTTACATGAAAGGGAAATTCTTCAGACAACTAGGAGTTAAATTGGGCTGCTTTGAGCTCTATTGGTGTAAATTTCGTTTTAAGAGTGTTGGTAGAGAATTTATTATTATGGCTAATGGATTATCGAGAAGAGGATTTAGCTGGTTTTGGTGTTCAAAGTGGCTATTTTATTTTTTTCTTGGTGTTCTGGCACTCATTGAGATTGGATTTCCTATTTTTGTGCCTCTATTTTCTATGTGGCATAACTCCTCTTTGTCATATTTTTTTGGTTACCAAGTGAGTTTTTTATTTACTTCGGTGGATGTGAACAGTAAATTTTTTGTGCAGAATGTTGAAGGTGTTTGGTTATGTGGCAGGACGTAGGTTTTCGAATCTCCTCGACGATTATTTGACAGGTAAATGTGTGAACATTATTTTCTGTTTTAATCATCATGGTGCATAATTTGGAGTTCTAATAGTTCACTCTTTGTCAAAATTTGTAGGCGAGACTTTAGAATTTAGAGCATAACAATTTTTTAGGTAAGCTGATTGTTGGATTCTAGCGACAGAAACCTGGTAAGTTTTTGAGTTCTCTCTGTGAGGAAACTTCGGTTTAATGGATCAAAAGTGTTAACTATATTTATTGGCTTGATTTTCGATTGTTTGGATGCAATGGTGTAGGAATAATGCAATATAAACTAACCATAGCTAACTCAAGGGTCAGCCCATCTTTTCATTTTTAGAAGTTCAGTGACTAAGGTGTCGACCCTGATTCCATATGTTCTATTTTCGAATTGTCTATCAACCCTGATTCCATGATTTTCTGTCGCGGATATGGCAAAGATTTCCCAGAATTTACTCTAAAACTTGCGAAGTCGGGAGTATAGGGATGTTTTCATTTTCAGAAGGCTTGTGAGCAAGGTGGCGGCTTCGACTGCATACTGTGTTGTTTTAGATAGTGGGGGGTTGGAGTTCTATTGACATAAACATCTAGCTCGGGAAGAAAATAACTCTAACCTCAATCAGGCATGCCGCATAGACACAAGGGTGTGTTAATTATTAAATTTCTAAAATTTGCGATGTTAGAAGTTAACGCATGTTTTCATTTTAGCACGCTCATGTATGGGAGTTTTCCCATGACTTTTACATTCAGTCCATTGTCAAATTTCTTCTATTAATTTTTTTTTCAAAGCACTAAATTTATTGGAATAAAAGTTATAGTTTAAGCAATGGGAGATTACAGTCTCTGATAGTTTCCAACTAGAAAAACAAAAACATAAAAGAATTGACGGAAAAATTCAAGTTTCAACAATATTGTAGAACTTTTGAGACCAATGTTACTAGTATTTTGAGTTTACAGCGGTGTGATTTTCTAATGTATGTTCTTCCTAAATTTTATGCATAGAGGAACATGCTTGAGCCATGATTGTGAGAGTACATTTAAAAAAAATCAAATTTAGAATAAGGGCATCTCTCTTGATTTCAGTTTTTTGGGTTTCTTTGGTGTTAGACGAAACCCGTAGTTGAGTTCAGGACCGACTTCGTGGTCAAGCAGTTGATGTGTCTGTGGAGAAGGATCATAAGGGAAAGGTCGAGCTCTTAGCCATCTTGGCAAAGGCTGAGCTTCAAGTGGTCTTGAAGTTGCAATTGATGTTTAAGTTAGTTTTTTTTTACTTTTGTAATGTATGAACCATATTCACATTGTTCTTTTCTTTAGACGAGGGGTAACGGGTTCATATATTTTAAACATTTTAATCCTAATTTTATTTTAATTTATACATAGTTTTTGGATTTGTTATCTTAAACTTTTAGATATAAAGAGTAATAATATTTTTGTAAAATTGCTTAAAATAAATGTCTTATAAAAATAATTTACTGAATTGATTTCTTTATTGATAAAAGAAGAAAGTATTTTAAATTACATTTATTAAATAATATGTTATGTGAAAAAAAATGAAAAATTATAGACACATATGTTTATTTTGTGGGCCTTCATAGAAGAAAATTGGAGGTCAGACTGACTATGAGGTCCAAGGTGGTCGTTGTAAACATGCATAACTATACGCACATATTTCTTTTGTGGCTCCTGCTGAAAGAAAGTCGAAGGTGGCCCCCACTGTGAGATTGGAGGTTGGCATTTTCGTTTGAATGGTTTCTCTAGACACTCCCAACTACTGACACTCCCCGACCAATTCGACTTCAACTTCAATACTCCACGTGAGCTAGCCCAAGGTCAGAAAGATTCAACGAAGCTTGCAATATCTATTTTAGTTAAATATTATTTTAATGAAAATTATTTCCATATACATTAATGTTGATATTAGGTAAGATGAAAGTATTATGTTGGTAATTTAGATGTTTTTATTCAATATAAATTGAAAATATAATTTTTTGCTTTTTGTTTCCTAGAATCTAGGTTCGTTGTTATCATTATTACTATTTCTTATAAACGACTTAAATGGGATCTATGATCAAGTTTATCATGACTTGATATGTTATAAATTATATCTTAAATTCCTTATAAAATAATTTGCTGAATTTATTTCTTTATTGATAAAATGATAAAATATTTAAAATTACATTTATTAAATAATATGTTACTTTAAAAAACAAAATAATAAATTATAGACATGTATGTTTGTTTTGTGGGCCTTCGTAGAAACAAGTCAGAGGTCAGGCTCACTATGAGGACGAAGGTGGCAATTTTAAATACACATAACTATATGCACATATTTCTTTTGTGGTTCCCATCTCTTAAAACATTTTATCTTCTAAGAATAATTTATTCAATTTAATTTTTTATTGATAAAAAAATATAATACTTTAAATTAATTTTATCAAATAATATGTTATATGAAAAACATAATTAGAAAGTATAAAGAGGCCAATTATACATATATGTTTCTTTTGTGGGCCCTTCTAGAAGGGAATTGGTGGTTGGGCTAGATATGAGGTCAGAGATCAACTTTGTCTTTTAGATGGTGCTATGACATTCCACGACCAAATGGGCTCCTTGTAAACATCCCCAACTATATGCACATATTTGTTTTGTCGTTGCCACCAAAAGCAAGTCGAAAGACGAATCTAGTTATGAAGTCAGAACTCGGCCTTGTCATTTGAATGGACTCTCTAGACACTCCCGATTATTAACAGTCCCTTACCTTATTGGCTCCGGCTATAATACTGCATGGAAGCTAGTGCAAACGCTAACAGATTGAACAAAGGTTGTGATATGTGATATATTTAAATATTACTTTAATCAAAATTATTCACATATACCTTAATGTTGATATTAGGTGAGATCAAAGTGTTTTGTTGTTTTAGGAGGAAAAGAGCAGTGATGGACAAATTATCTTACTTCATGGTTTTTATCGTTTGTGTTGAGATTTCAGAGTAATGATACCATTTATTACCTATAAATCGTAACTTATTCCATTGTGCATATTTTATTTTTGTTCTGATACATATTTGGTTTATAATGTATTTTATAGATTGATAATATAATTTTTGGGTTTTGTTTTCTAGAATCCAAGTTTATTATTATTATTATTATTATTATTATTATTATTATTATTATTATTATTATTATTATTATTATAAATGACTTAAATGAGGTCTATGATCAGGTCTGTCATTTGTTGGTATGTTATGGATTTAAAGTTAAATATTTAGTAAAAATAGTTGTTATTATACATTCACTACCTCACATTTAGTGGAAAAAAATGGTTACTTTTTTTTATATATAAATATAAATAGGCAAGCAAATAGTTTTTTTTGAGTTTTTTTTGCCTTTCCTAAATTAATTTAGTTTTAAATTTGAAAATTATTTGTTTAAATTAAAATTTTAGACAATAGATTCTAAAATATTAAGTTTATATATATAATTATATATAATTTAATATACAACCAAATTAATTTAAAATTATATAAAATAATTGATCTCTTTTATACTTTTTAGCTATTTTATCAATTTATAATTGATTGATTTGAACAATAGAAATATAGAGTTATGGTTACAAATTGTTAATATAAATTATTCTATCTAGGTGTTTTATGTAAATAGATCATGCATTGGTTTAATGCCTTCATAATGTTTATGATGAATTTTTGAAATATATATTTTTAGGATTTGATAAAGTAATTTCCATATTAGCTGAGAAATATTTGATTATGCATGTGCTTTTTATTTTATAGGTATGAGATTGTAATGATTAGGATGTTCTAGACATTTGTGCAATTTTGAATTTTCTCTAAATTTTAAAGTGTTAAATACTTTTATCTAGACAATGCAATATCCAAAACTTGATAGATTTTTTAGAAATTTTAAATGAACTTTATTTTTGTCAATTAATTTAGGGTTAAATTACATGCTATTTATGTCTAGGTGGCAAGCTAAACTTTTAAATAAGTTTTGAATTATGGAATAATATTAACATTTTTATGTAGCAATTATGTGTTTTTTTTCTTTTCAAAACAAGTGAAAAACAATAAAAATACAAATGGGGACTAGAAGGAATTAAAGAACCTTACAACCTTTGTTATTTGAAATTGTGGTGTTTAATAGCATTTAATGTCTAAACACTTAAAGACAATTATAAGGGTTTTCAAATACTTTTAGATACTTAGATTTGAATTTTTTGGCTAATTGATGTTTCGTATGATTTGAAGTACAATGTCTATTATGTTTATATTTGAACATCTTCGAATAATGAAATTATTTTTTAGAACATTTTTTCCTAGTATTATTTATTGTAGTTGATACTAAAAATAGTTTAAAGAGTAGTAATTTTGACATTGTTAAATCACTATTTGACTTGATGATATACTTGATTCAGGTGATGTCTGCTATTTTGGGTGGAATCTATTATAGAACAATGTTATGCAATTCTGAATGATTTTGAGTCATGGAACGTGTAGTTGTGGAATTTTCAAAGTCGTTGCAACAACTTATAAAAGAGGAGGAGACTGATAATTAGAATTTGCATTCTGCAAATAAAATAAAGAAGAGGAAAAAGAATGAGCAATTTGAATGCAATTTGTGTGGTAGGTGGATTAGTTTCAGTTTTAATTGGTGCAAATGTTTATGTTGTTGCATGCAATATATTTGTTCAAATCCATAGAAGAGTTGATAAATATCAAAGGGCAACATGCATAACTTTTCTGTGTGATTCAAATGATAAATTTGTTGGTTCACTATGTCTCACGTGAGAATGAATTTTCACAAATTATAATGCTAAAATCAGCAGATATTAAATGCACCCCTAAATTTCATATTCATTTTTGTTGTGTATGCCTACTTGGAATATTTATTCCAAGATGAGTGGCTATGGAAGCTTAAATTGTTGCATTTCTAGACAATTTTGGTGCAATATGTTTTGTTCAAATTGACACATTTACTAAAGTACATATGTATTTTAATGTAGTTATAGAACTATGATTAATATTGAGCGATGATTTTTATTTGCAATTTCTGTAGTCATGTGTGCCTAGAATGTGATTTGTTATTTATGGCATAGAAGATAATGCTTTCAATGGAAAGAAAACAATATGATACAAAGTTAGACTTCCCACCTTGGTTTGTAATTTAATGTAGTTATAGTACTATGATTACAATTGGGCAATGGTTTTTTATTTGTGCTTTCTTTAGTCATGTGTCACTAGAATGTTGTTTATTGCTTATGACATAGTAGGTAATGCTTTCAATGGCTAATAAACAATATGATACAAAATCACATTACCCATTTTTGGTTATATATATATATATACACACACACACAGATATATATATATATATATATTCGCTCCAGTAGCATTGAATGCAATGTTAATTTGTCTTTGTACACAAGTGTTATGTAGCTTGCATAAATTCATGGATACGGTGCTATAAATACCATTGTGTCTTGCATACATTGTTGGCGATTCTCATGTAGTCTCATTCTAAGTATGGAAATCTCTTAATGATCAGTGTGTGATCAGGAATAAATTTGAACTATGTATAGGTTATGCATGAACACAAAGTATATAGGACTAATGTAAGTAATTTTATTATGTCATAAATCATAGAGAGATACTTTAGATAGAAGAATTAAAATCATATATAGAACAAAAAAACTAGAATTTTTATGGCAAAAAAAATGTTGCATAGGTATTTGTCCAATTGTACAAAATTGGTATTTGAGAATCATTTGATGGGGGGATGCATTTTGTATAAAATGATTCTCAATAAGCTAATTGTACAAGTGTTTGTCAGTTCTAGTTAATGTTTGGCTATTTACAAATGGCCAAACATATATACTATTCAATTCAGACATTCATGGCTATCAATATAATATTTTTCTGCATAACCAAAATCCTGCATGTGGACATTTTGAACCACTGTTTTTACATAGAAAAGTGGATAGCGTAGCTTCAATAAATAGAACGATTGGCATGTGCATTTTCCCATACCAATTCTCGCATGGACAGTTTTACATATTGTCAATTGAGAAAATCTTATTTGAACAAGTCTTCATGATCTCTCGACAAAATTTCCATGACTGTCATGACTCTTTGTTTGAGTCTATTTGTACGCTTGTACCATGGTTTGATATGTCTAATATCAGAAAAAGAACTAGAATTTTTTTTTACAATTGTTTCATTTGAAATGATGATAGAGCTATCAATTGCTTACAACAACACTTGAGTGTAAAAAACATTGAACAAGAGCAATGTAGAAATGATTGGCAAGCTTATATTATAAATTTATCAATTACATATGCACATGGGCATATAGAGGGAAACGGTTTTGAAATACAATGGATATGTAATCCTTGATGTTAACATATATATCTAGAGTATAGAAACAAAATATATTTCCTTGAGATTCTATTCATCAAAAACTTGCTCCAAAGTCTTGTACCTTGTGCATGTACCAATATCTACATCACATGCACATTTCCATGAAATCTGTAAATTCATAACATTGAGAATATAAATAACAATGAAAATTCACCACAAATTCTCTAAGGAATCTCAGAAAGAGATAACTGCAAGCCGATCTCAAGTGTACCTTGTAGATATCTTGCTAGAAAAGAATCTAGGTTTACTAGATGTTCTACTCAATTAAAACATTTTTTAATTGACAACACACAATAAAAAACCAATTGTTGGAGTATCAAAGGATTCCATATCATCAAATAAGGACAAAAATCCTTTTTCAATGGAGACACAAAATAACAAATAAGTCTCTACTTCTTCTTCCAGTGCTTATTGTAAGTGGTACACTCACTTACATCAATTGAAATCCGCAATACGAGCATGAGGTGCTATAATAAAAGAAGCAAAAAATAAACATGTAAATTGAAATAAAGAAATTGAGGCATATTTGCAATCAATCCAAGACATGCCTACATATTCATGTTGCATTTGTGATATATTTTCCTTTTGAAAGGACATGCAATCTATTAACAAAGACATATTATCTACTATTTTCTATCGGACACCTGGTTCAGATTTCAAAGCCACTAAACTCAATGAACAAATATGAAAATCTTGTAATAATGCAATACGCAATGAGAAATTCCCTACATTTGCATCTCCCCTTTATATTCGAAGAAATGAAAAATTGATCTTCATTGCACAATTGACATATTTGGAAGATAGGTTAGTGGCACCAAGGATGGATTTTTCATAATCAAGAAAACTTCGATACAAAATATCACAAATTGGATTAACAAGAATAATCGTAAATGTTCCTTCTAGTCTAGATAGAATTCAGAGAGCATTTCCTAGAGATACGAATGATAATATAACTGTGGGAATTAAGCTAAAAAGAAAATTGGAATACAAGGATTCCTATTTGTCTCGAAATATTCGATCCTAGAAAGTGATGTGTGCATTACATGAATTGTGCAACACATATACATACAAGAGAGAACAAAAAGTAATCAACTATGAATGGGGAAAACATTTTGATCAAAGTAGACAAGATCATCAGAAGGATAGTCCAAAAATCAAGGAACTAGAATCCACTTAAACTCACCAAATGCAGATAATGATATAGAGCAAAAAACTAAAACACTTGTACATGGTTATTCATAGGCCCACCTTATCCATTATATTGATACAATAATAATATAGGTTTCACTTTCTGAAGGGCTTCATTCCCTAGGAATTTTCAAGACAAATTCTCTGAAGAACTGAACTTCCTGACATTTTTCTTTGGATCAATTCTCATTACTGATGTTATCAATCTCTTTTCGTGTCAAAACATTGCACAATGGGAACTCTTGCACATCTCTGGTGACTTTTCAACACATATTACAAACATATTTTTTAAATAAATTTGTATTTTGATAAACCAAGTTTCTAACTTAGCTTGGATTTCTATTCACAAAGGAGAGCTAAAAGGACAACAACTAGTTTCTAGAAACGTTAAAATAAAAGTAACCTTTAGAAATTATTAAATTCACCAATTGCATATCAATGTTTAAGAATAAATTGCACATCGCCTAACTATTTTGAGCATTTACGAAAATATATATTTGCAATGATATGACATCTTGGTCCACCGACTTTCTTTGTGACATTCACTAGTGTTGAGCATTTTTGGAAACCATTTATAAATGCATTAAAAATACAAAGTATTGAATCCATAAAAAATCAGGAGGAGAACTTTGATGATGAATGCATTGACACATTGATTAAATGTCAACTGATCATATGTATTCGATATTATAGGCATAGAATCTCGTCGCTACGTTCCATTGTTATGAAACCAGCTCAAGAGAAGATAGAAAAGATAGATCAACGCCTTAGAATTCAGCCTCTTCGAGGGGGCAACCTCCTTTACATTACATAAATGAACAATTCTTGGATGATACAAATGAAAATACCTCCTTTCTATATATATGAGTCTAAGGGGTCATAACATAATCAGAGCCGACATAACAATAATAATGTAAGGGCACAATAATAACAATAGTGGGCTTCCATGGGGCACAATAGTAACAATATGGGCACTACATGGGTACATCAATATAATAAGTGGGTTGTACTAATAACAATAAGGGGTTACACTACTAGTATAGGGGCCTAACATGCCCCTCTCCTTCAAAAAGTGATGTAGTCAACGCTTGAGTAGTTCTTGATGCTTATGTATAAAATTCTTGTCCTCCCATGTGGAATATTCAGCGGGTAAGTTCTTCCACTTGATGAGATACTCTGAAATTGATCGATTTCGTAGCTGTCGGGTTCTTGTTTCTGTGACTGCTCCAGGTTCCAATATGATTTTTCCTTCCTCTTCAATTTCTGGCAATATTGTTTGAATTGGGATCTTTTGCAACTTTTGAATAAGTGGCCATACTTCTTCATCCTTCTTCCATTCATCCCTTGCTTCGTTTATCCAATCTGGTTGGATAATAGAAATAGCACAAAACAATGCTTCCACATCCTCATCCTTGAAGGGTCTTCCCATTCGGTAAGGTCGCCATTTTTTAAGTTCATGTAGTATTGCCAACATTTCCTTCTCATAAATAGCTTTCTTGAGATGTAGCAATAAAAATACCCAATCATCTACATCAAAACATTTTTCACTACGATGTTGATCTACCTGTTGTTTCGTTTGATTATGCACTGAAGTGGCATTATCCTTTAAAATTTGGAGAACTTGTTGTTGATGCTCGATGTGATCTTTCACTGCTTGAACCTTTTTCTTCTTGATATGTCCATCTATCTCTAGAGTTTGAGGAGTGGTAATTTCTTCCAATCCTTTACAAGATATGGTCGGATTCATTTCTCGATGCTCGATGTGATCTTTCACTTCTTGAACATTTTTCTTCTTGATATGTCCTTCTATCTTGATAGTTTGAGGAGTGGTAATTTCAACCAATGAATTACAAGATATTGCTGGATTGATTTCTTCTTTCTTGATGTGATCTTTCACTTCTTGCACCTTTTTCTTCTTGATATGTCCTTCTATCTTGAGAGTTTGAGGAGTGGTATTTCTTTCCAATGCTTGACAAGATATGGTCTGATTCATTTCTTCTTTCTCTGGGGCGGGGGCCTGGCGTATATCTTCTTCTTTTTATGTTTCTTGATCCTTTTCTTCCTCCCCTTCATATTCTATGTAAATTAATTTCTTCTCAGCACACTTATAACCTTTAGTGCATTTGCTATCACAATTTTAACACAGCCCTTTTTCTCTTTTTTCTTCCAATTGTTGTGGTGTAACCCTTGTAGGTTGTGGAAGGCTAGGAGAAACAACACTTCCATCTATATAGTTGTCAGGGGTATGCTTCCTGGTTTCCATAATTTTTCTTTCCACTATGTCACAAAGCCCTTTTACTCTTTCCAATTGTTGTGGTGTTGCTCTAAAGAAGGTGTTGCTCTTTGTATCCTCATAATGTGCTATCATTTCCTCCTTGAAAATTGACCACGTAACAAGTTGTTTACGAGAACAAAGCCCTTCATACCATAAAAATTGATCTGCTTCTAAATATGAAGATGCAATACACACCTTTTGTAACAGTTGTACACCATGTAGATCAAAATATTGCTCCATCTGAAGTATCCAATTTACCGATCCTTGCCATCAAACTTCCTCATCTTGCTTTTTCTTGATTTTAGGAGCTCGATCTTGAAACGACTGTAACTCTGTACTTTCAGAACTTTAAGTTCTGAAATTGCGACCTGTAGTAGCCTTCTGTGTCCTCTTTCCAATGCCACAAGTCTGACCCAAATTGGATTCTCCAAGGAAGAGTTATGTGAAATCTCCCACAGTGACTTGATTTTAGACTAGTTCAGTAGAGCGAACTTGTACGACGTCCCATGAGTCACTGTTTCAACCTTTGAATCTGAAACAAGCGTACAAGAAATTACAGTCCGTTCTCTTTCTATAACTTCTTACAAAATTTCAATCCGATCCCCAGAGAGAAAGTTATGACGATTTTCCCCAGGTCACCTGTTTTGGATGTAATTCAGGAGTCTGCAAAAAGACCAACTTCTTTAGATCATATCTCCACAAATGTTGCGCGAAAAGCTCTGAAATTCGGACCCAAGGTTCAACGCGATTTCTTCTCAAATGGGTTTTTTTTGCAACTTTTGAAACGTCATAGAAAAAAGTTATAGCAAAAATGCCACGATGACTTGTTTGGAGCAGCGAAACCCTAGAATCCAAAGCTCTGATACCAAATGTTATGAAACCAGCTCAAGAGAAGACAGAAAAGATAGATCAACGCCTTAGAATTCAGTCTCTTCGAGGGGGCAACCTCCTTTACATTACATAAATGAACAATTCTTGGATGATACAAATGAAAAGACCTCCTTTCTATATATATGAGTCTAAGGGGTCATAACATAATCAGAGCCGACATAACAATAATAATGTAAGGGCATAATAACAATAGTGGGCTTCTATGGGGCACAATAGTAACAATATGGGCACTACATGGGTACATCAATATAATAAGTGGGTTGTACTAATAACAATAAGGGGTTACACTAGTAGTATAGGGGCCTAACATCCATGATAAAAAAAAAAGAATGAATTATTTCATCAAGTTCAAGATTATTTTTATTTATTACAAAATTCCAAAGTAGAGGAATAGAGCATGACCATGGATTACTTTGGATTCAAAATGTGCCAATATATCAACAATCCCTTGATGTCGATGTCATAGGTTTCATTGATCAGTATTTGACTTGTGATTCAAAAAAAATTCAAATCAAATGATTGAATTTCAAACTCATCCCCACACAAAAACTTGCAAAAAACATAAAAATTCTAGTTGTAGATTTGGTTTCCCTATCCCAGCAATTGATGAAACTTGTATCTTGCATCCTTTATGTAATGAAAACAATGAAAAAGAAACTTTCATTTCTTCTATAAGAGAAATCTTATTCAAAGAACATAATATTTTCCATGTTTTTAGCCGATCATGGAATTACAAAACAAGAATACATCATTCTATTACGATTTTGTATTACTCGGCCAATTGTACTACTGAAAAGAATTCCTTGCGATGTGTCGATAAATGCATTTGCAAAAAAAATCCCTTCGTTGTGGCAAGCAAACACAAATGCTCAAGTTATTTTAGATTCCTATGTTGCAGCAACATGTTGCAGCTCTTATATGATGAAAATGGATTAATCCATGACAACACCATTCAAACAAATAACAGGAAATTTCATATCTCTCAGAGACAATGAAATTAAAACTATTCGTAATCTTGGAAACACATCGCTAAATATACAGAAAATGTCAAGTTCACAAGCAATCCAAATTGATTTATCATTTCCTTAGTATTCAACTTCTAGAAAAACAATTTTCACTGCTCTAGCTGAAAAACAAACATATGTTCTAAAAAGACCTATTTTGTTAGAATTAGAACCTGATAATTATGAAGATATTATTTGCATATAATTATTGAGATATATGTTGCAAGCCCTGTTATCTTGAGTAATTTTTCTTGGCATAATATGTTTCCTCTTTTTCAATCACGAAAACAACATAAAAAAAATAAATAACACACATATATATATATAGAGAGAGAGCGAGAGAGAGAGAGAGAGAGAGAGAGAGAGATATCTATATCTATATCTATATATTGTCCATGTGTCTTAAGATTCGTTCGATACAATAAACACATGGGCAGAGAAAACCATTATAGAGAAAAAATGATGCTTTACATCCCATACAGGGAGTCTGAATACACATTAAATAAAAACGAAGAAACGTGGCTTGAAGCATACTTTTCGCATAAACACATTATCGATGTCACAGAAAAACAATTTTCTCATTTAGTCGCACCATGGAGTGATATTGAAACTACTTCCACTACAATTGAATCCCAAAGTGATGAGATATTTATTCTTCACTTGTCATTAGAAACTTACAATAGGGCTTGTTCTAATGAAAAATATGACATTCAACAAGATTTTCAAGAGAAAAAGCAATTCAAAAACACTCAAACTAATATACAGAAAAAATGAATTCATTAAGAATCCCTTTGTTTTGGACACATTGGCATACCATGAAATTATGAGACAATTAAATCAATAGAAACAATCAATAATCAAACAAATAGTTCTATGGAAAAAGAATAATCCTATTAATCATTTCTATTTGTTCATCACTAGAGGTGGAGGTACATGAAATACATTCACTGCACAAGCACTTTACCATGCACTGGTATGTCTTTATAACAAAGACTTACAAAGTGACCCTTTAAAAAAAAAAATGTCTTTCTTTTACTGGCAAATTCACATATATTTCACATGATGTTACAATCCACTCAACTTTTCATTTTCCACTTTCACCATGTCACATGGTTCCATTGGCTTGTAACACACTCGATGTATTGAGCAAAGAATACAGACAACATAAATTTATGTTGATAGACGAGGATTGATTAATTGGGTCTCGATTTCTTTATAGCATTGACAAGCGACTTTGCGAAATTATGCATACTCCAGCTTCCCCATTTGGGAACCTTGACATAATATTCTGTGGTGACCTATATTAAGCACAACCTATACATGATTGTTGGATATTTGAACAACCACATCTTAAAGGATCTAGTGATCCGTACAACTTTTGGAAAGAAAATGTGAAAACTTATGAACTAAAACAAGTAATGTGATAAGACATAAAATTAATTTGTATCCATCTTAAATAGACCAGTACGTGTTCACATATTGATGGTGATCTTGCATTCTTGAACAAACATTGTTATAGATCAGCACCAAATGATCCAACTTTTCCATACCTATTTTATTTAAACAAGAATTTACATGAACATAATTAAAGAATGTTGTCTCTCATCACCAAGAAGCAATTATAGTAAATTCATATGATACAAGAATTGACTCAACAAATATAAATCGCAATAAACATATCATAATGCAGTTGCCATCTTTTATTGTGCTCAAAGAAAATATGCTTATTGAACTAATTAGCAGAAATTACAATATTCAGGATGGCTTGGTGAATGGTGCTGAAGGAAATTTAGAGCATCAACGCCATTTGAAAATGGAGCGATTTGGATCAAATTTGTTGATTAGGATATTGGCACTATTCAACGAGAAAAAGTGGCACATCTATACATAGATGGAATAATTTCTACATGGACATGTGTTACTAGAGTTTGTAGGAATAATGAATCAAACAACAAAATTAGTTTTACAAGAGAAAAATTTCCTGTTCAACTGGCATGTGCACAAACTATACATTAATCACAAGGGTTAACAATGGACAAATTGGGTTTTGACCCAAAAGGAGTTAGGAAACATGGACTTTTTTATATTTTTATTTCTCATGTTAAATATATTAAGTCCCTGTCTTTATTAAACAAATTGGAACATAGTAACTTTTTCCTCAATGACAAAGTTGCTATTGAGCTGAATAGAATTAGACAAAATGCCTCCTATGAGCTTTAATATAGCATATATCAAAATAAAACAATTGATAATCTAACAATATGTTCATTGAACACTCTTAGTTTGTCCTTGCATTTCGAAGATATCATTGCTAATTATGATCTAATAAGTGTTGAAATTCTTCGTTTTGAAGAAAAAAATCAAAATCACCTCCATCAAATCCATTATTGTCAAGAATATATGACTACATACATTTATACCATTTACATGGAATTCTCACATACTATAGAAACAATACTGTGGTTGAGAATCATTTCACTTATACAAAGGACCAAATTGAATCAACAATTGGAACATTCCATGTTGAAGAAAAAAACCATTATAGTTTCAATATCAAATTCATTTTAGAGAACACATGCAACAACTACCTAAATGTGCTTGTTGGTGATTTCAATTTGGACATGTTGTAAACTATCCATCAACAAAAAAAATACTTTCATTTATGCAAAATAATGGCTTCAATTTTCATACAAAAAATCAACAACTCACTCTAGCTCAATGCTAGATCACTTTTGGAAAAACCTTTCGGCTGGTACTGTTTCTTTCCATGTCTTCAATGATTATTGGATAGATCATCATACAATTTTTCCTACCATATCTTTGTTGTTGCCTTCAATCATTTTGCCAATGTTCATATTCTAAAATTTCATTTTTGACTTGTCATAATATTTGTCACAATTGCAAATGTGCACCTTTGACATATGCCCTGATTTGCAAACATTGAAAACCAAAGAAATTTTGCAGAACAAAAAACAAGAAAACAACAAAAACATACAAATATAAAATTTTGGTAAGTCTTCGAACCATGAACATAGATTTGTTCAGTTTGTCTTCTATAACTATAAATTTTTATGTCATGCTTGGCATGCAATTTACGTATTTTCATTCTCACTTTGTTGCATTTTTCTCCATATATTGAATAGTATTATTTTCTTGAACTTCTATTTCATATTTCATTATTTCTTGTGCAACTTCTTTTGATAAAGAAAAAATGTGGCCATAGTAATTCTTAATAACACATTTCTAGAAATGAACTATATGTATATTTGTCAATGAAATCTATAAAACATTTTCTTGATTGTAACTTATGAACATTTACAAAATAGCCACAAACAACGGCTAATAGTACAATAAAATAGAATACATGTATATATAATGTATCATTGTAGAGAAAACATTGTTTTAAATGTTCTTTATTCGAAGAACACATGGTTGAAAATGAAAATCCAAAAAGGTTAGGTTTGTGCTGCACTGAATGTTTGTATAGTCAAATGACATGTTTGCATTAAATCAATGCCAATTTTTTTGAAGCATATTGCCTTTACTTTGCATATAAACAGAGAAAAAACAATGGAAGAAACATCCTTGTCAATAATTGAAATATGCTCAGGAGCATATGCAACTAATTTTGAAGGCGATATATTGGTTATTTATGGGCTAGCACAAACTAAAATTCCTAACTATCCTACAAAGGCGCGAATGCTCCATGCTGATTTGGTTGATAACCATGACCAACTGACTATCACAGTGAACATGAGAAACAATCTTATAGAGCATTTTGAAAACATGTTTACTGTTGGAAACAATGTTCGAATTACAAATTTTACGACAAAAAACAATGGTATTTGTGAACAAGGGGAAGCAAAATGTTTCATAGTGTTATAGGAAAAAACCACGGTTTAATGATTTATAATGACGGATAGTGGCTGTCACAATTTCATATGACCAATGGTGGCAGACGTTAGCCTCTATCACCAAAAAACTGAACATCAGCAAAGGTGGCGTCGCCAAAAGTATAGGTGTTGTGGTGACATTCAAGGTCCATCACGGATAATGATTATAATGATGGATATTGACCATCAACATTTCATATGAACAACAACAATTCATTGTGATGTACCTTTCATTATCATCACTATTGATGCATGTATATGGTGACGTTCGTTGACCATCACCATTTCATATTTTGGTGAGGGTCGAATAATGTCACGATAAGCTCATTGATGATGGTCAAAAAAACCTTTTTCACCAAAAATTAAATGTCACCAAAAGCTGCATCTCCAAAAATATAGATGTTGTTTTGACATTCAAGGTTTGTAATGAATAAGGATTATAATAACAGATAATGACCATCACCATTTTATATGAACATTAACAATTTATGGTGATGGACCTTTCATGGCCGTCATTATTTATGCATATATATGGTGGCATACGTTGACTGTCACCATTTCATATTTTGGTGAGGGCCAAAAATGTCACCATAAGCTTATTGGTGATAGTCCAAAGAGTCTCGGTCACTAAAAACTAATCGTCACCTTTCCTAATGAATATTAGGGCGTGATGGAATCAAACCACCAACCACCTTCTTGTAAAGTAGGTGCTTTTCCATTGAGTTAGCACCCTTTAAAGAATTAGAATTTCAATTATTAAACCTTGAAACTTTATAAATTCTAAATTCTAAAACTTTCAATAAACTATAAAACTTTGTAAAATCTTGGAAAACTTTTTACTAAACAATAAAAATAACATCAAAGTTGTAGGTCCCTACCAAATGGTTATGGAAGTTATAAAAAGTGGGTGAGCGGAAAAATAATTATGTATAAGATACTCAATATGTTCAGTTGAATACTCTATTAGAAGTGAAACTTTAAGACATTTATAGCCTATAAATGACTTATAATTATCAAACCTAAAATATGTTATTACACCAATGATTGATTTCTCACCTTGTGAATCATGTAAAATTGTTGTGACAACATAAAAATATGTCTCTAAAAGACTAATTTTCATGCCAAAATGTAAAAAACAATGAGTATATACAATGCAATTATGAATAATGCGCTACATGCTTGAATCCTACTATCTATGGGGTCTGGAAAACTAATTTGGAGTGATTCTCATTATTAATTAATTCAAAATATCAAAATACAATAATCAATTGAAATGTAACCACTAAACATATGTTAAAATTGTAAGCACAAATATTGGCTAATATCTGTTACACGAACAAAATATCCAAGGGGCATTCAAACACTTCCAAATCCACACCAAGCATGGGTATCCAAAGCTGCAATTGCATGAATACAAGGGAAATTCTCTCTACATCTAAATGATAACTATGTCCTCCCACAAGTACTTCAACTGGAAAAGGGGTGTGAAGACAAGAACCTCAAAGCAAAAAGAACTACACAATACAACTACCATTTCCACCAAAAGGTGCAAGGGCATGCCAATAGAAGTGTAGATGAATGTAGAGTGATAGAGAGGTAGTGCTGCAAGAAACAAGGACATGAATGTGGACATGGAAACCTCTAAATAATTTTTTATATTATATAATATCCTCATTCCTAAAAAACCTTCAAGACTGAACCTAAACTTCACTTCATTTCAGCATGTACAAAAAATTAAATTGAAGATTAATGAGGAGAAAGGATTATTATATTCATAAGACAAACTTCATAGTAGAGTAAAACACAATCATGAAAAACCAACTGTAAAGCAAACTTCACATGATAAAACGCCTACACTTTGCATTCCCTAACAAAACTGATAGAGTCGATGTTCATAGCATGTGTCCTTAGTGCATGTGCTAACATACAAGCACTCCATCACTGCAGGGAATTGCATTCTAGCATAATCAAAAGTGGATTTGTGTTACATATCATGGTGGGAAATTTGTTTATAAAAAAATTTTTCCATAATATGAGGGGTTTGTTAACTCTCGTGTTGAAGAACTTGAAGAGAGGAAATAAGAACTTGAAATCAGAATTGAAAAAGCTCCCACTGGCTCAATCATGTATTTCATTTGGTCACTGATAAGCTAAACTATGCAGCTATGAAAATGTGGTTCTTGGCTAAACCCTAAGGGAAAGCAACAATTCAGGTTCAGACCATTGATGACTTTACATGGATGAATTCTAGTTATAGCCCATTTTTTAGACAACTTGGCTCTGCATCTATAAAGGATTTTTACTTAAGTCACATTGTATGAATACAGACTCTAATTTGAAGTATCAAAATCTAGAGTATCTATCTATCTTTAACCATCTTCACTTCTACCTCCCTGAGATCTTTTCAGAGCTCGATAAAGTTCTCTTCCTGGATGATGATATTGTGGTGCAAAGGGATTTGATAGAACTTTGGAATATCGATATGCAAGGGCACATCAATGGTGTAGTGGAAACCTGTGGAGAAAGCTTTCATAGGTTTGACAAATATCTCAATTTTTCCCATGAACTCGTTGCAAAGAACTTTGATCCAAATTCTTGTGGATGGGCATATTAAGCATGTAGAGAGTTACAACTTATGTGAAACTCAAGTGAATATTGTGGGATCATGGAATGCTATAATGTCAGTGTATGTGCTTAATGGTTGTTGTGATGTGACACTGAAATTGTTTGATCAAATGCAAAAGGTGGACATGGATGCTGACCAACTGGCTTTTGCATGTGTCCTCAGTGCACATTCAGACATACAAGCACTCCATCACAATAGAGAATTGCATGCTAGCATAATAAAAAGTGTATTTGTGTTACATATCATGGTAGGAAATGTGTTTATTAAGGACAATGCTTCCATATTGTCCTATATGAGGTATATTTTAACTCTCATGTGGAAGAACTTGAAGAGAGTAATAAGAACTTGAAATCAACAAACTATCAACCAAACTAAAAAATATCAAAGTTCAAAGCACCACATGGTGGGAGCCAAATAGAATACAAGTTTCAAAACAGACACCCTGGCAGGTACATCAAGATCATAATCATCACAAAAAATAGAAGTCAAGCTACTCTAGGGGTCAGTCCAATAGGAGGAGGGTCATCATTGTGGAGCCCTCTCCACCAGCCTATTCCTAGTCTTTCAATAGTATTCTTTCAATAGAAAAGCATTGAATTATTAAAGAAAAGGATAGTCAGACCAGAGGTTAACTTCCATATGATTAAAAGATAGTCCTACTCCACAGTCTGCCAATGTATTAACAGAATTATGTGGTGTTACAAATACTTTCCCATGAAATTTGTTTCTTGATTGGGTTACTGTATATATTCATGGGTTTTACCTTTATAATTGTCAGATTTTGTTTTTTCCAATAGTTTCTATCCTTGATAAAAAATGATACTACAATCCTTGATGTTGCTTTTATCCAAGGGTTTCTTTTCTTGATAGGAAATGTGATATCTGAATGGTGCTACAGTAGAGTAGCTCCTTGTATATAATCTATTTGTATTTCCTTTGCATCCACTGAAGGGTATCTCCAATATAACAATTAAATAATTTCAACACATGGCTCACAGATGTATAACTTAGTAGAGAGATAGGAGTATATAGCACATTCAAACACAATTCTCGTTCTCTTTCAAATGATCTAAGCCCCCTTTAAGTGAGCCTTGTTATCTGCCAATCTGACCTAAAAAGATCATTAATTTAAAACTACTAATTGCATCTAATGCTTTATAAGAAAATATAAAGCTTTAAAACTACTAATTGCATATGTTATTTTTATTTCTAATCAGTTGGCCAACCAGGCAAGGGTGATCAATACCACAGAATGAAAACAAATTCATAATATGTAATCTGAGAAGATCCCCAAGATCCAAATGACAATGCCTTGTACATGAGAATTGTAGAAACTTTAAATGGCCCAAACACCTCAAAATCATTGAATGCTATTATACTCTTCAACTCTAAAATTGTAAAATCAAAACAAATTTTAAATATAGCTTCAACTTTAAATGATTAATTTATTATTCAATAGCTCCAATCTTCAGACTACCCCACCCCCTTCCTCCAATCTATATATATCTATTGTTAATCAGTATCATAGATTCAGATAAGAACAAGAGAAATCGACATCAGAGAAGATCAAGAGAAGGAGAAGAAAATCAGTCAAGCAAGCCATAATGGATAATGTATTAAGCCAAAAAGAAAGGGATTTACATGGAATTATTGATGAAACACAAATACATTAAAGAGTTTTACTTGGATTAGTTATCTAAATAACTCTATTGTGATTATAATTACAACTCAATGGTGATACATAATAATGGGTTAATTCCTCGGTGGCAGGAAAAAGTTTTGGTAATTAAAGAAATAACAAGCATTCATTGCCTAGCACCTGCCACAATATGAAATGTAATTTCACTCTCCTCAACAACAACAAAAAAATGTTGTTTGTTTGAGGTATTTGAAAGTCTGACAAAGGTACTTAATTTTATAGTACCATCTGCAACATTTGGATTTTATAACATTGGGAAAACAAGATTTTAATTCAATATTTGCACACATTTAACAAAAAGGTTGCGAAAGGTGTCTTCAATACTTTTCATTGCATCTTTGAAGGCAGGCTCTCCATGTGCATGAGCTAAGTTAAAGAAGGGTTCTGGCATCTGTAAGGTTAGGGTTGAGGAGATAAATCTATATCCAATCTGCACAATTCTGCTACTTGGATGGAAAAGTTTGGGAACAAAATTCTCGACCATTGTCAACCCTAAAACTATTTCCTTTAATCTGATGAAGGAAAAATATGAAATGCATAACTTAGGTTCCTCAAAACACCTAGAATATGCATTTATTTTCTAAAAGTTAAAGGTTTCTTACTTGCTACTGTTCCATTGTTCATATTCTAGCTTTTTTCTCCTCTGCTCTGCTTACATAGCTTCAAACTCCTCTCTACTCAAAATTGGAGTAGAGTTGTAATTACCCATACCATAATCCATATATTCTCTAAAATTTGCAAATTTTCTCAGTTAGTACAAAATTGAAATGACTCCACAAAGTTAAGAGTAATACTTTGACTCAGAATCATAGATATTCAGCAAACAAACTCAGTGTAAAATTTGGCTTCAAAAATCAATTTAGGAATGTGCTTTTTATTCTTGGTTTGGGCATGTATAGGTTTTTATTTTACAGGTCAAATTTGACTAAATATTGCACAACTCAAAGTATGGCCAAGTCTTCCAAGACTGCCTAATACTAGTAAAACTCGTTGATTTAAGATGAGAGTGACCAATTCGACAATGTCTTCAAACTGACCAAGTTATAGTGAGTTTGACCAGGTCTCCTAATCATTACACTTGACTCAACCAGTCAAACTTAGGGATACTCAGAAGACTCGGTCAGGTCTCTTAATTATGATCCTACATTGAAAAATCTCATTTTATACATGGTTAAATATATCAATAAACAAAACACCTTACCTTTGAACAGGAGGGACAAAACCTGGCATATATCCCTGTGTTCCCTACATATCCGTTGGCATAATTTGTCCATTAAATGACATGTCAAAAGGACTTGGTCCATAACCCATGTATGGGATACCACCATTACAAGCCATGTAAGCATCTGATCCCCACTGTGCACTAGGCCAACAAGCATTATATGCAGTAGGTGCAACATACAACATCATACACTCTTCAACTCCAAAATCCTGTGATGCTCTCCACTGCATCTCATTGGTTGTAACAATGATAAAGCACCCAACATGCATCATTTCCAAATATATTCATTTTCTTGTAATTAATAAAGGAAATTATAGTGAGAATGGAGAATACAAAGGTAAGAAAAATCCAATTACACTTTCCAAAACATCAGTTTCCCAAGCGAAAAGTAATATAAAGATGAATTACTAGTAGAAACTTGTCAAGCTTGATTCTTATACTTATTTATTGTTGAAAACAAACAAATATTGAAGTGCATGAGCAACACTGCTATAGATAAATACCTACTTATTGTGGATAGAAAAAATCTAGAAAGCCACAAATCCAAATAACCACCACAATAAACTTGACAAGTAATAAGTACCTGGCTCACCAATAGGAAACTTTTGTTGAACTTCTTCCTCAATTGTTGGGTACTCTCCTGTGACAGAGGCCCTTTTGTGCTCATAGACTCATGTGTTGCCTCAGGTGGTGAAGTTGTCTTTGTAGAGCAGTTTTTCTCTGATGATTGTTGTAGCTGGTTAAAAGGTGCCTTCATTTTAGTGATAATTTCCTTCAAATTTTCCATGTCAGATCTTGAAGGAGTTGTGTTCGCCTCCTTTGCACATCCTGGAAGAGAAGGAGATGGCACTATGGTTCTGGGACACCTCGCTGACTCCATATCTGCAACAGAAAACACTTGGCCCATTAGATACCCATAAGTAGACAACTAATATCAAATTGTTCTCGTGCATACTTTTTTGACTAATTAATATACCTTGAACTTGTATCAACTTGCCAACATTTTTTGCACTGCTGGTGTTTGTCTCCAAAATTTGATTTATGGTATCATGAAGAGTCTTATTTGAAAAGAGATCATATGCAAGAATGTGTTTTTCTCCACATACACATCTAGAATTTGATATGATATGGTCTCTAATGCCTAAAAAATATTGAAAAGATTTCAGAAGTTTAAACACTCATCTATCAACATGTTCTAAGAAAAACATAATGTCGTTAATCACAAAAGTTAGACAAGGAAGTAACATCTCAATGTATCTGTAATTTATTCTCTGATCTATCTTACATTTGTCACATTAGCTATTGAAACAACATTTGTTGGTCAATACAACATCTTTCGTTACTTCCTTGTATAAAGGGAAATGCAATTCAGGTGGCAGTTAACCAATGAAACGGTTAGATGGGAACCCCTAAACTTCCTTTTCAAAAGTAGCTCTACATGATAAATTATTTTTATCAGCGCCTAATAACTTAGAAACAATGCATAGCTAATTGCACCTTGCACTTTACATTTTCTTTTATGGAGTTGCCAATTAATAGAGGTTTGGTTTAAAGGACTTATGCATTAGGCCTCAAAACTGCAACTGCCCCGCTTGGCAATGCATAAGAGCCATCAAGAGTAGCAACAAGAATTTATTTGAGAATGATAGTTGGTGGCTTCACCCTTTTGATGTCAAAATTGGGATCCCTGTTTGTTGGAAAATGTTGGATGAAATGTCCTAGATAAAATAAAGAACATGGTGAGAATCCATGTCAAACGAATTAGCCAAGCTCTCAATGAACAATTTGATTGAAAAGTTACAAGACATGATAAAGCTGAACATACGTGAACTTTACATCTATGATAGACATAACCTTGTGGTGTTGTTTTCCCCATTCCATGCCCTCCATTATCAATCCATCATAAAATGACTTTAGACATAAAATATCCATCTAAATCTAAGCTAGCTCTGCCAAGGTGAAAATAAAATTTCTATCTTCATCATCTCTACGGTTATAATACAAAAGTAAAACTGATCAAAGAGTCATCATTCATGGGTTTCTATAGTGTTGGTCAACTATGACCATAACTACAATGAAACAAGTTTTGGCCATCTTTCTATTTGAAAATTTTGATGAAATTCAGATGTGGACAAACCATTTATTTGGATTGGATTCTCTAATTTCTCTATTATTATAAGAATTAACCAGACATAACATGCACTTCAAAGTTCAAACATTTCAAGTTTCTACAATATTATGAACTTGTACTTGTACTTGCAACTCGCGAGTAGTTGAAATTACTCTACAAGATTCCAAAATTGGCTTCTTAAAATGTTCAAGCCTTGTACAGATAACACACCCATGCTTCAGAAGTTCACACTGCTTCCCCTTGGTAAGTTGTGAAGGACTGAAACTAAGCAGATTTAGTGACAAGTGTACAAATTAAAAAAGAAATAAATGATGGAAAATAGGTCCAACACCTATGATATTTTACCATTTTGCCTTGGAGATTGATGATATGGTGAAGCGTGAGAAATATTAGTGACAACTCATGGGTATCCATTCTTTGAAGATAATTTCCCATTTAGATATGCACCATTTTTCAACTGTTCATTTCCATTTTCCAATTGTTGTTGATGACTTGAATGTTCTACTTGCAACTCTTGATAGTGAAAGGATGAGATTTCCATGTCTTTCAAATTCAACAAAGGTCTGAGTTCCTGAAGAACCTCACTCATCAAAGGCCTAGCTTTTGGATCTCGACTTAGGCAATGGCAAGCCAACTTGGTGGCCTTTTGTGCTCCTTTAATGGAAAATTTACCCTCCAAACGAGTGTCTATAAGATGATAGAAACTTCTTTTCTCACCAAGGTAAGGGCTAGCCCACTCCACTAGATTATGCTCCCCACCATGCCTAATTTTTTCCATGGACCTTTGACCAGTTAAATTTTCAAGTAGAACAACACCAAAGCTATAGACATTACTCCTCAATGTCAAATGTCCTAAAAAAGAGGAATATCAATGGTTTTACATATTTGGATTTCTATAATCAAAGTAATATTTATACTAATAAAGATATTTTACAGGCATAACTCACTATCTTCAATCTATGCATTGCTTGGAAAGATTCACTACTATGAGAGAATCTTAAACATAAAAAAATTATTCCATATGAAAAACAAGGACTCCAACATATGCTTCCAGTTTCATGCATTTCGTGAACTAAATCTTACCATGAATAAAAGAAAAACTCTTAATAGGGGCATATTAAAATCAATCAACATAAATGAAAATGAATTTTGGCAAGATTATTTAAAATTAACCATCCTCTAAACTAACATTTTCATGGATTCCTACAGAGGTCTTGGATAAAGAGATAATTTAATTTCAAAACCATATGATATGAAAACATGCATTCTTCTCATATAGCACAGTCCAATAAGAATCATTTATTTTAACTGCCTTTATTCTTAGCTTGTAACTATATGTAATCTACAACATACATTTAACATACAAAATTATACATACTTTTACATGTTCTAATTGAAAATTAACACTTAAGAAATTCTCAAATCTAGACTTCATATTTCCACTTGCAAGTTGCACATGTCATCCATACTATTTCAAGGTCAACAATCACAATTAGACAAAAAGAAAACTTCAGGTTTCCACTAGAAGACAATAATGTATAAACTATTAGGAATGCTCAGAAAAGGGTTATCATTGCTTAAGGTTTTCCTCACACAAAACCTAGTTAAGTTCATTTCCTCCCATGCTAAAAATTCTATTGAGAACCACAACTCTCAAGGCATCGTATATTACAACATATGATAGAGGATGGCCTTATATGGAAGAATCAGTGCTAAAATCACTAGCTCTAAAGGATTGCAGATCATGTAATGAATATCTAATATTTGAGTTCAACATTGATAGCTAAAAGTTGAGTTCCCCAATGACAACAGATCAATTGACAATAAGACCACAATGTAATTTTTCACTTCTGCTTTTAGGCAAAGCATAACAAAAGTAATCCTAGCTTAAGGACCATGTCTATTTCACGAAACTGATATCTTTTCCTTAGGGGTATCCTTTTTTTACATGATGCTACATACAACCATTTTCTCATATGGAGAAAATTCCAGCCCCATACATGCATATTTCTTTGAAAATATTATTTGCAATAAGAAAAACTTACTCTTTGTTCCTAATCTCTAAAAGTGCATTGCTTCAATAGTTATATATTTTGAAGTTTCTAAAAAGGAAGATAGAAATAATGAGCTAGACTCTTGACAATTTGACCACTAGAAAACTCTCAAGTACCATTCAGACACTCATATCTCTATAAAGTACACCAATTTATTAAGAACTAAACCACTTGCTTCCTCCTTTTGAACATAAAATTGTAAACATCACATAGAATATTCTCAGACTATTCTCCAAAATTTTCCCCTTCCTAGACAAGCTATAGGAAAATGATATAAATCAGTTTAGAAGACTTTTTGGGTGGTGAACGTGTTCCACACTTGAGAAATGGAGGGTTACCTTGTTTCCTATGTTGGGAGGCCATGGTTTGTACCTTGATAAATGTCATCAACCTCTGCCAAGGAATCTTGAGAATTACCATTGATAAAAACATGATTGAATTCAGGTTTGCGAATTTATTTCCTACCTTCTTAATTCATCATACTAGAGCATCAGAAAAGGGTTTTTTTTTTCAAACAATCAATAGGAGTTGACCGGACTTGAAATTTTATTAAAAGGTTCAAGATTTTCTAAAAAATTTAGCTTAAGTCTTTGCAGTAAAAAATTTGTATGTTCTTCACTATTCTCAATCTTTTTCTAGGCAACATGTTTGTAGAGATTTTAATCCAAATTGCGTTTGGACTATTAACTACTCAACACTCTATTTATCTCATAGAATTGTGCTTATTATGGCAATGAATACTAGTGCACCCTGTACCATGAGCAGAATGCCTCTTGAAGGGTACTCACCTGCTCATTATGAACAATCTAGAGCTTAAAATGATTATTGACCTTAATACAGAATAGGATGAGAAGATAAATAGTACTAGCAAAAGTGTAGGAATTGGCTGTCCACTAGGGTCCCAAATATCTCCTTAATTCATTGGCTTTCCAGATGTCCCATTGGACATCTCTAAACCAATATCCTGGATAACCCATATAGGGCAATGATGAATGGGTGCCACTGTGATTGTCAAGGTAATATGGAATAAAATTGCAAAGTTTCCACTATGAAATGCATCCTACGGAACCCAAAAATCAATTTGGCTTGAATTTCTTCTCAAAGGAACATGCGGATTATGGAGAAAATTTTAAAGAATAGCTACATGTTTGAAGAATTCATAGGGGACAGTCTACAACTAGTTTAATTTAGTTTTTCTCAATTACTTGTTGCATCATATAAGACCCACTTACCCATTATCAATAACTACAACTAGCAACCTATGAAAATATCTCAGGTCTTTGTCGTAGATCTAAAATTGAATTATAATCTTCTCTTGCTATTGCATCTAGTGACCCACACAATATGCCCATGGTTCCATAACTATGCCATATTCAACATCATAGTATCTTCTTGCATCAAGTTTCCTTGCTGCCTAATTTCCTTTATTGTTCCATTTCCAAATCTTTCTTATTCCTATCACTGCAGAATCCACTACTAAATTCACAGGTTTACACAACACACTGATGAAGCATATAAGATGCTCCCATTACTTTCAACCACATACTTAAGAACTACTGTAAATAAAACCCATCTAAATTCATGGCTAGGAACCTTGTACTGACATCATTACATAATACAATTAGCAATAAGTAGGGTGAGTATTAATTGATTTTTAAGATCTTTGTCAAATGAACCCCAAAGAATTAGTAGTGTTCATACTGTGACATAACAAACCAGATACTTTCAAGCTGAGCCTATAAATACATTATTAATTTAGTTATTTATGAAAATATATTATTAGATACTATAATCAACGTACAGTCTTCACCAATGCATCAGATATATTTTAACTATAATCTTAATGCAATCATCATGAAGCTAAAATTTTGTATTTAATGTACTTTTTAAACAATTTGGTTTTTTCATCCTAGTTTGTCTAGGCCTTGGAGAAATAAACATCGCTTTCCACCCTCAATATGATGCATACTCAAGATAACCTATCATGAAAATAAATCAAGTGAAATTAGGCAGACAATTTCTGATAGCTTTTAGAGCTAATGAGATTGAACACAAGTTAACTTCGAACTTATAAGTTATAAGCTATCAAGAATATTCACCACTTGTTACATACTTAGGAGTTGCATAGTCATAAGTTCCCATGACATGAGTAGAAAAATGAGTTTTATCTCCTTCAGGTCCATATTTTGCTAGACCAAAGTTTGGCATTGTATTCTTGCATGAGGTACATAGAATTTCAATCATATGAAGAACTCATGACACTTAATAGTCTCTTAGTAACTAAAGACTTATAATTCATATTGTGGCAATGCTTAATAATTTAAATTATTTAGGTTAAATGGACAAACCAAATCCAATAGGATGTTTGACAGCTTAAATTCCCGATAAATCACATGCCTTTCAACTCCTCCATGAATAGATGTCAGACCCTTGATTGCACCCAATTCAATTTTCATCTTGATAGATCGTGGCAGGGGAAGGAACCCTTCTGCATGCACAAAGGTAATACCAGACTACATTAAACATCTGCAAAGGATTTTTGTTAGTATAATATTTAAACAACATAATAATCCCTACATATAAATTTAAGATATCCCTAAAAGATGTGGGGTATGCGGTCAAGAAAAATATAAAAATTAGATCCATGACTTCATAATATTGTGGAAATATGTATTGAGTTTTCTATTAGTTGTTTTGATTGAAAACCTAGTGCACTTTTAGCAAAGTCTACAGTCTAGATTAAAGCAAACGTAGGAATGACCATCATAGTTCATCCAAAAGAGAAAGAAGCACTAAAGAAACAATCCAACTACTTAAGCTTGAGAATGAACACTAAAATATTGTCGCTAAAAAGTAAATACATGACAACATGCACATTTTAGATCTCTATAGGGTAATGGGTGATCACATTAGGAATATCGTTACTTTATACTCGAATCTGGAAGAGTGGGATAGTTTACAATTTGATGGGGCTGTCAGTAATAGAAGTTAATGAGGGATGATCGGTTGTCACATTTTCCTTTAATATTGGTCTTGTTACTATCAACAAAAATGGTGTTTCAAGAGATTTGTCTATGTGCAAGACTCTGAAAAATAAATAAACCATTGACATTTGGAATTTTTTTTTCACCATCAAGCTTCAATATAGAACTCAAGAAAAATTAGGAAGCTGCAAGATTTTTTAGAGTAATGCAAAGGTTGCATTTGACTCTTTTTAGAAGTCAGGTTTATTATGAACATATAAAAAGGAAACTAAAAACAGTTGCTGACAAAATGGTTAATTGAGTGATAATATTATATACCTTAAAAGGTTAAGGATATCCCACTTTAGGATGGCACTAAGAACCCAAATTGCAAGCCTAGGACCATTAAATTATAGTTTTGGCATGTAGTGAGTATATGGACATAAGGGTGAATCTTACCATCATTAAAATTTATGGATTTCCTTGGTGGGACTATAATGTGAGAATAAGGATGATGAGACACCTTTTAAGGCAACTTCTGATTTTACAATTAAAAATTAAAATTAAGTAGAGATTCTACTCAAATTTCCTTTTGAGCAATCTAGAGAGTGGAGGTAGCAGACATGGACCAACCATATATTGAGAAACTAAGAAGATAAAGACAAGCAGCAAAGAATAGTCTTAAGATGGAATGGAAAATAATTAGGGTGGCACAAAAAGGCCAAGAAAAAAACCAGTAATTCTTCTAGTATGAAGTTTATGATGATGAATATAGGTAGTTTTAGAACCAGGAAGAGAAAATTTATAGTTACACAGGAGATGAGAGAGAAAGTGAAAAATAAAATTTACAGGTATCAGAAAATAATTTCATAACATGAATGGAGTGGTCATTGACCTTGGAAACTCAATAAAGTTAAGGGAACACCTCCATCATAATTCAAAAACACTGCATCATTTGGCAGAGATGGCAACAAGGCATTAGGTGCATTGAAAAAAAAAATGAACGTCAAATTTGAGGGGATTTTGACCAAGATCAATTGAGTTCATACTATACATGGTATTTTTATTATAGACAAAGTGCATAATAGCACAATGGATTTTATATGGACTTGTGGGTGTGAGCAGGACTGATTTGGCTAGAAGAAGCAATAGTTTCAACCGATTAGATATTGAAAAGGTTGGTTTTATAGGGAAAATAGATGGATCGGATTGGGAATGTATAAAATAGAATGGATGGAAAACAAAAATATCCATTTAGGGATTGTGGATTTTGGGAGAGTGTGTTTGGCACAAGGATTATCCACGTTGCCAAATAAGCTTTATGTAAACAATAATAGAAACTTCCTCATTTATTTATAACAGAGCATCCATGTTGCAAATAAAATAAGCAATATAAATTCAACCAAAATACTAACAGAACAGCTAGCACAAAAGTTTATTGAAAGGTAACAAGGTGCAAAGATTCCAAAAATGAAGACTTGATGTGAACTGAAGAATTAATAGTTATCAGTTTTTCTGACTTCAAAGTTCACACTCTATTTAAGCATTTTATTTAACTTATTAGAAAAAGCTAGAGCTGAAAAGCTTAAATAATTTCCCTAGATCACCTCAATTAACATTTTATGGTATGTCATCTTACATCTCATATGTGACAACAACACTGCTATGGTTAAATGTTGAATATCAAGTTAGTTGATTCAATGTTAGTTATAAGTTGCATAGGGAGACTAAACTATGGAGCCTAATAGATTAGCTCAGCTGGTTGTCACCAAAGATGCTGGATGTTTGGCTAGTTTTGTGATGATAGGTGCCTGGTTTGAATCCCCCTCATTGAGGCACACTAGTTCGTGGCAATGGGTTTTCCAAGCATATCCCTTAGGTTTCCTTGCAAGTTTTATACTAAATTATTTAAACCTATAATTGGAGTATTTCCTCAAAACCTGTTATTTAAATTTAACCTCTATTCACTCAATTCAGTAAAGCTACCATGTCCACAATTATATAGAAAGAAGTTATGGAAAATCATTCAACCCTACAACCTATGCTATCCAATATGATTACAAATTTTACAAGGAAATGTCCTCAAAACTATTGAAATTTTTCAATATGGGTAATCCTTGCAACTAAAAACAAAATAAATTTATTTTGCACTAATTGTTTCAATGTCATAAAACCATCCACCTAGGGAAAGATACACCTTCAGCTCCAAAAAAAAAAAAATAAATCTTTTGGATGCATAACAAAAACTCCTACATTCTTTTCCTAAAAAGATGTAATAATCTAATTCAGTCTCGTGCATATGTCCCAATCCAATTGCATAAAATAAGGAAGACCAAATCCATGATGGATTCTCACCTCAAAAATATATGTTGCGACATTCACTCTAGTGCAGCTATGGCTGGGATCTCCACAACACAAGTTCAAAAATTGTAAATCTTCACAAGCCCGATTTCAGAAATTGTTATTACAACTTTTCGGGAAGCAGGTAATATCGATATTTAAGACAAGGTGGGTACCAACTTATAAATAAATTTTGTGAGAGAGATTCAGATGACCTCATTTATATTAAGAAAATATAGAAGGGTTGGGCTGAGACAGATCATAGCACATTAATGGAATTCAATAACACATGGACTAAGTAGCCCCAAGGGAAATATCTCAAGTAGCCCCAATGTCCCAGTTGCTTCTGGTTCATTGGCTGGATCAACTGGGGTTTTGTCACGATCCATTGATGAATTAAGACATCCAGTATTACTAGGATATACCCACTTACCTTTCATTTTAGTGTTAGCAAGTACCTGTTCTACTAACTTATTAATATTGTTGCCTACCTCACATGAATAGATAGGAATTCCCTATACTTAATGTGTTGGACCTTTCCTCTCGAGAAGGGTTTGGCCACAGAGCTCTCTATTTCTTGCAACCTAGAACACTGACATTGGAGGGGGTGACTTTCTCATTTCGCCGTTCCCATATGAGGTACTTTATATATCCCAAGTGAGGATGATATACTTCGATAGTAGATAATGCATTAGATGAACGAGCATGTACGATATCTACTCCCTCATTTACAAATCCCCGGTTGTTTCTCTCATACCCGACGAACGAGTTACCCCGAGATATTGAGAGGGAAAGAACATGCGTAAACTTGTGTTAGGAACGAACCCGCATTGATAAAAGGAACGACTAGTTTCTGTCATTCATAAATCTTTGGTCTGTCTTCCTTAAAGTACATGTTCCCACTCTTTCCTCCTCTTTAGGCATCTATACCAAGATGTGGGAAAGGTAGTTCCATAATAATGAAAGTAGTCAAATCCATGCTTTGGTGAGCTGTAGGCTTTATCCAGCTAACCGAATTTCATAAGTAGTTATGGACGCAAAGCAAGTATAACCACGAGTAGGTAAATCATAAGCGGTGGAGGAAGTAAAGACAAAGGCAAGGTAGGAGTAGAGCCTGTTTATTCGAAACAAAAAGTCAAGATAGTAAGAGTAAATCAAGCAGCATACCTTTCAATGAGAAGGTTCTAATCGGGCTCTTATTCGATTGTCTTCCTTTACTAGTGACTGAAATAATGAAACCTTCATCATGTCAATCAACACTTTCATTTTGTGAAGCCCTTTGTAACCATTTCTATTTGTGTTTTTTACCCCATCTTGAGCCTTTCTTAAACCTTCTGATATAAATGGATCAGATCCTCTCCCCTCGATTTATGGTCTATTAGTACACTTAATGATACTGAAGGATTCACCTCTTGTAGCAGGTGTCTCATTCTGGATTATGTATCCATCTCCTTTGCATCTAGAATTAGTCTCTGAGTTATTATCATGTCTCACAAATTTGTTTGAATCAAGAGATACTGACGATGCCAATCCATCTGAATGATGAGCACTCCGTGAAATATTTGAATTATATGAATTGGGTGGAGCATGCTTAGATGCAACAGATGTTGATCTTCCGATATTTTAAACCCCATTTTTGTACGCATCTTTACCTCGAAAGTAAAGAGTCTTACCTATAACATTGCCATTTCCAGCATTATCAGAATTTCTCAAACTGCTTTCACGATTAGTAAGCTCTGGGGAAGCCAAAAGTTATGTCCAGTCATCATGTCCTGGGACCGACAACGGCTCAGCAACCTTACGCAATGATCTCCCAAGTGACTCTTGGATTATTTCCTCAGGCTATGAGGCAACTGAAGTTGAAGTGGATTTCTTAAGGCCATGGAGATGTCGGGTCTATGAATGTTTTTCACCATGAATTTTTTTAAGTGTGATTTATTTAAAAGTTCATGGGTCTCCTTTGACTTCTTATTGAATTTATCTTGCAAAGGAGGAATTCCATTCGGCTTGCCAAAACCGTTGTCAATTTCATTGGATCGGGGCTTGTCTTTCTTTCCATTTATTTTGAACCTTGTTGGTCAATTTGTAGATTTACACAACTTACAATAATGGAATTGAAATCTTATTGATAATTTCCACAAAATTCATCAAAACTATTGCAGTAAGGGTTAGGAGCAGAGAAAATCCTCGAACATCCAAAAGGGTTGATTTCCAATCTCATTGGATAATGTTACCAGGAGAGCTCCGAGAGTCAAACTGTAGAATTTCATAATTTCCTTAAGACAGCATAGGTAATAAAGTGAGTGTTTGCAGGGTAGGAAATTCCCAAACTGATGGGCCTCCAAATTATACATAAATTAAGGCCCATATGACCATACTTCAACACATTAAACCTCTATTATTGCATTAGATAATTTATTTTTAACTTTAATATGTTCATTAGGAAGGTTTATGGATAATTGCATATTTGTGCCTAATATTATTTATTTTTGTGGAATATTGTGATAATATTGGGAAAATTATGAAGATTTGGAGGAGGAGATAATTTAGGGACTTGATCCCTACTACAGGTGGATCAATATTGAATAATAAATCAACAATATGTCATGAAATCATGCACAATTTCTGGAGCTCCAATGATTGAGAAAATATAGGAATGTGTTCCTTGTAATTTAACGCAGATTCACAATGTTGGGAACCAAATCCACTACTTGAGGGATTTTGGAGGGGAAATCTTCCTCCATTCATGGGGAATGCGTCCTAATAATTTTTTATAAGTACCAAGTTGAACTTTGTCTAGGGGTTGATTTTTCTTAGTCTTCTTGTGGAGAACACTTGTATTTTGCCACTCCACTTTCATTTCTTGGAGGGATATAGTTTTATTGATGGAAATAATGAAAATGGGTACCATTTTGACCTTACAAATATTGGTATCCTTCATAGGACTCTTGGTTTCATTAGGCTTGGCCATCCCAGGAGCCTCATATCCATTTTATAAAATTTACTTTTCTTCTTTTCACTTCTTATTCACATGCATCTCTTGTTCTTGTTTTTCCAATTTTTGTAATTAGTATTAATGATTTCTTGTTGTAGGATTGAGTCAAATGGTTGAAGTATGTTATTTTTTAGGATCACAAAAATTATTTATCCTTGGAATAGATTGGGAAGGCCATAGTAATCATTTAGCTACTTGGATTAGTTTGATTATTCCCAAATCTAAATTTTTGGAAGTCCCTTGTGGAAAATAGTGGTAAATTTCGGCTATTTTTTAGAACATGCGAATGAGATTCAATCAAGTTGATTCCACTTGCATTAGATTATAAAAAAATTCCAGTTAACAACAAAATTTACCCCATTTCATTTGCACTTAATTATGTTATACATTTGATAGATTAACTATCTCACTAGTTCTCAAATTTCTAGATTTTAGACTAGTAATTTTCTGCTCTTTTTTAGCATGTGTTAACAGAGGTATTTTTGAGTGTTTCCAATTGGAATGCAGACCTAAGAAATCCTATTCAATAAAAAAAATTGTCCCATCCAATTCGGATTTTATTTTCTTGGTAATTCGGTGAATTATTTCTTCCTATCGCAAATCTGTAACTTCCTCTAGCAACCTGTAACTTCTTGTAGCAGCTTCCTGTAGCACTCTTCCAGCATGTATATACTTGCCCATATTTACTCAAAAATCTTGGTTCTTGTCCCTTATGGTTGAATCATAAACCTTAGGTTCTAAATAAATGGTTTAGAAAGAATAAACACCACTTAGTACTTGCCTTTTTACCCCTGCAAAACATCTCAACAATTTAGGTTAATGGACAAATTTATGAAATGGATAATACAATGATGATTTTCTTCATTGCAACACCCAATGAACTTTGTCAATGGATATAAACTCTTTGAAATGTAATGATTGATATTTATTTCATGATATTTTCTTTATGAAATTAGAATAGGTTTTCTTTCCTTGTATTTTCTTCCACGCAATAGGTTAAAGTTTCCATTTCTGAAATTACTTTAGGATTTGATTACATTCACTCCATTACATCATGTAAATGAAGGAAGGACATATTGTATGTTGTACATATAGTGTCGATACGTCTTAAGTTTGTACGAACCCCGAGTTGATAATTAAAGTCGGTTGCCTTGGGAGTTGCAGCATTCTTGTTGCAATACTGAGGCTCATCACTTTTTGACGCTGATGTCGGGGAAGTGTCAAAGTATGCATTTTTTTCTTCCCTTGTTGATTCATTTCTTTTACTTTCTACAAAAATACACAAAAAAAATTCATTAGTAATCTTTCATTTCAAAAACAGAAAAATTCATTTCATTAGTTTTTTCATTCAATCATAAAAACAAAAAAATCTCCAACACCAAACCCCCCACCCCCCAATTTGATCATGTGGTGTAGTAAGAGGCACACCACCATCCACTTTTGCAGGAAGAAGAAGAAGAGGTGATAGAGAAGATAGGATAAATGGATGGATATGATGACAATGAATAAGATCCTCTTGGATTTCCCATTCAAGATATTAATGTCAGCGTGCATATGAAGAACATCCCTCCATCTCTCCTTCCCAACTTCCATGGTATGAGGTCAAAATATCCGCACACCTTTCTCTTTGAATTTGAAATTGTTTCTAGATCTTATGGTTACTTATTAAAAACTCAAAAATTGAGATTGTTTCTAGCAAAATTGAAGGATAGAGCTCTGGTGTACTCTTCAACAACCCCCAATTTTTATATAATAATTTCCTATGAAATTAATTATTTAAAAATAGGGGACCCTTTTTAAGTTTTAAAACACAAAAAAAAAAAAAACATTTTTTTATTCTTTTGAATAAAACAATTTTTATTTATTTCATAAAAAAAAAATAGCCCCCGAGACCAAGATTATACGTAGGCTTTAAAATCCTTAAGTATTAAACACATATGGGTTGTTAAAAAAGTATAATAATGAAAATCATGTTGGGTGTGGAGCATGATTATTTAGAGGTCTTTTGTTCCAGCCAGATGTATACCCTATGAAGTTTGTACACCCCTCCATGCGGGGGGGTGCGGGGGGGACTTGTCCCCCCCGTGGGGGTTCGGGGGGGGTCCATCCCCCCCGGCTGGGGGGTCCAGGGCTAGCGGTCCCCCGGCGGGGGTTTGGGGGGTAGCGCCCCCAAAGCTAAAAATAGATGTAAAATTGCCTTGTAAAAGTATAGTAATTTCTAGTCAATCTAGGCCGTTCATTAGGTAGATGATCTGACGGTAGAACTTATGTTTAGTTTAGGGTTTTTTGCCCTAGAAGGCAACCCCTCTCTTTGTATGAGGGCATTGTATTGAGGCTATGTAATATATGTGTATTCTTCGAGTGAGAAACAGAGAGGTGAGACTGTGAGAGAAAATAGAGGATATTACAGCGGATCTGCTGTAGGTTGTCTCTCTTCATTTTGTTGGATAATAGAAAGGAAAGACTGGCTGTTCAAGGTGGATGTAGCCCAAAGTGGGTGAACCACATATATCTATGTCTCTTTGCTTTTATGCTTTTTCTGTGTTTATATTTATGCAATATTCTATGTGTTCCATTGCTCTGTAATATATAATTTTCTAACAACTAGCATCAGAGTCGAAGGTCTATTTGGCTGATAAATTCGCAGAAAAGAAGGGTTCCTCATTCGAGTGGGAATAATGGTAGAAGATGGTAAGTTTAGGGTCGAGAAATTTAACAGCCAAAACTTCTCGCTATGGAAGATGTAGATGGAAGATTATCTGTATCAGAAATATTTGTACCTACCATTGGGCAGAAAAACAAAGATGCCGATAGGTATGACAGATGAAGAATGGAACCTTCTCGATAGAAAGGCACTTGGAATAGTACGGTTGTGCCTTGCAGCATCGGTCGCCTTCAACATTTTGAAGGAAACAATGATAGAGGGTTTGATTAAAGCAATGGTGAAACTATATGAAAAACCCTCGGCCTCAAACAAGGTATTTTTTATGAAACGATTATTTAATATGAAGATGTCGGAAGGTGGATCTATTACAGACCATTTAAATGATTTTAATACTATTACAAGTCAGTTAAGTTCTGTAGAGTAAACTTTCATGATGAAGTTAGAGCTCTGTTATTCTTGTGCTCATTGCCAGAAAGTTGGAATGGTTTAGCAATGGCCATTAGTAACTCTCTTTCTAGATCTAGTACTTTAAAGTTTGATGATGTTTTCGGTGCTATCCTTAGTGAGGAAATGCGACGGAAAAGCTTTGGTGAGACATCGGGTAATGCTTTGAGTGCAAAGTCTAGGGGAAGAAAAATGGAAATAGGAAAGAGCTCAGGATATCGCAGTAAATCAAGGAAAGGCAGATCCAAGTCCAGATCAGGGATAGTGTGCTGGAAATGTGGAAAGAAAGGACACCTAAAGAAAGACTGTAGATCTCGGAAGGGAAAAGATGGAGATGCACAACAAGAAAACGATCATGAAGCAAATGTGACACGTGAGGTGTTACAAGATGCTTTGATTTTTTCTTTCGAAAATATTACTGATTCTTGGGTGGTAGATTTAGGGGCCTCATTCCATGCCACACCTGATAAGAAATATTTTCATGACTATGTTCAAGGAGATTTTGGACAAGTCTATTTGGGTGATGATAAACCTTGTAAAATTGTTGGAATGGGTAAGGTTCTTGTAAAACAGCAGAATGAAAACCAATGGCTACTAAAGGAGGTAAGGCATGTTCCAGATTTGAAGAAAAATCTGATTTCAACAAGGCAGTTAGGCGGTAAAGGTTGTGTTACAACTTTCACAGATAAAGCTTGGAAGGTCACTAAAGGAGCCCTGGTAATATAAAAAGGCGAAAAGGTTGGTACATTGTATTTATGCAATGGTATTTCTAACTCTGTTAATTTTTTAACTTCCAAAGGAGCAGATGCAACATTATGGCATCATAGGCTCGGACACATGAGTGAGAAGGAGACGAAGATTCTTTACTCAAGGAATTTGTTGCCGGGTTTGAAGAATATTGATTTGGACTTCTGTGAGAATTGCATTTATGAAAAACAAAGGAGAGTTAGATTTCTCAAAGTTGGGAAAGAAAAGAAGAGCGAAAAATTAGAGCTTGTGCATACAGATGTATGGGGACCTGCTCAGGTGTCATCTCTTAGTGGCTCTCATTATTATATTACTTTTATTGATGATGCAACTAGAAAAAATTGGATTTATTGTATTAAGAATAAATCTGATGTATTTGATACTTTCAAGGAATGGAAAGCTTTCGTTGAGATTGAGACAGGAAAGAAATTGAAGTGTCTCAGATCAGACAATGGAGGTGAATATTGCAGCAAAGAGTTTGATAGGTATTGTTCAGAGCATGGAATTCGCAGAGAGAAGACAGTTCCAAAAACACCACTAGAAAATGGTGTGTCAGAAAGGATGAACAAAACAATCATGGAGCATGCAAGGTGCATGAGATTGCATGCAGGATTGCCTTTACAATTTTTGGCAGATGCTGTAGATATTTTTGTTTATCTAATAAACAGAGGGCCTTCAAGTTCCTTGGATGGTGGTGTTCCAGAGGAAGCATGGACAGGTAAAAAGGTAAACTGCTCTTTTTTAAAGCCTTTTGGTTGTGAGGCCTTTGTCCATATTATTAAAGAAAATAGAACAAAGCTTGAGGCAAAATCAAAGAAATGTACCTTTATTGGATATGTTGTCAATGATTTTGGTTATCGCTTATATGATTATGAAAATCACAAAATCATTAGGAGCAAAGATGTAATATTCAATGAAAAGGTCTTGTATAAGAATCAGTTTCAGGAAAAGAAACAGGAGAAAGAAAAGAAGGAATACATAATTCTTGATGAGATCACTAAAAAAGTAAAGGTGCTTGAAAATAATAATAATCAATAGCCACAACAACAACAACAGGCACTCCAAACACCTAAAAGTGGTGTTAGAAGATCTATCAGGATAAGTATACCCCCTGAACAATACTCTCCTTCATTATATTATTTATTGTTGACTGATTCTGGTCAACCTAAATGATATGAAGAAGCAATGCAAGTTGAAAGCAGGAAGAAGTGGGAGCTAGCCATGGAAGAAGAGATGGACTCCTTAATGCATAACCAGACTTGGGACTTAGTCAAGTTTCCTGCAGGAAAAACTACATTGAAGAATAAATGGGTTTACAGGCTAAAGGAAGAAGATGGAGGAAAACAAAGGTACAAAGCTAGACTTGTGGTGAATGGGTTTACACAGAAGAAAGGTATTGATTTTGATGAAATATTTTCTCCTGTTGTTAAAATGACTTCAATCAGAACTATTTTAAGTTTAGTAGTAGTTGAAGATTTGCATCTTGAGCAGTTGGATGTAAAGACAGCCTTTCTCCATGGGGATTTGGAGGAAGAGATATATATGCAGCAGCCATAAGGATATGAGGTAAAAGAGAAGGAGAAACTAGTGTGTAGGTTGAAGAAGAGCTTGTATGGCTTAAAACAGGCTCCAAGGCAGTGGTATCTAAAATTTGACAAGTTTATGTCTGAACAAGGTTATACTAGATGTCACTCTAATCATTGTGCTTATCTAAAAAAGCAAAATGATGGAAGCTATATTATACTGTTATTGTATGTAGATGACATGCTTGTTGTAGGGTCTAACATGCAGGAAATAAATGTGCTCAAAAGAAAATTGGAAAATTCATTTGCAATGAAGGATTTGGGAGCTGCAAAACAAATCCTTGGTATGAGAATAACTAGAGACGGGAAAAATCACAAATTAACATTGTCTCAGAATGAGTACATACAAAAGGTGTTGAAAAGATTTAATATTCACAATGAAAAACCAGTTAGTACACCTTTTGCTAGCCATTTCAAACTTAGTATGGAAATGTGCCCAAAGACCCAAGAAGACATGGATTATATGTCTAAAGTTCCATATGCATTAGCAGTTGGAAGCTTAATGTATGCAATGGTCTACACGAGGCCTAATATTGCACAAGAAGTGGGAGTTGTAAGCAGTTACATGAACGATCCAGGAAAGGAACATTGGATGGCAGTGAAATGGATTCTCAGATATTTGAAAGGTACCACAAATCAAGCATTATGCTTTATGGTTCAAACATTTCTCTACAGGGATATGTTGATGCAGATATGGCAGGTGATAGAGATAACAGGAGGAGCACTACAGGATATGTATTTATTGTAGGTGGAACAGCTGTCAGTTGGGTTTCAAAAATCCAAAGTGTTGTTGCACTTTCAACAACAGAAGCAGAGTATGTTGCTGCTACAGCGGCTAGTAAAGAAATGATTTGGTTACAAAGGTTTATGGGTAAATTGGGTAAGGAGCATGATATGGGCACGTTATACAGTGATAGCCAAAGTGCCATTCATCTTGCAAAGAACTCAACATTTCATTCCAGGACTAATTACAAACAACTCAGGAACCATTTCATACTATCAGTGTTGGAAGATGTAGAGTTGAAGCTAGAAAAGATACAAACTAGCCAGAATCCTGCAGATATGCTAACAAAAGTTGTAACCAGGGAGAAACTGAGAATATGCTCAGTTTCAATTGGTCTTCAAGGATGACGATGAAGATGAGAAACAACCAGGTCCAAAGAGGAGTCATTGTCCAGCAAATGAAGTAGCGGTGGAGTTGTTGCAATCATTCTTGAAGTGGGAGATTGTTGGGTGTGGAGCATGATTATTTAGAGGTCTTTTGTTTCAGCCAGATGTATACCCTAGGAAGATTGTACACCCCTCCATGCGACGGGGTGCGGGGGGGACTTGTCCCCCCCGCGGGGGTTTGAGGGGGTCCATCCCCCCGGCTAGGGGGTCCAGGGGCCAGCAGTCCCCCAGCAAGGGTTTCGAGGGCAGCACCCTCGAAGCTAAAAACAAATGTAAAATTGCCTTGTAAAAGTATAGTAATTTCTAGTCAATTTGGGTCGTTCATTAGGCGGATGATCTGACGGTAGAACTTATGTTTAGTTTAGGTTTTTTTGCCCTAGAAGGCAACCCCTCTCTTTGTATGAGGGAATTGTATTGAGGCTGTGTAATAGATGTGTATTCCCCGAGTGAGAAATAGAGAGGTGAGATTGTGAGAGAAAACAGAGGATATTATAGCGGATCTATTGTAGGTTGTGTCTTTTCACTTTTTTGGATAATAGAAAGGAATGACTAGTTATTCGTGGTGGATGTAGCCCAAAGTGGATGAACCACGTATATCTGTGTCTCTCTGGTTTTATGCGTTTTCTGTGTTTATATTTATGCAATATTCTATGTGTTAAATTGCTCTGTAATAAATAATTTTCTAACAAATCAGAGTTTTATTTGAAAGTTTTCCAAAGTCCACCTATCGGAACTAAAACCCAACCTATCCTCCCTGCATCGCTAATAACATAACACTACAGGCAATACCCCTCCATTGGCCCATTGTGATTGCAATATTCAAGGCTAGACTCGATAGATCGTTCACTCCATTTCATAGTTTCCCCATGTCCACGCAATCACGAAAGCCAAAAGATAAGCACTATGTCCTTTCTTAATGCGATTTGCAATCATTCCAGACTCGACGGGATTATAGATGCCAGTTCATAAATCCCCGCGTCTGCACAATCGCAAGTTCCAAAGGGTAGCACTCTGCTCCTATCCTTCTAGACCCGCCATATTCTAAAATGCAGTTTAATAAAATATCGCATCCGTGGCTATCGCAGTTTTATTAGCCATGTTGCCCGTTCAAAAAATCCCCTGTCATCGCCGATTGCAATCAGCGATAAGACTCATTCCTCCGCCACGTAGTCAAATTCCATGTCATCTATGGCGACATTCATTACGTCACCTTCCATGTCACTCATCCTCTACATTACCTTGGGATATCGCAATCGCAAAATCCTTCAGCCACTTCTTATAGTCCGTTGCTCCATAAATCTCGATGCGATCGGCCAAATCCCTTCTCCTCCGTGATTGCGATATCACAATCACAAAAGACACAGGACTTAAGACATTCCTTCACCTTGATTGATTGTGATGTGATTATTCTCAATTTTTCCCCCAATTTCACAGCGATTGTGATTTGGTCTTGATTGACTATAACTTCCCTATTTTAGATACCATTGAGATTTAATCAAAACGACCCGCTTGTTGTTTTTATTTATTTATTTAATTTTATCTGAAAAAATACAAGTCTTGATTCATGATTTACTTATTCATGGCTTATCCTTCTAGGTATAAACAGAGCTTGATAGTGAGGAGGAGATAGCTACGCAGAGAAAAGGGCAGATTTGTTGCTTAGAATCTGTAGAAAGTGAGGATATTTAGATCGAAAGTCAAGTATAATAAGCCAGAAATGGAAAAATGTTTTTATTTTTCATGATTCAAGGAATTTCGTTAAATTTTTTTAGCGTTGTGTGCAGACGTGCTATTTTTTTTTTTAATTGTATTATTATTTAAGAAGACATGATGGATCGATTTAAGGGTCCAGAATTTGAGAGAGAAATCATAAGGAAGAATTCGAATTTCTGCATTCCTTCTTGAGTATTTGTTTGAATAAAAAATTTCAGATCATGGTCTCTTTTATTTTTGCAAAAAATCTTGAGAGTTGTTGCATTTATGTATTACTTTAAAGCGTTGGAGCAAAGGAGAAAAGGTTGAGACTGTTAATTTTTTTTAAGAAATCATTTTTGGATAAGGGTATTTTTAGCAATATCTTAAAGCAATTATATTTTCTCCTATTCTTTGCAGTTTCTCTCTCTATTCTGTTATATGCATTTCTGTAAAACAACATTAGCATAAATTCATTTCTGAATATGTTTAAGTGCTACAATATTTTAATGGCATGTATCAAAGACAGTTAATAATATTTTGATTTTGATACAAGCTTATCAATGTTCCTTTAATTAATTTCTTAATTAAAAGAATTAAATTAAATCATTTTTCAATTCTGAAGTAAATGATTAATTTGTTACTCATCTACTAAGGAAAATTATTCTAGATCACATTCAAACTATTAAGAAATAACCCGGGTAATAAGTAGATTATTTTATATGTTTTACCTTTTAGTCATAAAACATTCCAAATCCATCTTTTCCATCCCATTATAAGCATTTCATATTCATTTTATCACCTCTCATTAGGAAGTTGGTCCCATTATATCCAGTCAAAGCCACTACCCCAAATGGAAAAGGAGTTGCTTTAAGGTTCGGACCGAGTGGTTATACCCCATGTTGGTGCAACGAATTTTGAGGCATTAATATTTTGGCACTAGAAGGAGGTCCAAGACTACGAATGGAAAAGAGAACTCAATCTAAATTAACAAGCCATTCCAAGAGACACTCCCCCTCAAGATCACCTACAACTTCTCGATCCTCATCTAAAACTCCTATTTCTAGATCAGAAGTTGAGTAGTCACTCCCAAAATATCCTAATACTATTCCTAAAGTACCTTCTTTAGATTATAATCCTGAATCGCCTGAGGTTCATACTTTAATAAATAAATTAGCGTAAATCTCTATTTTAGCAAAAAATCTTGTCCCATCTAAAGCATCTGAAGGGAGTATCACTTTTGTTTTATATCCCACTTGGATTCTAACTCGTTCTCAAAGTGAGAAGCTTGGGGTTCCTCCATTTGAATTTCCTCTTCCTACTTTCCAAAAGAGGAATAAGAAATCTGAGTCACAGACATTAACTAGCGAGGTTTTATCAAATTCCCCTCCAAAAACACCTTCATTCCCTCCATTCATTCCTCTTAATATCCCTTCTTCTTAAGGTATTGGTGCTAGTTCATCCACCTCAAGCACACAACCTCCCTCTTCCTCCACTAAAACTCCAATAATGGTAGGACAACAACCAGCTAGACCATGGGCTAATCCTGGTGTTGTGCAAATTCCAGCACCTCTCCATGCTCTACCTAAACATCTTAAAAGATGGCTACCAAAATTTAATCCTGACGATGGATTTCCTATTGAGGAATATCTCCATAATTATATGTTAGCTATCAATCTTAATGGAGTATCTCAAGAAGATTGTGTAGTAAGATTATTCCCCTACACTCTCTAATGATTTCCAGGTTCATGGTATTTTTAATTACCACCAAGGTCTATTACTAGCCTAGATATATTTGAAGAACAAATCCGAGATACATCTAAACCCAGTGTTGATTTACATAATGAGTGGTATATATCTACCTTATGTTCAAATATCACAGTTTTTGTCGATAGGGCTAATAAAATGACTCTAGTTGAAAACATGAAAGAAGCATTAGCAGTTGAGAAAAGAATACTTTCTTTAGAAAAGAAAACTACATCGGATGAAAGAAAAGCAAAAAAGGTTTCATTTAAGGATGAACTAAAAAATAAAACTCCTAAAGATCCCTTTGATCTTGAAGGATTACAAAAAGTCCTAAAAACTATGTCTAACAAGATGGTAGAGATTAAAAAACAAGTAGTTGAATCTTCTTCCAAGAAACCATTTAGACCATTCAGAAGAAATCAGCCAACTAATCCTCAACCTCCAAACACCATATCAAATGTTGAAATTGATGATGAGGATGAGGATGAAGCAACATTTTCTGCTGACGAATTCCAAGATGAACAAATTGTTGAGTTAAATGGAATGTGGGATTTCATTCTTCCTATATATGATAGTGAAAATGAACATGAAGCACTACCTGTTAGCACAAGAAGTAAAGGTCCAGCTGATCCTATACAACCAATTCAAAAACAAAAACCTTCAACTCCTCTTGCTAAAGATAAAGTTGTTAATAAAAAATCCACTTCCACATCTAATCAAGCGATTCCCTCTTCATCTAATTCTCCATCTCCACCCAAAACCTTAGTAGTTTCAGATAATATTGAGTATAACATAGTAGAGGACATGAAAAAAGTAAAAGAAAATATCTCCCTCTATGAACTCATTAAACTCAAACAACAACATAAGCTTTTATTGAAAGAATTGAATGCAGTACCTGCTTCTCCTCTCCCTATTGTTGTAATATCCAAGGCTGCAAATGGATCGAGCAAACCTCCTTTTAGTTCATTTTTTGATTCCTTTGATTCCATTTTGATAGGTGACATATTTAATTCACATACCCCTCCTTTCCTATTTACTTTTGAGATATTCAATAAAAATGTACATAACTGCTTGGTGGTTTCAGGAGCTTCTTCGAACATTATGCTATATTCAGTTTGTTTAAAATTGAACATGTCTCCTCAAAAATCTGCAGTTCATATTGTGCAACTCGATAGGACAAAATTCAAAGTCATAGGAGAAATGAATTCAGTCCTCATTTGATTATCTTCAAATCCTAAATTTTGTCAAATAATTGATATACTAGTTGCCGACATTCCAGATTTCTATGGTTTGATTCTTAGTATCAATTGGTCAGAAAAACTACATGGTTGTTTTTCCATTGATTGATCTCACTTGTGGCTTCCTTACAATGGTAAACCAAATCAAATTAAAATAAACTAAGAAAAACACATGAAGAATTCAATAACAGATTTTGAAGGCGAAAATGAACCAGTAGCATTTAATAATAACATCCTTGGAAATTACTATACTGAATCATTTTTTTGGAATTTCAACAGATAAATGTCACCTTTTCTGAATAATTCAATAACTTCCCAAATTGAAAATTTTTCACAAACAGATTCTTCTAGTGTGTAAATATGTTAGAAAAACCATTAGTTAACTCTTTGTATTGGAAATTGTATTTCGATGGATCAAAGTAAAGTGATGGTGCAGGAGCAGGTTGCATATTGATTAGTCCTAAAGGTGAGAAGACAATGCTAAATTGTAGGCTAGAATTCGAATGCACAAACAATATTGTAGAATATGAAGAATTGGTCCAAGGAATGTACAAAGGAATAGGCCTTAACATTAAATACCTTCAAGTTTTTGGAGATTAAGAAATTGTAATTAAACAAGTAAGAAACACTATGCATTGCATTTTTGGACACTTGAAGTATTATTAGTCTTTAGTTCAATCTCTCACTTCACACTTTTTAGCTTTTAACATTTCTTCTATTCCTAGGATTCAAAATACTAGTGCTGACCTTCTCACTAATCTTGCATCAAAACTAATTCCGAGAAGATTACAGCCCAAATAGATTTTCTATGGAGTTAATTTTTAGACCACCCATTCCTGATAATATCATCAACTGGCAGGTATTCAGTGATGATGAAGACACCTTGAACTTCTTAAATTCAGAAAAATCATATGATGACCAAATAATTAATGAATAAGAACATGGCAATCAATTAAAAAAGAAAATCAATGATAATCCCATACTAAAATCTATAGTTAAACTTGAGGATATTTATGATTTAAAAGACAGATTCAAAAAGGTTACTAATTCAAAACTTCAAAGTTCAACTTTAAAATTCGAATTAATAAACCTTGGGACAGAACTTAAACCTCAAAACATTAACTTAGGACTTGGTCTCTCATCTGACGAAAGATTATCCTTCATCCATTTATTAAACAAATATAAGGATATCTTTGCTTGGAGTTACAAAGATCTAAAAACATTTTAGACTTCCATCATTCAACATACGATTCTGATGACATCTAATTATAAACATGTCCAACAAAAATTAAGGAAAATTCATCCAAATTTAGAAAGTCAAATCAAAACAGAATTGAATAAACTCCTTAAGGCCAAAATCATTTTTCCTGTTAGGCAGTCAAAGTGGGTTTCCAACTTAGTGCTTGTTACGAAGAAAAACAATGATATTCGCATTTGTATAGATTTTAAAAACCTCAATAAGGTCAGTCAAAAGGATAATTTCCCATTACCTACTATGGAACAAATTTTGCAATCAGTTGTAGGTTCAGAACTTATGTCTTTCCTTGATGGATTTTAAAAATATAATCAAATCATGGTCCACCCAGATGACAGGCTTAATACAACTTTCGTAACTAAATGGGGAACTTATGCCTACCAAAAAATTCCATTTGGATTAATAAATGCAGGGGCAACTTTCCAAAGGGATATGGATATAGCTTTCAAAGTTTTGTTAAACAAAACAATTGTTGTTTACTTAGATGGCATTACTGTTTAGTGTAAGAAAATAAATAACCATTTACATGACTTAAAACAAATCTTTGAATGCTATAGAAAATATGGGATTTCATTAAATCAGGAAAAACTTTCTTCGCTCTTAGTGAAGGAAAACTTTTAGGATTCATTGTATCCAAAGATGGAATTTTTATTGACCCTGCTAGAATAAAATAAATTTAAAAAATTCCTCTCCCATATAATAAAAAATCCATGCAAACGTTTTTCGAACAGTTCGATTTCTTCAAAAGATTTGTCCCTGATTTTTCACAAATCGTTATACCATTACAACAAATAATCAAGAAAAACTCAACCTTTAAGTGGGGTCATAATGAAAGACAAGTTTTCGAATCAATCAAATAAGCAATCATTAATGCTCCCTCTCTAAGTACTCTGAATTTCTTTGATCATTTCATATTGTATACTTTCGCTTCTTCAACATCTTATGATAATGTCTTAACAAAAATTAACAATAAAAAAATCGAAACGCCTATCTCTTTTTTGAGTTCAAATTTTCAAGGTGTTGAACTAGATTATTGAGAGGTAGAGAAACAAGTATTTGCTGTTTATAAATCAATAAAACATTTCAAACCTTTTCTCTTAAAAACACATATGAAAGTAATAGTCCCTTTCCCAGCGGTGAGACAATTACTTATGCAGAGAGAGTTGGGAGAAAAGAGAGCAAATTGGGTAACATCTCTGCAGGAATATGATATTGAAATGAAGCTAGCCAAAATCGTCAGAGGATAAGGTTTCTGCAGATTTCTTATAGGAGCATCCAACATACCAACTAATGAGGACATAGGTAACAATGAACGTGTATCTGAGGCAAGCCTTATTGATACTGAGTCCCAATATGTTGATCTAATTTTCTATTTAAAAAATGGATATGCTCCTCCTGAACTCAATCATAAAAGAAAAAGAGCTTTAAGATTGAAAGAAAATCAATATGAGATTGTTGATAATGTGTTATTCAGAAGAAACTATGATTCTGTTTTGTTAAGATGTCTTGAAAAATCTGAAGCCCAAAAGGTTTTACAGGAACTTCACGATGGACCAGTAGGAGGACACTTTGGAGGAGATACTATCGTGCATAAAATCCTACATGCAGGATACTATTGGCCCACTCTCTTCAAAGATACTCATGCATACGTAAGAAAATGTAAAACATGTCAAAATTTGTCTGGAAGACAACGGAAACCAACCTTTCTTGTGCAACCAGTCAACATCAAACAGGCTTTAGAACAATGGAGATTGGATATCATAGGTGAGATCGTTCCTCACTCTTCTCAACAACATAAATATATTTTGACTGCTACAGATTAGTTCACTAAGTTGGTCGAAGCAATTTCGTCAAAGGTATCCAATTCTGACGTTCTTACAGAGTTAATTGATCAATTTATCATTACAAGATTTGGTTTAACTTCTACCCCTATATTTGATAATACATCTTACTTTTTGGGTAATAGTATGACTGAAATTGCACTGAAGAGAGGTTTTAACCTAAAATATTTAACTAACTACTATCCCTGTGGAAACGGTTTAGCAGAATCCAATAATAAAAACCTCCTAAGAATAATCAAAAGAACTGTTAACCAAAATCAACGTAATTGGCATAAATCATTAATATTTCTTATATGGGCTTATAGGATAACTCAGAAGGCCTCTATAGGTACTTCTCCATTTAACCTAGTGCATGGGAAGGAAGCCATCATTCCATCACATTTAGCTCTTCCCTCACTAGCCCTAGTTTAATTCATTGAAGAAACACCTACTTCCTCTTTACAATTAAGACATTCCCAAATCCTAAAACTATAAGAAGAAAGGGAGAAATCCAAACTCAAACATGCCAAACATCAACATATAGTGAAACCTTCTTTTGATGCAAGCTCAGTTGCACAAAATTCCTTCCAAGTTGGAGACTTAGTTCTCAAGTGGGACAAAGCACATGAAGAAAAATGGAAACATAAGAAACTTCAGAAATTGTGGCTTGGTCAATTCTAGATTATCAAACAGATAGGCCCATCTACATTCATACCATAAGATTTATCAGGCAAGAGAGATTATCTTTCTGTAAATGAGCTCAGCTTAAAGAAATTGTTTTCTTATATATATATATATATATATATATATATATATATATATATATATATATATATATATATATATATATATATATATATATCTGTGTGTGTGTGTGTGTGTGTGTGTAAAAGATCACTTCCATTGTACATCCCACTACAATTTATTTTCCTTTTACAAATTTTGTTAATAAAAATGTTAAATAGTACTCTATTGACTTTTCAAACATCTCTCGAAATTATTTTTCATTTTTCAATTTGAAGGTAGGAATTTTTTAAGAAGTGGTTACCAAAATTGAAAACTAGATAAAAATTATATAACTCTGAAATTTTTCCATTAAGTTGTGAAATCTTTAAAGAACCTCAAAAATTATATCCTTTTACTCTAGTTTTAGTCAAAAAGGTTATCTTTAAAAAGTAAAGATTGTTTTACAATTAATCACCTTCAACTCAGATTTGTCATCGAAAACTCTTGAGTCAATGATTCTCCCCATCCATTAAAAAGAGATTTTTTAGTGTAATTCTAAAATATAATAAATCTAAAAGATAAGAGGTCTCATCATGAGCCTACTTACCATGATCATAGGGAACCAATTAAACTGACATTACCAATACTAAAGACCAAATTAGGATAATGGCTTATGATTCTTTCGATTATAAGACAAGGGGTCTCATCATGAGCTAGCTTCTTTAGTTTGATTATTACAAGTGAATGGCATTGTCGTTATCTGGCCACCAAACCTGGACAATGGCTTTTAGCAGCAGTTAAAACAAAAAATAAAATAAAATAAAATAAAAAACTTACCTCTAATTATTGCACTATTAAATGGACGGGATACTCGATTATTGTTGGTTAAAAGGTAACCCTGTAGAATCTAAAAACACTTGTTGGCATCAGTGGCTCTACCTGTGACAAACGAGTACATCAAAAGCTAAGTCGTAAAAGGCACCCTACGTTATTTTCTATAGCTAATTAATGATTGATACAAGTAAATAGGTGTTTTTCATTCATGAAAGGTTTTTAAAGAAATTGCAATTTAATGAGTTTTATAGTCAGAGTAATTTTATTTATCTAAATGTTTCGAAAAGTAGTTTCCACTTCCTAAATTATTTTTACTGAATTTTTGGAGAATTTCATTATTATTCATCAAAGATAACTGGTTCTTCCATTGAATCACCAATTTTTATATTGTTCAACAACCCCCAATTTTTATATAATAATTTCCTATGAAATTAATTATTTAAAAATAGGGGACCCTTTTTAAGTTTTAAAACACAAAAAAAAAAAAAAAAAAAAAATTACCGTTTTGAATAAAACAATTTTTATTTATTTCATAAAAAAATAAATTTTAATAGCCCCCGAGACAAAGATTATACTTAGGCTTTAAAATCCTTAAGTATTAAACACATATGGGTTGTTAAAAAAAATAAATAATGAAAACCGGAGTTTTAGTTGAAAGTTTTCCAAAGTCCAACTATTGGAACTAAAACCCAACCTATCCTCCTCGCATTTCAAATAACATAACACTACAAGAAAGACCCCTCCACTGGCCCATTGTGATTAAGATATTCAAGGCCGGACTCGATGGATCATTCACTCCATTTCATAGTTTCCCCGCATCTGTGCAATCACAAAAGCCAAAAGATAAGCACTCTGCCCCTTCTAAATGCGATTTGTGATCATTTCGGACCCAATGGGATTATACATGTCAGTTCATAAATCCCCGCATCCGCACAATCACAAGTTCCAAAGACTATCACTCTACTCCTATCCTCCTAGACCCACCATCATTATAAAACACAGTTTAATAAAATATCGCATCCGTGGCTATCACAATTTTATTAGCCATGTTGATCATTCCAAAGATCCCTTGTCACCACCGATTGCGATCTACAATAAGACTCATTCCTCCGCCACATAGTCAGATAGGATGTCATCTATGATGACATCCATTACATCACCTTCCACGTCACCCTAGGATATCGCAATCACAAAATCTTTCGACCACTTCTTCTAGTTTGTCGCTCCATAAATCCCGATGCGATAGGCCCAAACACTTCTCCTACGTGATTGTGATATCGCAATCGCGAAATCCATAGGACTTAAGCCATTCCTCCAACCCGATTAATTACGATGCGATTATTCTCAATTTTGCCCCAATTTCATAGTAATTGTGATTTGGTCTTCATTGATTATAACTTCCCTGTTTTAGATACATTTTGCGATTTAATCAAAATGACCCACCTATTGTTTTTTTAATTTAATTTTATCTGAAAAAATATAAGTCTCGATTCATGATTTACTTATTCATGGCTTATCCTTCCAAGTATAAACAGAGTTCGATAGCGAGGAGGAGATAGTTGTGCAAAGAAAACAGAATATTTGTTCCATAGAATCTATAGAAAGTGGGGATATTTAGATCGAAAATTAGGGATAATAAGCCAGAAACAACAAACTATTTTTATTTTTCATGATTCAAGGAGCTTCATTAAAAAATTTCAGCCCTATGTGCAGACTTGCTATTTAAAAAAAAATGTATTATTATTTAACCAGACATGATGGATCGACTTAAGGGTCCAGAATTTGACAGAGAAATCCTAAGGAAGAATTTTCATTTATGCATTCCTTCTTGAATATTTGTTTGAATAAAAATTTCCAGATTGTGGCCTCTTTTATTTTTGAAAAAAATCTTGAATTGTTGCATTTATATATTACTTTAAAGTGTTGGAGCAAAGGAGGAAAGGATGAGACTGTTAATTTTTTAAAGCAATCGTTTTTAGATACGGGTATTTTTATCAGTATTTTAAAGAGGTTCTGTTTTATCTTATTTTTTGTAGTTTCTCTTTGTTTTTTGTTATATGCATTTCTGTAAAACAACATTAGCATAAATTCATTTCTGAATATGTTTAAGTGCTGCAAAATTTTAATGGAATGTATCAAAGACAGTTAATAATATTTTGATTGTGATATAAGCTTATCATAGATCTTTTAATTAATCTTTTAATTAAATGAATTAATTTAAATCATTTTTCAATTCTGAAGTAAATGATTAGTTTCTTACTCATCTACTAAAGAAAATTATTCTAGATCACAATCAAACTATTAAGAAATAACCCGGGTAATAAGTAGATTATTTTATATGTTTTATCTTTTAGTCACAAACCATTTCAATTCCATGTTTTCCATCCCATTATAAGCATTTCATATTCATTTTGTCACCTCTCATTGGGAAATTGGTCCCATTATATCCAGTCAAAGCCACTACCCCAAACGTAAAACTAGTTGCTTTAAGTTCTGGTCCTAGTGGTTATCCCCCATGTTGGTGCAACGAATTTCGAGACATCAACAAGCTCATATATGGTTAACAAGTTTAGGGACTAATTCAATAAGATCATGGAATGATATGAAAATTATATTTCTAGAAAAATATAAAGATCATGATCTTAAGGAATAAATCTTTAGAATGAATGAAAAAGAAGATGAGAGCCTTGAGGATCTAATAGAGAGTTTCATGTATAATGTTAAGAGGGGAAAATTACATCATTTACGATCTAACACACTAAAACCCCTCTTACTTAGAACAATTAGGGATGAGTGGATTGATATTCTTGATCTCATGAGTAGAGGTGATGTATACCAATTATCATTTGAAGAAATTTGTGAAACATGCAAAAACATATCAAGAAGAAGGGCAAGAGTAAGTAAATCAGCATCAAGATCAGTAAGTCAAGCTAAACTTGGAAATTTGTTTGATGAATTTAAAATATAAATTCTTAGCAATCTAAGCAAACAAGTAGAAATGATAAGAATGAGAGATGAGGAAAAATAAGATGTTGATATTTGTGTTGTCCATGTAGAATCACATGTTGTTAAATATTTCCCATCATTACCAAGGTTGAAGGTGTTATTGCCTAAATCTACCTCAGGCTGAAGGAAGGCAAGTCTAGGGTAACATCAAACCATGCTTAACCTAGTAGCTAGCCCTACCAGGTCGAAAGAGGGCTCTCTCCTTGTCAATCTCAATTAGAATATGGCAACTAGGGCTTGACATGACTGAAAGTTTATGTTGATTTTAGGCTAGGTATATGCTCAGAGGAGTTTGATTGATTTTAATGATTGTTTACTAGATCAGATGAGGAAAGCAGTTTTGGGTCCGGGGAATGAACTCAGATTTGCAGAGGTTTCTATGGGGCGAGGTAGGCAAGTGTTTTAGTACTTTAAAATAGGTGTAATGGTGATTCTAAAGACTGGTGAGGAGTTGGAGAGGACTGTTTGGTCAATTTAGTGTGATCTAAATTGCTATTTATAATGTCAACCCGGGGTTCGTAAACTGACGAAGTGAAGTGTACTATATGTACTAGATAACCATTTCCTTAGTCTTTTGTCGTTTTTAGTTTTTTTTTTAAGTTTGTTTTTGGATTTATCTTTCCCTAATGTGAGATGATGAAAAGGTGATAAAGCAAGTGAAATATGGATGATTATGGTGATCTCTAAGTGGTTTTTCAAAACTTAAAAGAGAGAAAGCTTTAAAATAACTGCAATGAAATCAATTCTTCAAAAGAAATAAAGACATCAAACAATGAACTAATGACATCGGCCCAGTATCTTTGTTGCTGAATGAAAATGAAAGTGAAATCTACACTAAATTCAATTAAAAGTAAGAACAACTAATCCACACTATTTCAACTCTTCAACTCAATCTTCCTTGTGAAAAGATATCATGAAATGTTAAGCAATGTGAAATCTAAAAGAAATTAAACTGCATAAAAGAAACTAATCACACTACTTTAACTTTCTTGACCTTTTGTCTTTCAGCTTAATTTACCCTGTGAGAAACAGTCATGAACAAGTCAAGCAATGTGAGATCTAAAGCAAACTAAATCAGGCTATAATGAGTGATATTCTGGTTCCCAATAAAGTTATTTGATTATAGAAAGAAACCATTAACAAATGAATAGCATGATATCTAAGAGCAGAAAATAAATGTACAATTTAAGGAAATGACAGTACTGGAAATCAAACTTCAGAAAACAAGAGTCAGCGACAAAGACAAGATGATCTCGTATGCCAATAGTTATAAAAAGAAAAGGTGAAAAATTGCCCCGGGCTGCCTAAGAAAACCTGCAAAAACACTGATCAGTTGTAACCATAAAAGAGCAGCAATGAAAGTGTAAATCAGCAGAAATCAAAAAGCTTTGTTATGTACAGCTAATATACATGATGAAATAAAACGCAGCATTTAAATGACAACTGTACATCTAATATACATGAACAGAAAAAAAAGTAATGCAAGAGTTAAAGGACAACTGTACAAGGCTTCAGTAAGCAGGGGCCCTCTGCCACTTCAACCGATTCAACGAACAGCTACAAGCTTAAGTTTAAACCAGTCTTCTCATATATTAAACAGCAACGTAAAAGTGCAGTGGGGAAATACAACAACTTCGAATTACATTACCAAAGATTAACTTTTTCAGCGTTCATGGACGCGTTATTTATAAGGAAAGAAAGCTAAACAGATTAACAAAATCTACGCTATTAACCACGCTCCCAGAGACACGTAAATCCTCTTCAGCCCGGATCTAGGTAACTATCATCATGTTTATTAAATCTGAGAGGTATGGCTGTTGGATTCACGCTACCAGGAGGTCTCCGTGGCTAAGGACTGTGCCACGTAGCTTCACGTGCTCAAAAACAGAGCTACGCAGAGCCGTGCCACCGCTGAACACTTCCGTTGACTATCCTTTGCCCCTTGTTTGACCGCGGGCTTTTATGGTTGTACTGGATGATCTGGAGGGACACGTTCCATGTCCTTGACTCCTGTAACTTGCCCATGTGGCTCATTTCTTCAGAGGACACCTGTAGCATGGTGTTTGACAAAACGACTGCGGAATCCTGTGCTGGCTGCAAAAACCTGGGTCAGCTGCGGAAACCTGTGTCGGCTGCGGAAACTGAGAAGCTTCCGCAGCTGTCTGAACAAAATTATAAACCAAACAACAGTCATCAGCGTAGTTAGAAAACCATGTCAAAAGCTCTTTTTTAAACTAAAATACAATGATTTAATCAACTTGGTGGATGAAATGAGTGGAAAAAGAAGGCTGGGAGGGTGTATAGGAAGGTGCAGGTTCGAGGCTCAACATACCCCCACTGTGAAGGTGTTGCATGTCCTCATGCAACCAAAACTTGGTTATTTTCCCTCAATCCATATACTCTGAGGCTTCTGCAAGAACATCTAGCCCTCTTCTCTTTCTCTTTGATGCTAAAATGGTCCTTGGTTTCCTGACTAGACATTTGAACTTAAGATTAATCAATGCCCTGCTCAACTTTTTACACTTTTTCTTCAGCTTCCTGTTCTTCTTCTGCCACGGTCCTAAATGGAGCATAGTGTTATCATGGACAATCTTGTCTACCTTACTATGCTCTTTGAGTGCTTCGTTTTCCTGTTTGATGTGCCTATTTAGGACTTCCAATTCAAACACTTCCTATTTTAAAGACTGGACTTGTGCATCAAGTGGCAAGGTGGTGCTTGGTCCTGCAGCTGATTGTTCCAAGGACTCTAGGTAGTTATATTCTTCTTGCTGATTGGAATCTACCTCAGGTGTTTTTCTCGGCCTGAACTCAAATTCTGGTGAAGGAGGACTGCTTTCTCTTTCTGGCTGAAAAGATCTTTCCTCACATGGAGGACTTGACTCAATGCTTGGCTGAGTTGGAGATTTCTCAAGTGTCTCTTTATCTAAATCAATAAAGTGAGAATGTTTTTCTTTGGTTTTATTCCCCTTCCCTTTTAGCCTAGTGCTCCTTCTTAGGTATGAACTAGTACTCTTTTCTTGTGCAGTCCGTTTTCCTCTTTGCTTTTCTTGGTTATGGAAGCAGCTTGAAGATCTATTAATCTCTCTGACAGAGGTTGATAATCTTCTTCTATGGATTGTTCAGGGGATGGATAGGTTTCTTGAATGGTTATCTTGCCTTTGTCCTTCTTCTGTTTCTTGTTTTTAGCTCCCTCCTCTTCTTCTTTCTGAATAGTTTCCTGAATGTCTATTGTAGGAGAGTCTTGGGCTGTAATATTCTTTTCTTCCCTCCTACTTCTCTTTGGAATTTTTGGGGAACTACTTCCAGAGGCTTCAGTCAGTTCTTGGAAGTGGTTTCTTGTCAAAAACTTTTCCCAAGTATCTTTAGTGTTTTTCAACTGATCTTCAATAAGGATTTTTATGAACCCGTGATGGTAAAGATGGGGTTCAATACTGCCTACGCATTTTTGAACAGTAGAGCTCATTTTCTTCAAGCTTGATAACAGAAAATAAGGCAAATTAAGGGTATAACCTTCCATAAAATTCATCATTAGCCTGGCATGATACATGTACATGGTACCAAAACGACCCTCGCATGTGATAAATTTCTGGATAAGTAATAACAGAGTGGACCATTCTTCTTTTATTGCATGCACAGGGATTCCTTTTGTAAATACAGAGGTATCCATACCTGGGTTTTGGAGCATGATTCTCCATCCTTGATCGTCCACACTTCTGTTTTTGAACCACCTTTCGCCTTCTTGTGGGAGACTTGTTGCAGCTGCTATTGTGGCCTCGGTCACTGTAAATTTTAAGTCTCCTATCTCCACTGTGTGTCCATTAAAGGACCGTGCAAAGGCTTTAGTCACTTCTTTGTTATAGCCCCTGAACTTTTGAATGAATCTCAGCCACCTTGCTTTCTTCAACGACTCCTTCGTTTGAGGATAACCCTCCAGGTATTTTGGTCCTTCCGGTTCAGCTCTTAGTAGTTTTCCCATTCTCGGCTTTAAATTCTGACTGAAAATTCTACTGTGTATGAAGGCTCAGGAAAAAAAATGGGCTGATTACGGGATTCTTAGGGTAACTGGAGTGGCCGTAATCGAAGTTCAGGATGTATGTGGTGATTGTAGCCAGGGTTTGGAGTAAGCTGTAGTGGATGCAGCGGAAATGGTATGAGTACCGAGGGAGTAAAGGGTAAGCAACAGTAACGAGTTCAACATCGAATGCATGCGAGAGTGAAGTGATAAATGGGCAGAATAACGGCTGAGTCCTTTTGAATCGGATGACTTGCGCACACGTCTCAGCAGACGGCTGTGGAAATTATGGTGAAGGAGAGTTGTAGTACAGTAGGTCACGTCTCAAAGTACGACCAATAAATGGGAGAGCAGTCCATAAATTTAGAATGATCATGGGACCGTTAGAAATGAATAAGGTGTGTATGGAATGACATCGTGGAAGAGGAGTGGTATGGGGCTTGTCGTATCAAATCATTGCATTTAGTGGAACTTGCCATGGTTTAAATAACTATGCATAATAATGACATCGAATTGTTATTTGGTAGAGATTTTTGATCATACCTTTGGAAGTTTATCATTTCTTGATTAAGGCTTCTGACCCATTATTGTTCTTTGATCTTGAATATGCCCCATGTCTTTGTTGCACTTGGTGATGAAGACACTAACCTTTGACTGTGATTTTTTTGAAAACAGAGTGATGCCGGCTGTAGAGACAGAGTGATGCTGGCTACGGAAATCGTTTCTGGCTGCGGAAAGTGGTTGTAGCTGCGGAAACGGTTTCCAGCTGCGGAAACTAAGACAACACCCCTTTTACTGCACAAAGATAGTTAGAGAAGAACTAACTAAATAAAATAGTCCTGAGAGGGACTTTTATTGATGGAATGAAATGAAATGAGATGGAAATGAAGTGGGGTGAAGGTGGAGATGAGATGGATGAACTGAAATGGCAAATGAGGTGGAGTGAAGATGGAAAGAGAGAGAGATGATTTTTTTTTTGGAAAATATAGAGTGTCAGGTGCCCCTGATTTTCACTCTACATTTTCTCTATAAGACTGCCAATCTATGATTGGTTTTCAAGCTTATACAAAAGATTTTCTTTTTTCTTTTTTTTTTTTTTTTTTTCTTTTTTTTTTTTTTCAACTGAAAGGAACAAAGACTAGGCTGATGGAGGAGAAGGATTCCTCTCCACCAGCCTCATTGCAGAATTTTCTTGGAACATTTTGACAAAGTTCTCTTTTGAAAGTGGCTTATGATAAATTTTCAATCGGTGGCCATTCACAATGAGAGGAGTTTGAAACTCATCAATGGTCTTGACTCGAACTGCTCCATTGCTAAAGACTTCGTCAATCTCATATGGTCCAAGCCAATGAGTCTGAAATTTTCTTTTGAAGTCTTTAAACTTGGAATCAAACAGTAATGCCCAATCTCCCTTTTGAAAATTTTTCTCTTTGATATATCTGTCATGCTACTTAGTTCTTTGGTGCTGAACTAGATCAGTCCTTAAAATTGCATCTTGTCTTATTTCATCTAGCTCATTCAGCTGCTCCATTCTGTGCTTTTGGGCTTCTGATAGATTCATCCCCAACTGAACTGCCATCTTGAAAGTCTTGACTTGAAACTCAATGGGGAGCAGGACTTCTTTCCCATAAACAAGTTCATAGGGAGAATGTCCTGTTGTGTTCCTCCATGTAGTTCTATAGGCCCATAAGGCTTCAGGAAGCCTTTCTGCCCAATCTCTTCTATGGAGATGAACAGTTTTGGTGATGATGTTCTCAAGAACTTTGTTTGTAGATTCCACTTGACCATTTGCTTGCGGATGGTACGGAGTAGATTTTCTGTGCTTGATTTTGTATTCTTCCATCAGCTTCTCCGTCAAGTTAGATGTAAATTGACTTCCCTAATCTGTCACAATTTCTCTTGGGACACCAAAACGAGTAAAAATATCCTCAAAAAGAAATTGAACAACTGAATTTTCAATGGCAGAAGGCAATGCCTTGGCTTCTACCCATTTAGTGACATAATCAGTACAAACCAATATATATTTCTTTTGTCTAGATGGTGGATTAATAGGTCCAATGAAATCTAAAGCCCATTTTTCAAAGGGTTCGATGAGTACCTGTGGCTGTAATGGCATTTCATTTGAAAGAGTTGGTCTTCCAACTCTTTGGCAGCTGTCACACCTTCTAACATATTGTTTTGCATCTTTGAAGAGAGAAGGCCAATAATATCCTAAAGAAAGGATTTTATAGGCCGTCCTCTTGTCAGCAAAGTGTCCACCGCATGGTTCATCATGACATGCCTTAAGGATGTCAGGCATTTCATCTTCCTGAACACATCTTCTGATCACACAATCTAGCCCTGTTTTAAACAATTCATTAGAAATCCATGAATAATTTGAACTCTCCTGAATAATTTTCCTTTTCTCATTAGGAAATAAGTGTGGAGGTAGCTTCCCTGTAACCAAATAGTTAGCAATATCTGCATACCAAGGAGTTTTAGTAGTTACTGCAAACAAATATTCATCTGGAAACTTATCCTCTACAGGAGAATCTTCGTTAGTATTTTGGATTCTAGACAAGAAATCAGCTACTGTATTTTGTTTCCCTGGTCTATCTAACACAGTAATATTGAATTCTTGTAAAAGTAAAAGCCATCTTGTAACTTTGCCATTAGTAATAGGTTTGTTCATGAGATATCTAATTGCAGAATGATCAGTATGGACAAAAGTTTCATAGCCTGTTATATAATGTCTAAACTTGTTGATTGCATGAACAACAGCTAAGAACTCTTTTTCAGTCACAGTATAATTTAACTCAGTAGGAGTCAAATTTTTACTGGTGTAGTAAATGGCATAAGGAACTAAATCCTTTTGACCCAACACAGCTCCTAGAGCTGTATCTGAAGCATCTGTAGAAATATGGAAAGGAAGTTTCCAATTTGGCCCTCTCAAAATGGGTGCTTCAGATATTCTTGTTTTCAAAGTTTCAAATGCAGATTGACAGTCAGGATCCCACTTGAATTCACAGTCTTTTGTAAGTAATTTGAAGAGTGGAGATGCTATCTTGGTGAAGTTTTCAATAAATCTTCTATAATATCCAGTAAATCCAAGAAAACTTCTAACATCTCTTTGACAATTTGGAATAGGTAACTTGGAGATGACTTCAACTTTTGATATATCAACTTTAATCCCATCTCCTGAAATATGATGTCCTAAAACAATCCCTTCAGTAAACATCATAAAACATTTTTCATGACTTAATGAAAGATTTGTTTCTTTACATCTTATAAGGACTTTTTCCAAATTTTCTAATGCCTCTTCAAATGAATTACCATAAACTGTAAAATCATCCATATAGACCTCTACACAATCATGAATTAGATCAGAAAAGATTTCTAGTACTGCCCTTTGAAATGTTGCAGGTGCATTACATAATCCAAAAGGAAGTACTCGGTAGGCAAAAGTTCCCCATGGACAGGTAAATGTGGTCTTGTCCTGATCTTCAGGTGCTACCTGAATCTGATTGTAACCACTAAAACCATCCAAAAATGAGAAATACTTTTTTCCTGCTAAAGTATCTAATACCTGATCAATAAAGGGTAAAGGAAAGTGATCCTTCAAAGTTGCTTTGTTTAATTCCCTGTAATCAATGCAAACCCTCCATTTACCATTCTTTTTAGGTACTATAACCAAAGGAGAAACCCACCGACTATCTGAAATGGGGTAAATGAAGTTTACATTAAGTAACTTTTGGAGCTCTTCTTTCACTATCTCCCTAAGGTTTGGATTCATCCTTCTTTGAGGTTGTCTGATTGGTCTACTGTTTTCCTCAATGTAGATGTGATGAATGCAAGTCTTAGGGTCAATACCTTTCATGTAGGTATACTCCCATGCAAATTCAGTAGAATGTTTTTGCAAGATTTTGGTTAGCTCTTCCTGTTGTGATTTTTCCAAGTTTCTGTTGATATTCAATGTTTTTCTTGGAAAAATCTCAATGGCAGAATTACCAAACTCTTCCATAGAGAAAAGAGACATTTGTCTAGATGATAGACACTCAATGTCAGAATCCAACTGAAATTGTGTGTGGTCATATTCTGAAGATGGTTCAAAGTTTTCTAATGTGTTCAGAATTTGACTATCTTCACTGATCTCAGAAATGGTAAAGACAGGTTGTATAGTATCTTCATCATCAACCCACTCATTATCTCCTATTTCTGTAATTGCTTTTGCTGGAGGATACAGATTGAACTTCTTTGTCGAATTACCATCAGAAATATACATATCCCCAGACCTACAACTTATGAAAGCATCAGCTGTGGCTAGCCAAGGTCTTCCTAAAATAAGAGGATGTCCTCCTAGATTACTCTTGGGAGTTAAAATTATGAAATCGACTGGATATTCCCAAGAGTCTAAGGAGACTGGAATGTCTTCTAATACACCATCTGGTTTGATAATTGATCGATCTGCAAGTTGCAGTAAAGTAGGTGTAAAGAGAAGATTAGGAAGTTTTAGCTGTTCCATAGTCTGTCTACTCATGATGTTATTAGCAGCCCCTAAATCAATCAAAGTATTTGGTATTTCTACCCCATTGATATGTGTTTTGACAATTGGACTACCGGGATCTACATATTTCTGCATAGTAATTTTTCCCATCATGATATCTGCAATTTTCCCTACCAGGTGGATTCTTCTGGTATCTCTTGGTTTCCTTCCTGGTCTTTTAAGACTCAACTCCTTTATTGTTTTTGCTAGAATAGGAATCTCTTTAATGGCTTGTAACAAGGGAATCTTGATACAGACATTCTTCAATTCATCTAGAAAATTATAGTCAAGCAACCAAATTTGTTTTTCCACTCCTTTGTCAATTTGTAATCTTTCAGGAAAAGGAGGTGTGGATAAAGATGCAGGTTGCTCAACTATGGGAGTTGTGGAGGTTAACTCTTTTTCTTTTTCTTTTTGAGTACTTGGGTTTTAAAGAGATGCTTCAGAACCCTTATTGGCTTCAAGAGAATCTTCCTCAAAAATGCTTTGCTTTTGAGCATTTATAGAAGGCTTATCTAGGACTCTACCTGATCTGAGTTGTACTTCATTGAGAGGAACAATCATATAGGTAGGAAATTGTTGACCTTCCATCATGTAAGCATTTTGAGGGTTTTTATTATTGGGGTTTGCCAATGGCTGAGAAGGAAGTTGATTTGACTTCTGTTGGAATGGAAGCAAGAGTTGAGAATTTGGATTCTGTTGAGAAGGTTGTTGTTGTTGTGGAAATGGCAATGATAGTTGTGGATTTTGATTTGGAAGTTGTGGAGCTTGTTGGTTTTGAAAAGATGGGGGATATTGGTAAAATTGAGCAAATCTCCCATAAGGATTTTGCATACCTTGTACCCATGATTGAAAAGGATTTTGAGGTTGGGACCAAGGTTGTTGCCAAGGATTCCAATTTGGTGGGGGTTGAAAGTTCATAGAGTTGCTAAACCCTTGATTTTGTTGCCCCTGCCAAGGTCTCCTTGCAACAAAACAGAGAGATTCAATTGCATTTGGATCTTCTTGAAAGACAGCTTTGAGCCCAGGAATTGAAGGACAATCCTTGGTCTCATGATTCTCTGAACAAATTACACATGTTTCTACAACTTTTGCATCCAAGGGACATTCCCTTAGAGCATGTTTCTTCCTACACTTTGGGTAAAAGATGGCCAAATCCTCAGCTTCTGCTTTCTGCTTATTGTGAATCTTAAGGGTGTCTAGTTGCTTGCTAAGACTCCCTAAGATGTCAGTTTTGAATTCATCAAGCATGTTGCTAATCTCAGCCCTACTTACTGATCCAGTTGCAGATTTGTTTGCTCTGATGAGAGAAGGATCTCTAGGCCCTTTTTGAGTTTTAGATTTCCCCTTTGAGAGATGGACACATATGTTGTGGGGAAAAATGCCTATGCAGGACGATCCTATCCACCTAAGGTGTGATAGTGCCTTAGCAACAAACGAGTACAGCTATACTGGTTTCTTCCTTTATGAAATGTGAAAGAAGAGAGATCAATAGACTTACCGGTGTCTTCTGTTTGTCCCTCGATCCAATCTCCCTTCTCTTTGGGTGTTCACAGCTACTTGCCTTCTTGCTTATCCAGCTACAACTTCCTGCAAGATCACAAGAGAACAGCTACTTGCGACAAGAGAACAGCTACTTGAGACAAGAGAAGAACACTACACAAAGACAGATATTCACATTCATAACTGATTTAGGATTAGAAATAAACCAAATACACTAATACATTCATACATCAAAATACATCAGCATATAGGAGAAACCAAGATAGCTTTATTGATGAATAACAAGGTTCAGGAAGAGATACAACCCAGAGGGCTCCAATCCAGCATCTCCTTCCCAGCAAATGGAATTCCTATCTTCAGCCCCTTCAAAGCATTAAGCACCCAATGATTCCAGTCTCAAACCAACAGCAATTCTTTGCAATAACAAAATTCCAGCCTCTAGATCTCATGGAGGAGAGATCCATATATAGATGTTTGGAGAGAGGATGAGTCAGCTTGAGATCTGACTAGTGTCCTCTCCCTCTGTCAGTTCTTGAGTCCACTTGGAGGTTCTTGCTTCCAGTTGGAGATTTGGAACCTCTTACTCATCACCAGTCGAATTCCCTGAGGCAAGTGTCATTTTGGAAGCTTCCTGGGTCTTGACACCTTGAGAAATGAACCTGCCACTTGTCCACTCTCGTTCAGCGCAGGTAGCCTTTGTTCCAGTTGACATTCAATGCAGGTAGCCAGTGTTGGCTTTGACATTCAGCGCAAACAGCTAGTGTAGCCACTGAAATGATCCTGAATTGACTTGTTTTGAGCAGTTTTTTGGTGGAGAACTTCTGTGAATTGCTGTGGTTTGTTAGCCTTGTTCCTCTAGGGGTAGGAACAACATGTTTAGGGACTTTGGATCCCTTAGATTATGGACATTTCATGCTCAATGTTGTAAGGCACAAAAATGTCTATAACAGTTGCCCCCTAAAGTATGAGGCTGTTTATCAGGCGAAATGCTTTATCAGGGGGATCCGAAGTTCATCCAATGCTGGGAGGAGACCTGTAATACAATACAATACAATACATTATTTTTCATACTGCTTTCATGATCTAGCTGAGGCGGGCATTTCCATGCTCAGCTTTATAAATTCATTTTTCTGTACACAGAACAGACAATCGTCTGATGGTAGACTGATAATTTTGATGAAATTATCATCCTTTGAGTAGGATGATTATCTGCTGTAATGATGTACATGTCAATGTCTTTATCTTTCCTGAATATATATCGCAGCCCGGATGGATGAAACTAGATCCGGGGTCTTCAAACTCGTTCGATCTTCACTCTAAGTACAAGTCGATCCATGTGAGAATTGTTCTGAATTCAAACATGGAAAGACATTGCTTGATTACCGGTCAATGATGTAAACCGTTAACAAGCGCGAGAGGAATCACCGATAATGATAATGACCCTCAAGGTACTGCAGTACAATTCACGTGGTGTGAATAAAGGACTTGGCGTTGAAAACCACGCAAAATCTTTCGGTCGAAGGTCATTGATGTATACCTGTCGCCGGAAGTGAGAAACTTGCCATTGTGGCATGCAAGCTTCAAAGTACTGAAGGGGGTGTTCCTAGATCAACTTCTTGGATAATGAGTTGATGTCGACAAGAAGCGATCCATCGCAGGAGGGCCTTAATGAATCCCACATCAGTGACACGGAACGGAGCTAATGATTTTAATGGAGGTGAAAACGATCTGTGACATATGATTCAGGGTGGCGGTCATGAAAGGATGAAGGATAATGTATGGCAGTGGATGGGACACGGTTGACTCTTTCTGAACGATTTCTCTTGAACATATGGCGACACTGATACGATGGATCGGTAGCATTACCCCAAATATGGATGGTATGGCGAGACCATGGATGTGACCGGTGAATGAAACAACCCAACCCGATTGTGGTACGGAGGAGAAGTGTCATGTTCAAGAGCGACTTGCTACCATCAAAGTTTTCTTTAGTTTCTCCCAATTTTTCCCCAGTCATTGCTGACCAGTACCTCTTTATTTTTGTCAAGCTTGAGGAGGATAACATATGCTTGTTCTATAACCTGCCCTTCGGGCAAGCCCATCGCTATGTTTTATCGAGCCTAGCGATAGTGAAACTCGTTCTCGTCTAAAGACAAGTTTGTCGCTATTTAATGATTTTAACGAGTCTAACGACAAGGATAACTCAGTCCTTTTCATTTTTAGAGAGTCTGAAAAGGTACATAAAGTTAACTCCAAAATTCCTTTTTCGTCATCTAATCCCTTAAGTCCGAAAAAGTATAAAACAATACAGAAGGGATGATTTTTCGATAGTTTTAACGAGCCGAACAAAACAAGCGCTCGATCTTTTTGTGCAATAATCCCTCAGGTCCAAAAAGATTAAAATCTAGAGGAGGGATAGCTATTCCGGTCGCTTTAACGAGCTGGAAGGCCAAAACTCGACAATCTTTTCATATTTTACGAGTCAGTTGAAAAGAGCTTAAAGAAGACTCGTCTTTTGAGGAACGAGTGATAAACAGGGATAGCAGCTGATTCCAGGTACAGGTTGGAATTTTCCAATCACGGCAGTGTCACAAGGATGGCTAGGTGTAATCACTCTTCGTAGCTGTTCCTCAAAATGGGTAAACAATCATATGGAGGTGAACGATCGGCCAAATGAAAAGTGGAGGTGACAGTGTAAACACGACCAAGGCTTTAATGGCTGATTATATTACATTCACAGTGGTTATTTACCGGGATAGTTCATTTTTTAACGAGCTTAAATGCGGATTGAAACACTTGCTCGATCTTATGTTTATTTTTTAACGAGCATGAACTATGCGCTAAAACTGCTCGGATCTTGCGTTTATTTTTTAATGAGCATGAACTTTATGCTAAAACTGCTCGATTACCCAGTCATATGATAAGAATGTCTCATGAAAGATTCCATTTTTTATGGAGCTTGCGCCTTACCAAAGCTATGCTCAGTATCCTTTCTTTATGCAAGTTAGGAAACGGCTAACCCAAAAAACAGATAAATAACCGCTCTTTGCTTGCACTCCAAAAGGTTTGCATGCCCCCAGGTATAAAGTACGATTTCAAGGTTACCTCTACTTCAATTCCGTCAAAACTTTCGTTTCACTGGGAGAGGCCTACCTCTTTCAGGTTACCCAAAGATTGTCTCGTTAATCTTTCAAACAAAACACTTCTTCAGCAATGTCTACCGAAATAGACAAAGGTGAGTGACGATACCCGCCCTCTCACATAACTTTGACAAGAGAATCTTATTCCAGAACAACCCCTCTTCCAACCACGGACGGGGTACGGACTAGTCATATTCTCCCGCGGAAACCTACCCTATACCCAAAGTTTTCCTGCCGAAGCAGGCCAGGACGCATGCCCCCTGGGTTCCAGTCATATCCTCCCGGATTACTCGCGCTCATCAGGAGGACGGACCGTGGGTTGAGACACTTCTTGCGTGAATAGACCATTTAGGGATGGTACATGACTATTTGCGATGCGTGATCCGGGAAACGAAAGTTGGTCCACGAGCTTGACCATTCTTCCTTCATGCGGAAAACACATTACTCTAAAGAGTGAGGAGACTATAGCTCTCATGCAATATATATAGTCTCGTCCAAGGAGTAGGTTATAATCCAAGGGTCCTTGAACGACCATCACGTTCATTTGAACGGTCTTCCCTTTCAATGTTATAGGCACATTGGGGAGGATCCCTAAAGGTCGACTGGTTCCTTTATCAAAACCTGATAGATTTCTCATTTCAGGTAAAAGCGCTGGCGAACCAAGCGCTTTCCAAGCAATAGAGGAAAGGATACTCACAGATGCCCCCTCATCAATGATAGTGCCAGCCATTACCATTCTGTATATTTAAACGATAATTCTGAATGGTATACTTGCTGGCAACCGGGGTCTACCTAGTTGGTTCCAGTCAAAGGACACAACCAGGTTGCTTGGTGGTGGGACCGAATAAACGGCCAGATATTGCTCTGACGAACTTCCTTCCTGCGATAAAGGAATGGGGGCATTGCCCCCTTGTTCATCAGAGTCAGTGTTGATGAAGAGAATTTGGACGGTGTCGTCTTTATTCTCCTCTGTGATGGTATCATTCGAAGATAGAGCCTCTGAAGGCAAAACCGGGTCAACTGCCGTATCAACCTGTTGACTTTCATCAAGCATGGATCCAGACGGTTCATCTTCAATGATAGGTGCTTCGGCTGACCATCTTGGTGGGTCAGCCGGGTTCTCAATTAGTGAAGGACTTGGCAGGAGTTTTTGATATCCAGGAGGAAGTTGCGCTCGTAAAATCGGGCGATCTTCCAGAACTCTTTTAGCCTCGTCTAAGAAGGGACAACGGTGGATGGCGTGATCGCCTTCACACAGTTTGCAGGGAAATCTAGATTTCCCTCTCTGTCCCGTGACTTCACTTTCACTAGTTGACGGTGAGTAGTCAACATGGCTATCAGAGGTTGATGCTACCGAATTGTGCAAACGGGGAGACCAGTCCCTTAGTATTCGAGGGATACAGGGACAATCTCTATGGAAGTGGTCTCCCTTGCATATGACACATGGCGATTTAGGCCTTGTCAGTGCTGTGTGTGGATTTTTGTCAGACGACACTTGTTTGCCCCCAGTCGCCTTTGGCTCCTTCTTCTTCTTCTCTTTCTTCTTCCTTTCCTTCTTCTCCTTAGGAACTTGGTTTTTTGTTTTACCAGTTCCGTCAAGCGAAGAAGAAGGAGGAGAGGAAGATGAAGTAGAAGGCTGGTGGGCAACTCTAGTCTGGTCTAACTGTTGACTCGACTGTTCAGGAATGGTGGTGTTCTGAATGACATTGGTTGAAAAGAGCCAAACTGGCAGGCCAATTGTCAGTCCTAGAAGCGACAATGTGGCCATGTGGGGCGCACCAACATCTCCCCAAGAGGAGAAGGGACTAGGATTTCCACCAAGGGGAATTTCTTGGTTGGTGTGCTCCATTTTTCAACCTAAAGATCAACGCAGGAATAAAGGGTGATTGTTCCGTTTAAAATAAATTTTAACGACGCTTTAGACACAACTTTCTTTTTCAGTTTTAAAGAGTCGAGAAAAAGCTAAAGATGACTCTAGTCTCCTTCGATGCTTTAACGAGCCCGAAGTGACAAATGCTCGGATGGACTTTTTCTGTTATAGAGTCTGAGAAAGGCCAAAAGGATCTGGTCTGGAGTTCTAGGCAGAGGGTGTGCCAAACTTTTCGCAAAACCGCAGAATACTTTTTAAGGTACGGGCGGTCGATCTTCGTGAATGCTGTGTTCACTGCATTGCGATCAGTAGGGCGGCCGACACGGCTTCCTAAGGATAAAGGATATATGCCTATAGGGGTCTCCCAATATATACGCGACGGTACGTGGGAGCACAATCCGTACTAGCGCTATCGTCCCTCAGGAGGAATCACCCACCTTCTACGAGATCGACAGTCACTAGGCTTAACGACGCTGGAACACATCTCTAGCCTAGACCTCTATGTTGTGCGTTATGTTGCAAAGCGTTGTTAAGTTCATTCAGTTTATTTTAGGTTGATCTTTTTAAAGTTTGCCTTTCAAGGTTCACCACGAGATGTATGATACAAATTCCTAAATGCAGTCTAAAGATGATAAGCAAGCTTTATATCTTTTCAACTTTGAAATCCTAGCTACTAAGGGAAAAGAAAGACACCATCTTTTCTCAAAGAGCAATCAGCACACTCTAATGCACTTTTCCTAAATCCAACATGCAAACTATCAAATGCAAAATGCACAATGCAGGTGTTTGTTTTCCACTTTCTTAGTATTGATGCCTACAAAGAAATCTTTTTGTACAACTTTGAATTTGCTTTTAAATGATCAACACAAACAAGTTTTCTTTTTTGAAATCAGAGAAGATAGAAGAGATTACAATACTTAACGATTTTCGAAATAAAGACTTGTTTCGACACTTAAAAGAGACAAATTCAAACCAATAAGAAAAAGTAAATGTATAATCAATCTGCAAACAGCCAATGAACTCTCTTCTAAGATCACAATCAACAGATCTGAATCAAGGGCTATAGGATGACTATTTTACTCATGCAAAGAAAGACTATAAATGACGCTACAAACACATAAAAACACTCACAGTCTTTTTGTACAAAAGGAGGCGGAATGTAAGCAGAGAAAAGGAGTTTTCAGACTGGTACCTATGCTGGTTACAGGCCACAAAAATCAGAGATCAAAACAAGGCAAAACAGAGCAGAGAACCCCAGCTGCACAAGGACAAACTGGTTCAGCGCAACCTCAACACAGGGGTTTTGACATTCAGCGTAGGTAACCTTCACGGGACCTGTGTTGAAATGCAGAATCCCTTCACTGGGTCTGCGCTGAAGGAGAAACTCTCGTTTCCCTCAGGTTCTGGGTCACAGTTTGCTACTTAATCAACTGTTTCAGGCCAAATAAAAGCAACAAGCAAGGTGTAATCAAAGGGATGCTTTGAGAGGCTACTAAGATCTATCACAAGGATCATCAAATCATTTGTGAATCCATTGTTCAGATCATAGACAAGTCCAGCAATTGGATCAAAGCAGCAACTTTCTACTTTGCATCCGGGAAAGATGCAGTTCGATTGTTGCTGTCAAGTCTATGATGCAAACAATGATAGAAACACAAATAAAATGACTAAACAAATCTCCCCAGTGGAGTCGCCAATTTGTTGTGGGGAAAAATGCCTATGCAGGACGATCCTATCCACCTAAGGTGTGACAGTGCCTTAGCAACAAACGAGTACAGCTATACTGGTTTCTTCCTTTATGAAATGTGAAAGAAGAGAGATCAATAGACTTACCAGTGTCTTCTGTTTGTCCCTCGATCCAATCTCCCTTCTCTTTGGGTGTTCACAGCTACTTGCCTTCTTGCTTATCCAGCTACAACTTCCTGCAAGATCACAAGAGAACAGCTACTTGCGACAAGAGAACAGCTACTTGAGACAAGAGAAGAACACTACACAAAGACAGATATTCACATTCATAACTGATTTAGGATTAGAAATAAACCAAATACACTAATACATTCATACATCAAAATACATCAGCATATAGGAGAAACCAAGATAGCTTTATTGATGAATAACAAGGTTCAGGAAGAGATACAACCCAGAGGGCTCCAATCCAGCATCTCCTTCCCAGCAAATGGAATTCCTATCTTCAGCCCCTTCAAAGCATTAAGCACCCAATGATTCCAGTCTCAAACCAACATCAATTCTTTGCAATAACAAAATTCCAGCCTCTAGATCTCATGGAGGAGAGATCCATATATAGATGTTTGGAGAGAGGATGAGTCAGCTTGAGATCTGACTAGTGTCCTCTCCCTCTGTCAGTTCTTGAGTCCACTTGGAGGTTCTTGCTTCCATTTGGAGATTTGGAACCTCTTACTCATCACCAGTCGAATTCCCTGAGGCAAGTGTCATTTTGGAAGCTTCCTGGGTCTTGACACCTTGAGAAATGAGCCTGCCACTTGTCCACTCTCGTTCAGCGCAGGTAGCCTTTGTTCCAGTTGACATTCAACATAGGTAGCCAGTGTTGGCTTTGACATTCAGCGCAAACAGCTAGTGTAGCCACTGAAATGATCCTGAATTGACTTGTTTTGAGCAGTTTTTGGTGGAGAACTTCTGTGAATTGCTGTGGTTTGTTAGCCTTGTTCCTCTAGGGGTAGGAACAACATGTTTAGGGACTTTGGATCCCTTAGATTATGGACATTTCATGCTCAATGCTGTAAGGCACAAAAATGTCTATAACAACATAGCTCTGCTATATCATGAAGTGGAAGTTGAGATATGTCTCCTTTTCCCATCATGTTCAAAATATGTATCCATTCATCTTTAATGGCTTTTAATAGAAGGGCTTTCAAGGTCTCCTCATCTAAGTTACTCATTTTTGCTCTTTTCAGGTTGTATTGAAATCTTTCAAGTAAATCCTCCAAGTTTTCATCTTCTCTTTGCACCATTTTGAATACCTCATCCTTGTGATTGGTGGGCATACAATAGTCTAGGTACCTATCCAAAAATGTTTTTTTCATATCATTCCAAGTCCTAATGGATTGAGTGAGTAATCCCATGAACCATTTCAAGGCTGCAACTTTCAATGTTGAAGGAAACAGTTTGAGTTTTTGAGAGTCTTCCAGATAATCATAAGTTCGACACACGACTTCAAACTCAAATATAAATGTTTCAAGGTCCTCATTCCTTAACCCATGGAAGTTTGGGAGGACAGATG